>OU342746.1:23623459-23657293 GCA_910589775.1 Avena eriantha
ATCTCCCACCTCTGATGAATGAGTGGAAATACATGAGTGTAGTAAGAATGTTATTATGATGATCTAGTAGTAGGACAGGAGAAAAACTGCATGTGAAAATTATTACAGTAAATATGGGAATACAGGATAGGTAGTTCATGAATCTTTTCTCTTCACCATTAGAGTAAACAACGGATGAAATAAGTTCGTCAAGTTCAAACCAAAATGATCAAGTGGGTCGTCATCATATTCAAAATGCACTACATCTCCAAGTGCTATATCAAAAACCCTCATCAGGGACTTCTAGTATGGACCACAAATTATTGTCCTCATATTAGACTTCTTGAGGAACAAATCAAAATTCCTTAATGCTTCACTGTTGCAACCATCCAATTATTTGGAGTGAAATCATTTAGTCTTCCCTAAATGAGCATGGCACTACCTGAAGGTAAACAACATGGTTCAGCTCATGTGATAACAAGAGAGTAAAAGAAACAGTACATAAAATGAAATTTCAAACATTTTGAATAAAACCTTCGAAAAACCTTCTCGTAAATATGTAAAAACTTATCCACACCATTGATGGGAAAAACTTGAACAATGTTAACCTGGAAGCTGGCTGCTCTTCTGTGTGCCCTACCACAATTATTAGCAGTTGCCCGCACACTGTACAGTCCATTCCAAGAAACACCTGATAAAATTAACAATGCATTTAAGGAGTGAACTGTGCATTAACTCCTAATCTACAAAGTGTCAAACATATCAATTATCATGCATAAATAACACGATAGTATTACGGGGATAAGATGATAGGAAGAACACATAAAGGATTACGGGGAAACTAAATAAAATAAAATGCAAGTGTGATGCAAAACTCACCGTCGAGTTGTACATAGACAATGGAATGGAGATTCAAATAAAAGAACAAAGCTTTAGAAATGAAGAAACAAATAAGTACTAGAACTGAAACCAATAAAGAAAAGGAAAGGGATACAGGATTAGAGGAGAAATCTCGATCGGGAGGGGGACAAACTTTTCTGAGAAACTGCTCTGCTCTGAGGAACTGTTCTCTGGAAATTCTCGGGAAGTGCTTCTGTAGTGCGTATGGAGTGGAGAGGTGGTGGAGAGAAATGAACGGAGTTCCTTCGGTTTCCCTCCATTTATAAATCAACCAACTAAAACGGTTATGTGCTAACTTGACGAAATTGAAAGTCTGATGGTCTAAAAATAAACCTGAACTTGTACATCGAGGCAGTGCACAGTTGACACTTTTGGCAGTGCATAGTATCTACGAGGTATGGTTTATGTTTTTACGGTAATTACTATTTCCTTTTTTATTAGGTTTTCTTTTTGTTTTTATTATTTATGGGTAATTGAAATTTTATAGTCATTTTACTCAAAGTAGTATACTTTTTCCAAATTTTTACATTGAGTACTGCACAGTTTATCCGCGTGCACTGCCATATTATGTGCTATTGAACTGCTCTATTTTTACAGTGCCAGTGCGTATTGTTGTTCGCAACCTCGGTAAACTTAACTTTCGATCCGCGTGCGCTTTTTCATTCGCTGAATTATTAATTGCATTTATATTAGGCATAGTATTATAGCTTTGGTCGATCATTGATCTAGGATGATGTGTGGGGCTGTATTTTAATTTTGGTAGGTGAGACGACTGTTCAATGTGTATAAGTACATTATAAATTCAAACGTGGATGCTAACATTTCGCATTCCAGTCTCAGTTCCTCTTCTACTAGACGGTTGTTTTCCTCTAGACGGTTCTTCTTCTAGTTCTATTTTCAGTTCTTCTTTCTGCCATGGATCCAATGAGGAAGACTTTGTCTAGAAAGCAGCAGACAACTGTTACGATACGTTTGGAAGCTGCTGAGCGTAGGAGGCGGGGCACGGAGGGTGCTGCCCTGCTGCCCACCATCGTGGATTCGTTCGCCGAAGGTTCATCGTCGTCTCGATGCAACCGTCGCAAGTTCGACGAGTCCGGGTTAGTTTTGCTTTTTTATTTTCTTGTATTCATTCTAATTTTTCGGATTAGTTTTTGAAGCTCTTGTTGTTTGTCGTTGACATTTGGAACTTACATATAGGTCTTACTCCTCTGGTATTCATTGTTGCTCGCATTGGCATCTACTACGTCGTCGTCTGTCCTGTGGTGCATCCGAGCGGCTAATCAATGTGCGTGTATTTGTATGTTGGCTATTTTTTACTATGATCTGTTCTATTTACACTAATTCTTGTTGTTGTTTTCTGTGAAAATATTAGGATTCACTGTCATTATTTACGGGAGTGTTGGATGGCAGTAATCATGTTGATGCAGAATATCAGAGGCTTCGTAATAAACTTGCTGCTGAGAAGGCTAAGGTATCAGAATTGTGTGTCAAGCTCTCCGAGAAGGAGGCAAAAAAATGACTATTACTGTAGAGTGTGACCGTCTTCGACACGAGATCGTCGGAATGCAGCACGTTGTCAAATATGCTGCTATGATGAAGGTGGAGCTCAACAAATATAAAGCCGGCGCTGCAGCTTGGGACTTAGACTGGGATACTCTACGATGGATATGGCTCAGCTACTAGCTGATAGACATAAGCTTGATGAGCAATTGGCCGACATGATTGCCAATCGTTTTGAAGACATTGAAACAACAAAACATGCACGTCTTGACAGGTTACATGCAATGCAATCACTGAAGGACATTCTTAAGCACCGTCGTAACTGCACAGAGTGCATGGATGACATTCACAAAGAGGTCAAGGAGCTTGATAATAAACTGTCCAAATAACTTGTGAAGTGTCTTCCATATTTTAAATGCTAGCTAAATTTGGCCTATCATGTTGTAAGTGTTTATAAC
The DNA here is from genome assembly GCA_910589775.1 of Avena eriantha. Lineage (NCBI taxonomy): Eukaryota > Viridiplantae > Streptophyta > Magnoliopsida > Poales > Poaceae > Avena > Avena eriantha. Next base: position 23,626,297 of record OU342746.1, read on the forward strand.
GGTGTTTGTGAAGAGCACTTAATGGATGTGATGGAGCAAGATTGTATGTAATTAGTAAGTATGTACGTAATGAAGCAAGTGTCTGTCTGTCAGTGAAATTTTTCTATTTGCACTGCTCTGACTAGCTACGGTGCACTGCGATGTTCTTTCCATGTGTGCTATACAGCTTATTTGTTCTGTCTTGACCAGACTGGTTGCACTGTCGTATTTACTCATGTACGCATGGTTCTATGAGTGATACCCACGTAAATTTAGATGCACTGCCTCGTACATATGTATATTCTGCCTTTGCTAATTTTTTAGCACTACCTTCTTTACTTATGTATACAATTTGTCCATGGCAGTGCAAGATATCTATGTAAGCAGTTTGTTTAAAGACTACCTAGAGGAAGTTTATACTGGGTGATTATGATCGTCATGTGGAAGTATTTATACTTGGTTCAGTGTGATGAAATATAATTTTACACATAGCTATGCAATATGGTGGTTTATTGCTATTTTTGTATTTTATGATCATGCTCACATAGATGTACTTATTGTTTGCGTTGCAATGCTCACATAGATGACTTATTAGTTCATATGAAATATAATTTTACACATAGCTATGCAAGAGTGTATGCAGATGCACTGTCCCATAGATGCCGATACACTGCAAGTAGATATTGCACTACCAACTTAAAATCAGAAAACAAGTTTTCTGTTACAGATTAACAAGCGTCTACTTACGCCCATAGATATTGTAATTTTCTTTGCCTTTGACTAGTTAGATGCAATATGTGCATGCAATCAGGTTTGACAAATAATGTACATGTTTCGTATTTTGTCCTAATCACTTAATGTTATTGCAATTTTTGGCATCTCCATGTCCGGACCCAACTCCTAAGATCTTCTGGTAGGTTCTTCATGGTTCGTTAGATCTGTGGAACAACATTGTGTACAGTTGTTCATCTCTGATACTGGATCTTGTTCCTAATAAGTATTGTAAAGTCTTGTTAGTTTTCAAGTATATGTAATCAATATTTTGAAAAATTTCTATCTAACTACTACTGCTTACACTTGCCGTCTTTCCTTTTTCTATAATTTCGCCATTGTATCTCTGCAGGTAATATATTGTCCACACTCCACATGCGTCTTCATCTTGTTTTTTAGTTCTCACGTAGCGTGCACTTTTGAATGATGCACTCTATCTGGCAATGTGTCATCTTTATAAATGCACTCTAGCACTTGTTCGAGCCTGCTTAGCTGTATATTGAAACATTATAGTGACATTGTTAGAAAAAGGGTAGTAAGTTCTGATATGTTTTTTTTGAGAAATAACACTCTAACTCTAGTAAAAGTTTCTAGTAATGTCTACATTTTGGTAGGAGTCTTGCCATAGTTTGTCCTATGTTACTGTGGTAACCCTACATCTCTTTACTGTTATTGTAAACGAAGGAGTCTATGATCTCAACCTTTGGATTCCGAGCAGACCCATTTAAGACATAAACTGAAAAATGTTTCTTGCAATGAACCGGTAGTAGTATCTGTGTATGGAAGTAGATATAATACTCAAGTAAGTTTTAAACATTGGTAATTTTTAAATTTATGAGGTATTTTAATACTGAATTAGAAATTTATGCTTATTTCTACAATAACTCAATGTGCCTGCTTTTGTAAGGTCGTCTGTTCCTATGAGGTAATCAATTGTGCGAGCAATATCTTCATGTTCACAAATTTTTGTTTTTGTTCATAAAATCTAATACTAATGTTACTGTGTGGGTAGGATTACCCTTTTACCTTCCTGGAAAAGATATTTGAACTCATAATTACTTCTCCATGTGTAGATGATGGCATCTAAAAATTCATTGTCTATTCATCCATTCTCTTTGAAACTGTCTGCTAGTTCACGTGCAGTATATGTCAGATTAAAATCTCTTGATTCATTGGATGCAGTTGTCTTGATAAATACTCTCCTGTTGTATTGCAAAAAATAGGATTAGTATTAAGGGGTGTTAGTTTAGATTAAAACAAAAAAATCTAGGCTAATTAAGAAAATTTAGCTGTACCAAGTTAAGCTTTACACTTACTCTCCGTAATCTGGTTTTGATGCATATTCGATTAGTTTTTGCCGTACTTTCCTTGCATTCTCTGTTTCTTTATATTCAGCTGGAATGAAAACAAGTCTTTCTTCTGGATTTCGATTTTTCTGTTGTTCCATCGAAACCTTGCACCTTTTTGGATTTCTTATATATCTTTCTCTGAAGATCTCTTTCTCCTTAGTTTCTTTCAGTTGTACCATTGATTTGTTTGACATCTTTTTTCTTTCTCTTGAATTCCTAGCAATATATCTCTCTTCAAGTCTTGGAAATCTCTTCTTGTGAACAGCTCTTAATATTCGGAATGGCCTGTAGATGCTGCAAATTGTAAATACTTGTGTTGCACTTGATAGTAACAATGTTATGAAACAAACATATGTAGTATGAGCAATACTAGTCAAAAATCTGTGTAAAGGATTACCTAATATTCTATCATTCAATGTTTCGATGTTTATGCTGAAGATGTCTGATGTCAGCATCCTCATGAGAAGCATTTCCTTGTAATCCGGAATATCTTTTTTGTGAATTCCAGAACGCGATCTCTGTTGCAGTTCTCGATCATATAGAGCATGAAGAACCCACAGTCACAACTGCATAACGTTTTTCGTTTTAGTTGTTTGTCAGATGCTTAAAAGTTGAGAAAGATAAAGTAGTTCAATACAAGACTAAATTTTATGTTATGTATGAACATTTACCTGTTATCTGTAGAGGCATGTGTTCATATACTACCTCAAAATCATCTAGCGTTTGGACTTTTGTTTCTGTTGTTCCAATACCTTCACTCCACAATGTCTTTATTTTCCTGATCAATTTTGAGCATACTTTTTCAAGATCAATATCCCCTGACTCTCTCAATGAATCATAAATTCTGAACTTCTTCTTCAAAATATCTACTGCCAATTTGAACCAGTGTGAACTACTGAACCTGAACTTCCCTTAGGAGGTTGCTCGAGGAAAGGAAACATTATCTGCATGAGCAATTATTTAAAATTTGTTAACATATTTTTCTGTTTAAAAAATGAATATACAAGCTTGTATTTGCAGTATGGTGTTCTTCAAGTTATCAAAATATATACTATAATGAACATTATTGTTCTACTTACTAGTTTGTATTTGTCTAGACGGTCTGCTGTGTCTGGTTTTAAACAAGTCCTCTCCCAATGCATACTTCTATTATCGTCTTTGACTGCGCTAATGTTAATAAGTTTTTGCTGCAAAACAACCGTTAGTTGTTTGCTCTAAAATATAAATACCTTTGTTTATTATTACAGTTGCTTTTTCTATAGTACTTACAGTTGCTCTGTAATAAATAATTTTCTTCTTCGACTTGGTTCTCCTAAGTTGTTCTTCAAGATAGGTTAGCACCAATTCACCCTCTGTATCGCCTAGCAGTCATTCCTTTCTTAAAGCACTTGATATGTAAAACAGTGGAACCTTTGTATTGGTTTTCTCGTGCTTAAAGATATACCAAGATCTGTAGAGTGGAGTAATTTTATTATAACACAGTATGGTTCTGAAAAAATATGCAAAGTGCAAAATGATAATTTTTAAAATCATCTCACTTTAATATAGCTGTATTTTTTTTTGACAGTTTTTTGTCTGTGAACTTGCATATCAGGTTATACAATTTTGTCCATTCAGATGTATTTGCCTTCTATCCTTGTTTGCTTGTTCTCCACTATCTGTATCTGTGGAAAGAAAAAAATTGTTAGTGTGTGAAAAAATGAAGTGTAGAAAAATCAGTACAATGACTACTAAGTTAGGGAGTGCATCAGAATGATAGTTGGATGACAGTTCAGTTACAGTAGTTGAGGCAGTTTACTGGTTCAACAGTGTGTTTGACGAGTGCAAATGGTAGACTGGCTAATACTTTACTATTGTAACCATAATCGTTCATACAAATCTCTTCATGGTCATTACAGCCAGATTTTTTGATATGTTTAGCAAGCTCTGTTTTGCAAGTGTGTCTTTAATTGATTTACACCAGTAGAAACATGGTATGTTTACAAATGAATCAACTTGTTCAACAAATTAATTTCATAAATATAAGTTGTATCTACGTCATATGACCTTCTACTGTCAGATTGGTACTGACTGGCAGTAAATATTCTGCTTTGTGTCCAACTTCACTGTCTTTAACTTTAATCTTCTGTTTTTCTTTATCTTCTGTCTGATGTTCCTCTTGTTTATCCTGTTCTTGCCTGTTCGCTATGTCAGATGAGCGTATGCTTGTTCTGTTGCTGCTGCTGCTTCGTCAAAGGGAGTTTGGTTGTTTGTATCTCCTCCTGCGCCCTCCTACAATCAAAAGTTTATATTAGTTCTTTGTTGAATTGTTATGAATGTTATAACCATCATCAGATTTTTTCTATGTTTTATATTATTGCAAATTTTCCCCTTTCTATTAAATGAGCGTCTACCTTTAGAGATTTGTCTTTTGTTATTGTTGATGTTGCATGCTCCTGTCCTTTTGCTGCAGATTCATTATTGGTATCATCTGCCTGATTGTCCAATGCATTAGAAAATAATAATACATCACTATTAACTAGCAACAATCATTTTATTATATCGTTCAATAACTTGCAATAGGTATATAAATTACCTTTGTAGCTTCGATTGTTGTGTCTTCTGTTTTCTTAGACGTATCAACACTGTCAGAGTTGTTTTTCTCAGTTTCATTCTGCAGCAATGAACATGATGCAGGATCTTCCATTCTGACAGGTCCTCTTTTTGCTGTTAATCTAACTGCTATATCTTTCACCGACTCCATGTATAACTTAAGCTTATCCATTGAGTCTAGAATCTCAAGTCCTGCTCTGTTGACATCTTGTTTGTAGTTATTGATGAGGCCTAGTTCGTTGTCAGTTTCTAAATTTTGACATATGTTTTCTGGGTTGTCTGCAATCTGTCTCAGGAGATCCATTGCTTGCTGCATCTTCTCAACATTTGTCATGAGACCTCCGATTGGATTTGGCTGGACATAAGGTTCTTCAGTTGGAATGTTTGAGTTGTCTCCGGCAAGAACTATTGCATACTAATTCTTCGGTTCTCCTGGTCATTATACATCACCGTATTTGAGAAACTGTTTTTTTTGTATGAAAACCTTTGTTGTAGTGCTACAGCTCGGAACTAGTCTTAACCTGTTTCATGTGAAGAGGACAATTTAGATATTTTTATGCTCAATCTTCTTATGTTACGGAATGAAATCATATATGCAATAAGGAAATACAAAGATACATATTATCAGTATGTGTACTTACATATTTCAATGCTCCGAATTCCTCAATGTTATGTTTCTGACTGTCCTTCTTCACAATGGATGACAATAATTCATTGTCAAGAACATGTAGCCTGGGTTGTGTTTCAGTCGTGTTGATTGAATTCTCACACCTTTTAGTGTCCAGATAGACTATTAAAGGCAGAATTGCGCATCCCTCATCTCCTTTTGTTTGTTTTTTTAACAGGACCCTTACCCTTTTTCTTGTTTCTATTTTCTTTTCTGCAAAAAAATTCTAAACTCCTCTCTTCAGTTCATCCAGTACTACGCGGTAGATATCCATTTTATGAAGCTTCTTGTAGTCTACATTGTGTATCATTCCAGCCTCTCGGTCTATCCTTGCGTGTAGAGTGGGGCAGACAATACTCTTGAAAATGACCAGAAATATGCATTGCATTGGAAAAGGACTTGTGCCACCTTTCTTTATTTGCTTATACAGATCATTAAGTTGAACTTGTTTTGTCGCTGTTATTCCAAGTTATTTCCTTAGCCTCCACTGATGGTAATGGAGCTGCGTTAGGTCCGTTAGGGAAGCCGAACACTGATTTCACAACTTCTGGTGTTATTTCAATGTCCACGCTAACTTCAAGTTCCATTACCATTGTAACTCTATCAATTTTCTTGTATAACCACAAGATCATTGGCCGTGACAGGTTTGATGTTACTCTGTAATTAAATAGGAATCCCCACCCAACATTTGATAGCTCGTTTCTTTGATCATCGCTAAGGACCTCTCTAAGCAATTTGCTGAGCTCTTTGAGTGAACACCTTACTGTGTAGTTTGTGCCTGTGTCCTTGCGTAGCTTTTTTCATCTATTGTAAAGTTCCTTGAATCATATTCTTGCTCTTATCCTTGCGTTTGCGTTTTCTCCCAGTTTGTTGCATGTAAGATCTTATGCTATCAGTTCATGCTATGGATTTTCCAAAATGAATGTCATATGGTTAATTTATTTATGTAAATCTTTACTAACCCGATTATCCAATTCTCCTCCATTTTCTTCTGTATCACCTGCAGCATCATCATCATCTTATGTTTCAGATTGTATTCCTTCTGGAAGAATGTTGTAGTCTTCATCGTCATCGTCACTGCTCTCATCCTCATCTGTGTTGTTCTCTTGCTATTTCAGATGTCCTTTTTCTTCCTTTGATATTCTAGATGCTCTCCTCTTTTTTCCTGAGGGTTATCTTGCTCTTCTGGAACTATTGCTTTTCGCCTCTTCAATCTTCTTGTACTGGACTATAAATCTATTGTGGTACTGCTGTCTGGAAGCTGAACACTCAGTGGGATTAGGTCATCCTAGGGTATGTTTTGTTCGTTTTTCATTGTCCACACTTTCTTTAGAGGTTGATGCAAGAGGTAGTTTCTTCTTAACTTTATCCAGGTTCAATTGTCTTTTTTACTGCTTTCTTCTTCTTTTTCTTCTCTTCCTCTTCTGCTAGTTGATCTTCCACTTGCCGTTCCTGTGGGGTGTTTCTGTGCAGTCCACACTTTGTGATGGTGTTATTGATAGCTGGCTGGTGTGGACCTGACTGCTGTTCTAGTTATCTATTTTGGGGCAATATTTTCCTTACTATATGAAGAACAAACACTAATAATATCTACTTTTACTTTGTTTTACAGCATTACCTTGGGTCAGCAATGACTTTTTGTCGTCAGCATCCGTATTATCAGGTATGTTCCGCAAAGAAGTTGTATTAAATAAATGCTATTTCTATATTTATGTTAGTGATGACTACAAGGTATGTTGTATATTGCTCTATACCTTCTCAGGGCCAGGACTTTTGTTGTCCTCCATTTCACCTAATAATTAAATATTTTGAGCATAAGAAATTCTTAATAAGTGTGGTAAAAAATTAGTAAATCTTTATGCAATCTTCTAATCCTTAGTAATTATTTTCACTAATTCGATGTTTTAATATATTTGTCTATCCTTTCCATATACGAATTCTATTTCCCTATTTTTTTCAATAATTACTTTTGAAAAACAACTATACATATGTAATCTCTAAACTGTTAGCAATATGCTTGTGTATGTCGATAAGGAACTGAAATGAATGAATTAAAGTGGAGTTAGATAGTATGTACTATAAATTTTACTTTCTGTTATAGATTTGTGAAGAATCCAGTGTTAAACAGGACTTATATGATTTTGATTGATATGAATTCGACGTAGCTCTTGTTGCAGGTTACTACGCTTACTTGTTTTCTTGAATAAGAGGAAGCAGGGGCCTTCCGCCGCCTCTCGCCTTCCGCCGTTTACCTTTTTGTGAATGTATCCTCTCTATCGAGATCACCGGGGAGTTCCATTCCAAATCGATGCAGGTTGCTGAGGACGAACTTGCTACCGTCGGAGGATTGTTTGGTGCGGGCGATGGTGGGTTGGATTTGAAGGGTTGGACTTGATTCCGTTGGGGTGGGTCGACGGGGGCGGGGCGATCTGGGGTGGTTGCTGTTGGCTAAGCGTGGTGCGTGCTGTTGGTGTTGAGGGTGTGGGAAGGTGGTTGTTTTCACGGTTGCCGACATTGCCGATGAGTTCTGGATGTTGTTGCTCCTGGTCGACGACGACGACGGTAGCAGAATGACTCTGTTTTCTGCTGGTTTTTTTGGACTACCTTTCCGTGGGTTGGATACTAGAGGGAACACGAAATCATGTATGGGGTGGTAGTTTTGTTTTGGTTGCTCTGCCTTGTTTAGAAGCAACAGACTGCCTTTCGTCTACTTAATTTGACGTCTCGGGTGATCATGAGTGATATGCCGTAATTTTATTGACTAACTGCCTTATTAGATTTCATTGATGCACTGCAACAGCTGTACCTAAGTTATACGGAGTGCACTGCCTAAGTTGTAATTCGTGCACTGCTTTCTTATTGACCGGTATATGTTTACTTGTCTTTGCTTGCACACAGTTTATTTCTGATGTAAGTTCTATTTACTTTAGTGTTGGGGGAGTGACATTATATTCTCTTGATCGGCGTTTTATGTAACTGCTTCTAAGTTAGTGTAAGCACTGCCATAGCCGGTAAGATCAGTATGTGTGTTTAGATAAGTTTTACACTGCCGGTCATACAGTTTATGTACTTCCCTGATAAGTTACTTTTTTCCACTATGTTTTCGGCTTTCGAGTTCCCAGTTTTGATGTACTGCACAATTTCTCCCATTTGCACTGCCTAGGTTTTAAAGGGTGCACTGCCTAATTTATGCGCAATTATGTGTTAACTGCTTCTAGGTTGGCGTAAGCACTTCCATAGCCGGTAAGATCAGAATGAGTGTTTAGATAAGTTTTGCACTGCCGGTCATACAGTTTATGTACTGCCCTGATTAGTTATTTTTTCCACTATGTTTTCGGCTTTCGTGTTCCCAATTTTGATTACCTGCACAAATTCTGCCATTTGCACTTCCTAGGTTTAAGTTTTTAAAGGGTGCACTATCTAATTATGCGTAGTTTTCTGTTAAACTGCTTCTAGGTTGACGTAAGCACTGCCATAGCCGGTAAGATCAGAATGTGTGGTTTAGATAAGTTTTGCACTGCCGGTCATACAGATTATGTACTACACTGAGAAGTTATTTTTTTCCACTATGCTTTCGGCTTCGAGTTCCCCAGTTTTTGATGTACTGCACAAGTTCTGCCATTTGCACTGCCTAGGTTTTAAATGGTGTGTACTGCCTAATTTATGCGCAATTTGTGTTAACTACTTCTAGGTTGGCATAAGCACTGCCATAGCCGGTAAGATCTGAATGTGTGTTTAGATAAGTTTTGCACTACCAGTCAAACAGTTTATGTACTGCACTAATAAGTTATTTTTTTCCACTATGTTTTCGGCTTTCGAGTTCCCAGTTTTTGATGTACTGCACAAGTTCTGCCATTTGCACTGCCTATGTTTTAAAGGGTGCACTATCTAATTTATGCGTAGTTTTCTGTTAACTGCTTCTAGGTTGACGTAAGCACTGCCATAGCCGGTAAGATCAGAATGTGTGTTTAGATAAGTTTGCACTGCCGGTCATACAGTTTATGTACTGCCCTGATAAGTTATTTTCCCACTATGTTTGCGGCTTTCGAGTTCCGAATTTTTTATGTACTGCACAAGTTCTGCCATTTTTCACTGCCTATCTTTTAAAGGGTGCACTACCTAATTTATGCGCAGTTTTGTGTTAACTCCTTATAGGTTGGTGTAAGCACTGCCATAGTCGGTAGATCAGAATATGTCTTTAGATAAGTTTTGCATGGCCGGTCATACAGTTTATGTACTGCCCTGATAAGTTGTTTTTTTCCACAATGTTTTCGGCTTTCGAGTTCCCAGTTTTGATGTACTGCACAAGTTCTGCCATTTGCATTGCCTAGGTTTTAAGGGATGCACTGCCTAATTGATGAGCAGTTTTGTGTTAACTGCTTCTAGGTTGGCGTAAGAACTGTCATAGCCTGTAAGATCAGAATGTGTGTTAGATAAGTTTTGCACTGCCGATCATACAATTTATGTACTTCCCTGATAAGTTATTTTTTCCACTATGTTTTCGGCTTTCAAATTTCCAGTTTTTGATGTACTGCACAAGTTCTGCAATTTGCACTGCCTATGTTTTAAATGGTGCACTGCCTAATTTATGCGCAGTTTTGTGTTAACTGCTTCTAGGTTGGCGTAAGCACTGCCATAGCCGGTAAGATCAGAATGTTTTTTAGATAAGTTTTGTACTTTCGGTCATACAGTTTATGCAATGCCCTGATAGTTATCTTTTCCCACTATGTTTGCGGCTTTCGAGTTCCTAGTTTTTGATGTACTGCACAAGTTCTGCCATTTGCACTGCCTATATTTAAAGGATGCACTGCCTAATTTATACGCAGTTTTGTGTTAACTGCTTCTAGGTTGGCGTAAGCACTGCCATAGCCGGTAAGATCAGAATGTCTGTTTAGATAAGTTTTACACTGCCGGTCATACAATTTATGTACTGCCTTGATAAGTTATTTTTTTCCACTATGTTTTCAGCTTTCGAGTTCCCAGTTTTTGATGTACTGCACAAGTTCTACCATTTGCACTGCCTAGGTTTTCAAGGGTGCACTGCCTAATTTATCCGCAGTTTTGTGTTAACTACTTCTACGTTGGCGTAAGCACTAAAGTTGCCGGTAAGATCACAATGTGTGTTTAGATAAGTTTTGCACTGCCAGTCATACAGTTTACGAACTGCCCTGATAAATTACTTTTTTCCACTATGTTTTCAGTTTCGAATTCCCAGTTTTTTAATGTATTACACAATTTCTGCCATTTGCACTTACTAGGTTTTAAAGGGTGAACTTCCTAATTTATGCGGAGTTTTGTATTAACCGTTTCTAGGTTGGCGTAAGCACTGCCATCGCCGGTAAGATCGGAATGTGTGTTTAGATTAGTTTTGCACTGCCGGTCATATAGTTTATGTACTGCCCTGATAAGTAATTTTTTCCAACTATGTTTGCGTCTTTCGAGTTCCCAGTTTCTGATGTACTGCACAAGTTCTTCCATTTTCACTGCCTATGTTTTAAAGGGTGCACTGCCTCATTCATGCGCAGTTTTGTCTTAACTGCTTGTAGGTTTGCGTAAGTAGTGAAATAGCCTGTAAGATCAGAAAGTGTGTTTAGATAAGTTTTGCACTGTCGGTCATACATTTAATGTACTGCCCTGATAAGTTATTTTTTCCACTATGTTTTCGGCTTTCGAATTCCCAGTTTTTGATGTACTACACAAGTTATGTCATTTGCACTGCCTAGGTATTAAAGGATGCACTGCCTAATTTTTGAGCAATTTTGTGTTAACTGCTTCTAGGTTGGCGTAAGAACTGCCATAGCCGGTAAGATCAGAATGTGTGTTTAGATAAGTTTGCACTGCCAGTCATACAGTTTACGTACTGCCCTGAAAATTATTTTTTTCCACTATGTTTTCGGCTTTCTAGTTCCCAGTTTTTAATGTACTGCACAATTTCTGCCATTTGCATTGCCTAGGTTTTAAAGCGTGCACTGCCTAATTTATGCGTAGTTTTGTGTTAACTGCTTCTATGATTGCGTAAGCATTTCCATAGCCGGTAAGATCAGAATGTGTGTTTAGATAAGTTTTGCACTGTCGGTCATACATTTTATGTACTGCCCTGATAAGTTATCTTTTTTCCACTGTGTTTTCGGCTTTTGAGTTCCCAGTTTTTGATGTACGACACAAGTTCTATCATTTGCACAGTCTAGGTTTTAAAGTGTGCACTGCCTAATTTATGCGCAGTTTTGTGTTAACTGCTTCAAGGTTGGCATAAGCACTGCCATAACCGGTAAGATCAGAATGTGTGTTTAGATAAGTTTTGCACTGACAGCCATACAGTTTCTGTACTGCCTAGAAAAGTTATTTTTTTCCACTATGTTTTCAGCTTTCGAGTTCCCAGTTTTTGATGTACTGCATAGGTTTTAAAGGGTGCAAAACCTAATTTATGAGAACTTTTGTGTTAACTGATTCTAGGTTGGCATAAGCACTGCCAAGATAAAAATGTGTGTTTAGATAAGTTTTGCACTGCAGGTCATACAGTTTATGTTCTGCCCTGATAAGTTATTTTTTTCAATATGTTTTGGGCTTTCTAGTTGTCAGTTTTTGATGTACTGCACAAGTTCTGCCATTTGCACCGCGTAGGTTTTAAAGGGTGCACTGCCTAATTTATGAGAAGTTTTTTTTCCACTATGTTTTCGGTTTTCGAGTTTCTAGTTTCTGATGTACTGTACAATTTGTACCATTTGCACTGCCTAGGTTTTAAGGGTCTTCTGCCTAATTTATGCACAGTTTTGTGTTAACTGCTTCTAGGTTGGCATAAGCACTGCCATAGCCGGTAAGATCAGAATGTGTGTTTAGATAAGTTTGCACTGCTAGTCATACAGTTTATGTACTGCCCTAATAAGTTATTTTTTTCAATATGTTATTTTTTTTCCACTATGTTTTCGGCTTCTGAGTTCCCAGTTTTTGATGTACTGCACAAGTTCTGCCATTTGCACTGCCTAGGTTTTAAAGGGTACACTGCCTAATTTATGCGCAGTTTTGTGTTAACTGCTTCTATGTTAGCGTAAGCACTACCATAGCCGGTAAGATCAGAATGTGGGTTTAGATAAGTTTTGCACTTTCGGTCATACAGTTTATGTATTGCCCTAATAAGTTATTTTTTTCCACTATGTTTTCGGCTTTGGAGTTCCAAGTTTTTGATTTACTGCACAAGTTCTGCCATTTGCACTTCCTAGGTTTTAAAGGGTGCATTGCCTAATTTATTGCGTAGTTTTGCGTTAACTTCTTCTAGGTTGGCATAAGCACTGCCATAGCCGGTAAGATTAGAATGTGTGTTTAGATAAGTTTTGCACTGCCAGTCATACAGTTTATGTACTGCCCTGATATGTTACTTTTATTCCACTATGTTTTCGGCTTTCGAGTTCCCAGTTTTTGATGTACTGCACAAGTTCTACCATTTGCACTGCCTAGGTTTTAAAGGGTGCACTACCTAATTTATGCGGAGATTTGTGTTAACTGCTTCTAGGTTGGCCTAAGCACTGCCATAGCTGGTAAGATCAGAATGTGTGTTTAGATAAGTTTTGCACTGCCGGTCATACATTTTATGTACTGCACAGATAAGTTATTTTTTTCCACTATGTTTTCGCCTTTCGAGTTCCCAGTTTTTGATGTACTGCACAAATTCTTCCATTTGCGCTGCCTAAGTTTTAAAGGGTGCACTGCCTAATTTATGCGAAGTTTGTGTTAACTGCTTCTAGGTTGGCGTAACCACTGCCATAGCCAGTAAGATCAGAATGTGTGTTTAGATAAGTTTTCCACTGCCGGTCATACAGTTTATGTATTGCCCTGATAAGTTATTTTTTTCCACTATGTTTTCGGCTTTCGACTTCCCAGTTTTGATGTACTGCAGAAGTTCTGCCATTTGCACTACCTAGATTTAAAGGGTGCACTGCCTAATTTATGCGCAGTTTTGTGTTAACTGCTTCTAGGTTGGCGTAAGCACTACCATAGCCGTTGAGATCAGAATGTGTGTTTAGATAAGTTTTGCACTGCCGGTCATGCAGTTTATGTACTGCCCTGATAAGTTATTTTTTGCACTATATTTTCAGCTTTCGAGTTCCAAGTTTTTTATGTACTACACAAGTTCTGCCATTTGCACTGCCTAGGTTTTAAAGGGTGCACTGCCTAATTTACGCGCAGTTTTGTGTGAACTGCTTCTGGGTTGGCGTAAGAACTGCCATAGCCGGTAAGATCAGAATGTGTGTTTAGATAATTTTTGCACTGCCGGTCAGACAGTTTATTTACTGCCCTGATAAGTTATTTTTTTCCACTATGTTTTCGGCTTTTGAGTTCCTAGTTTTTGATGTACTGCACAAGTTCTGCTATTTGCACTGCCTATGTTTTAAAGGGTGCACTGCCTAATTTATGCGCATTTTGTGTTAATTGCTTCTAGGTTTGCGTAAGCACTACCATAGCCACTAAGATCAGAATGTGTGTTTAGATAAGTTCTGCACTGTCGGTCATACAGTTTATGTACTGACGTGGTAAGTTTTTCTCCACTATTTTCGGCATTTGAGTTCCTAGTTTTTGATGTACTGCACAAGTTCTGCCATTTGCACTGCCTAGGTTTTAAAGGCTGCACTACCTAATTTATGCGCAGTTTTGTGTTAACTGCTTCTAGGTTGGTGTAAGCACTGCCATAGCCGGTAAGATCAGAATGTGTGTTTAGATAAGTTTTTTTTCCACTATGTTTTCGGTTTTCGAGTTTCTAGTTTTTGATGTAGTGTACAATTTCTACCATTTGCACCACCTAGGTTTTAAAGGGTCTTCTGCCTAATTTATGCACAGTTTTGTGTTAACTGCTTCTAGGTTGGCATAAGCACTGCCATAGCCGGTAAGATCAGAATGTGTGTTTAGATAAGTTTTGCACTGCTAGTCATACAGTTTATGTACTGCCCTAATAAGTTATTTTTTTTCAATATGTTTTTGCCTTTCGAGTTCCCAGTTTTTGATATACTGCACAAATTCTTCCATTTGCACTGCCTAGGTTTTAAAGGGTGCACTGGCTAATTTATGCGAAGTTTTGTGTTAACTGCTTCTAGGTTGGCGTAACCACTGCCACAGCCAGTAAGATCAGAATGTGTGGTTAGATAAGTTTTTCACTACCGGTCATACAGTTTATGTATTGCCCTGATAAGTAATTTTTTTTCCACTATGTTTTCGGCTTTCGAGTTCCCAGTTTTTGAAGTACTGCACAAGTTCTGCCATTTGCACTTCTTAGGTTTTAAATGGTGCACTACCTAATTTATTAGTAGATTTGTGTTAACTGCTTCTAGGTTGGCGTAACCATTGACATAGCCGGTAAGATCAGAATGTGTGTTTAAATAAGTTTAGCACTGCCGGTCATGCAGTTTATGTACTGCCCTGATAAGTTATTTTTTTCCACTATATTTTTAGGTTTCGAGTTCCACGTTTTTGATGTACTGCACAAGTTCTGCCATTTGCACTACCTAGGTTTTAAAGGGTGCACTGCCTAATTTATGCGCAGTTTTGTGTTAACTGATTCTAGGTTGGCGTAACCACTGCCATAGCTGGTAAGATCAGAATGTGTGTTTAGATAAGTTTTTCACCGCCGGTCCTACAGTTTATGTATTGCCCTGATAAGTTTTTTTTTCCACTATGTTTTCGGCTTTCGACTTCCCAGTTTTTGATGTACTGCACAAGTTCTACCATTTGCACTCCCTAGGTTTTGAAGGGTGCACTGCCTAATTTATGCGCAGTTTTGTGTTAACTGCTTCTACGTTGGCGTAAGCACTGCCATAGCCGGTAAGATCAGAATGTGAGTTTAAATAAGTTTTGCACTGCCGGTCATACAGTTTATTTACTTCCCTGATAAGGTATTTTTCTACTATGTTTTCGGCTTTCAAGTTCCCAATTTTTGTTGTACTATACAAATTCTGCCATTTGCACTGCCTATGTTTTAAAGGGTGCACTGACTAATTTATGCGCAGTTTTGTGTTAACTGCTTCTAGGTTGGCGTAAGCACCGCCATAGCCGGTAAGATCAGAATGTGTGTTTAGATAAGTTTTTCACTTCCGGTCATATAGTTTATGTACTGCCCTGATAAGTTATTTTTTTCCAATATGTTTTCGGCTTTCGAGTTCCCAGTTTTTGATGTACTACACAAGTTCTGCCATTTGCACTACCTAGGTTTTAAAGGGTACACTGCCTAATTTATGCGCAGTTTTGTGTTAACTGCTTCTAGGTTGGCATAAGCACTGCCATAGCCGGTAAGATCAGAATGTATGTTTAGATAAGTTTTGCACCGCCAGTCATACAGTTTATGTACTGCCCTGATATGTTACTTTTATTCCACTATGTTTTCGGCTTTCGAGTTCCCAGTTTTTGATGTACTGCACAAGTTCTGCCATTTCCACTGCCTAAGTTTTAAAGGGTGCACTACCTAAATTATGCGTAGATTTGTGTTAAACTTCTTCTAGGTTGGCATAACCACTGGCATAGCCGGTAAGAACAGAATGTGTGTTTAGATAAGTTTTGCAATGCCGGTCATACAGTTTATGTATTTCCCTGATAAGTTATTTTTTTCCACTATATTTTCAGCTTTCGAGTTCCAAGTTTTTGATGTACTGCACAATTTCTGCCATTTGCACTGCCTAGGTTTTAAAGGGTGCACTGCCTAATTTATGTGCAGTTTTGTGTTAACTGCTTCTAGGTTGGCGTAAACACTGCCATAGCCGGTAAGATCAGAATGTGTGTTTAGATAAGTTTTGCACTGCCAGTCATACATTTTATGTACTGCACAGATAAGTTATTTTTTTCCACTATGTTTTCGCCTTTTGAGTTCCTAGATTTTGATGTACTGCACAAATTCTTCCATTTGCGCTGCCTAGGTTTTAAAGGGTGCACTACCTAATTTATGCGAAGTTTCGTGTTAACTGTTTCTAGGTTGGTGTAACCACTGCCATAGCCAGTAAGATCAGAATGTGTGTTTAGATAAGTTTTTCACTGCCGGTCATACAGTTTATGTATTGCCCTGGTAAGTTATTTTTTTCCACTATGTTTGCGGCTTTCGACTTCCCAGTTTTGATGTACTGCACAAGTTCTGCCATTTGCACTGCCTAGATTTAAAGGGTGGACTGCCTAATTTATGCGCAGTTTTTTGTTAACTGCTTCTACGTTGACGTAAGCACTGCCATAGCCGGTAAGATCAGAATGTGAATTTAAATAAGTTTTGCACTTCCGGTCATACAATTTATTTACTGCCCTGATAAGGTATTTTTTCCACTGTGTTTTCGACTTTCAAGTTCCCAATTTTCGATGTACTATACAAATTCTGCCATTTGCACTGCCTATGTTTTAAAGAGTGCACTTACTAATGTATGCGCAGTTTCGCATTAACTGCTTCTAGGTTGGCGTAACCACTGCCATAGCCGGTAAGATCAGAATGTGTGTTTAGATAAGTTTTGCACTGCTGGTCATACTATTTATGTACTGCCCTGACAAGGTATTTTTTCCACTATGTTTTCGGCTTTCAAGTTCCCAATTTTTGATGTGCTATACAAATTCTGCCATTTGCACTGCCTATGTCTTAAAGGGTGCACTGACTAATTTATGCGTAGTTTCGTGTTAACTGCTTCTAGGTTGGCGTAAGCACTGCCATAGCCGGTAAGATCAGAATGTGTGTTTAGATAAGTTTTTTATTTCCGGTCATCTAGTTTATGTACTGCCCAGATAAGTTATTTTTTTCCACTATGTCTTCGGCTTTCGAGTCCCAGTTTTTGATGTACTGCACAAGTTCTGCCATTTGCAGTGCCTATGTTTTAAAGGGTGCACTGCCTAATTTATGCACAATTTTGTGTTAATTGCTTCTAGGTTGGCGTAAGCACTGCCATAGTCGGTAAGATCAGAATGTGTGTTTAGATAAGTTTTTCACTTCTAGTCATATAGTTTATGTACTGCTCTGATAAGTTATTTTTTTCCACTATATTTTCAGCTTTCGGGTTCCCAGTTTTTGATGTACTGCACAATTTCCGCCATTTGCACTGCCTAGGTTTTAAAGGGTGCACTGCCTAATTTATGTGCAGTTTTGTGTTAACTGCTTCTAGGTTGGCGTAAACAGTGCCATAGCCGGTAAGATCAGAATGTGTGTTTAGATAAGTTTTGCACTGCCAGTCATACATTTTATGTACTGCACAGATAAGTTATTTTTTTCACTATGTTTTTGCCTTTCGAGTTCCTAGATTTTGATGTACTGCACAAATTCTTCCATTTGCGCTGCCTAGGTTTTAAAGGGTGCACTGCCTAATTTATGCGAAGTTTCGTGTTAACTATTTCTAGGTTGGCGTAACCACTGCCATAGCCAGTAAGATCAGAATGTGTGTTTAGATAAGTTTTTCACTGCCGGTCATACAGTTTATGTATTGCCCTGATAAGTTATTTTTTTCCACTATGTTTGCGGCTTTCGACTTCCCAGTTTTTGATGTACTGCACAAGTTCTGCCATTTGCACTGCCTAGGTTTTAAAGGGTGGACTGCCTAATTTATGCGCAGTTTTTTGTTAACTGCTTCTACGTTGACGTAAGCACTGCCATAGCCGGTAAGATCAGAATGTGAATTTAAATAAGTTTTGCACTTCCGGTCATACAATTTATTCTGCCCTGATAAGGTATTTTTTCCACTATGTTTTCGACTTTCAAGTTCCCAATTTTGGATGTACTATACAAATTCTGCCATTTGCACTGCCTATGTTTTAAAGAGTGCACTGACTAATGTATGCGTAGTTTCGCATTAACTGCTTCTAGGTTGGCGTAACCACTGCCATAGCCGGTAAGATCAGAATGTGTGTTTAGATAAGTTTTGCGCTGCTGGTCATACTATTTATGTACTGCCCTGACAAGGTATTTTTTCCATTATGTTTTCGGCTTTCAAGTTCCCAATTTTTGATGTACTATAATAATTCTGCCATTTGCACTACCTATGTCTTAAAGGGTGCACTGACTAATTTATGCGTAGTTTCGTGTTAACTGCTTCTAGGTTGGCGTAAGCACTGCCATAGCCGGTAAGATCAGAATGTATATTTAGATAAGTTTTTTATTTCCGGTCATCTAGTTTATGTACTACCTAGATAAGTTATTTTTTTGCACTATGTCTTCGGCTTTCGAGTCCCAGTTTTTGATGTACTGCACAAGTTCTGCCATTTGCAGTGCCTATGTTTTAAAGGGTGCACTGCCTAATTTATGCACAGTTTTGTGTTAATTGCTTCTAGGTTGGCGTAAGCACTGCCATAGTCGGTAAGATCAGAATGTGTGTTTAGATAAGTTTTTCACTTCTAGTCATATAGTTTATGTACTGCCCTGATAAGTTATTTTTTTCCGCTATATTTTCAGCTTTCGAGTTCCCAGTTTTTGATGTACTGTACAATTTCCGCCATTTGCACTGCCTAGGTTTTAAAGGGTGCACTGCCTAATTTATGCGCAGTTTTGTGTTAACTAATTCAAGGTTGGCGTAAGCACTGCCATAGCTGGTAAGATCAGAATGTGTGTTTAGATAAGTTTTGCACTACCGGTCACACAGTTTATGTACTGCCCTGATAAGTTATTTTTTTCCACTATGTTTGCGGCTTTTTTGTTCCTAGTTTTTGATGTACTGCACAAGTTCTGCCATTTGCACTGCCTATGTTTAAAGGGTGCACTGCCTAATTTATGCGTAGTTTTGTGTTAACTGCTTCTAGGTTCGCGTAAGCACTGCCATAGCCGGTAAGATCAGAATGTGTGTTTAGATAAGTTTTGCACTGTCGGTCATACAGTTTATGTACTGCCCTGATAAGTTATTTTTTTCCACTATGTTTTCGGCTTTCGAGTCCTTTGTTTTGATGTACTGCACAAGTTCAGCCATTTGCACTGCGTATGTTTATAAGGTGCACTGCCTAATTTATGCGCAGTTTTGTGTTAAGTGCTTCTTGGTTGGCGTAAGCATTGCCATAGCCAGTAAGATCAGAATGTGTGTCTAGATAAGTTTTGCACTGCCGGTCATACATATTATGTACTGCCCTGATAAATTATTTTTTTCCACTATGTTTTCGGCTTTCGAGTTCGCAGTTTTTGATGTACTGCACTAGTTCTGCCATTTGCACTATCGATGTTTTAAAGGGTGCAGTGCCTAATTTATGCGTAGTTTTGTGTTAACAGCTTTTAGGTTGGCGTAAGCACTGCCATAGCCGGTAAGATCAGAATGTGTGTTTAGATAAGTTTTGCACTGCTGGTCATACAATATATGTACTGCGCTGATAAATTATTTTTTTCCACTATGTTTTCGGCTTTCGAGTTCCTAGTTGTTGATATACTGCACAAGTTTTGCACTGGCTAGGTTTTAAAGGGTGCATTGGCTAATTTATCCGCAGTTTTGTGTTAACAGCTTCTAGGTTGGCGTAAGCACTGCCATAGCCGGTAAGATCAGAATGTGTGTTTAGATAAGTTTTTCACTCCCGGTTATATAGTTTAAGTACTGCCCTGATAAGATATTTTTTCCACTATGTTTTCGGCTTTCAAGTTCCCAATTTTTGATATACTGCACAAGTTCTGTCATTTGCATTGCCTAGGTTTTAAAGGGTACACTGCCTAATTTATACGCAGTTTTGTGTTAAATTCTTCTAGGTTAGCGTAAGCACCGCCATAGTCGGTATGATCAGAATGTGTGTTTAGATAAGTTTTGCACTTTCGGTCATACAGTTTATGTACTGCCCTAATAAGTTATTTTTTCCAATATGTTTTCGGCTTTCGAGTTCCTAGTTTTTGATGAACTATACAATTTCCGTCATTTGCACTTCCTAGGTTTTAAAGGGTGCACTGCCTAATTTATGCTCAGTTTTGTGTTAACTACTTCTAGGTTGGCGTAAGCACTGCCATAGCCGGTAAGATCAGAATGTGTGTTTAGATAAGTTTTCCACTGCCGGTTATACAGTTTATGTACTGTCCTGATAAGTTATTTTCCACTATGTTTTCGGCTTTCGAGTTCCTAGTTTTTTATGTACTGCACAAGTTCTGCCATTTGCACTGCCTAGGTTTTAAAGGGTGGACTGCCTAATTTATGCGCAGTTTTGTGTTAACTGCTTGTAGGTTGGCGTAATCACTGCCATAGCCGTTAAGATCAGAATGTGTGTTTAGATAAGTCTTGCACTGCCGGTCATCAAGTTTATTTACTGCGCTTATAATTTATTATTTCCACTATGTTTTTGCCTTTCAAGTTCCTCATTTTTGATGTACTACACTAGTTCTGCCATTTGCACTGCCGATGTTTTAATGGGTGCACTGCCTAATTTATGCGTAGTTTTGTGTTAACTGCTTCTAAGTTGGTGTAAGCACTGCCATAGCCGGTAAGATCAGAATGTGTGTTTAGATAAGTTTTGCACTGCCGGTCATACAGTATATGTACTGCCCTGATAAGTTATTTTTTCCACTATGTTTTCGGCTTTCGAGTTCCCAGTTTTTGATGTAGTGCACAAGTTCTGCCATTTGCACTGCCTATGTTTTAAAGGGTGCACTGCCTAAAATTATGCGCTGTTTTGTGTTAACTGCTTCTAGGTTGGCGTAAGCACTGCCATAGCCGGTAAGATCAGAATGTGTGTTTAGATAAGTTTTTTACTTCCGGTCATACGTATTACTAACCAGATAAGTTATTTTTTTCCACTATGTTTTCGGCTTTCGCGTTCCTAGTTTTTGATGTACTGCACAAGTTCTGCCATTTGCACTGCCTAGATTTCAAAGGGTGCACTGGCTAATTTATGCGTAGTTTTGTGTTAACTGCTTCTAGGTTGGCATAAGCACTGCCATAGCCGGTAAGATCAGAATGTATGTTTAGATAAGTTTTGCACTGCCAGTCATACAGTTTATGTACTGCCCTGATATGTTACTTTTATTCCACTATGTTTTCGGCTTTCGAGTTCCCAGTTTTTGATGTACCGCACAAGTTCTGCCATTTGCACTGCCTAGGTTTTAAAGGGTGCACTACCTAATTTATGCGTAGATTTGTGTTAACTTCTTCTAGGTTGGCGTAACCACTACCATAGCCGGTAAGATCAGAATGTGTGTTTAGATAAGTTTTGCAATGCCGGTCATGCAGTTTATGTACTACCCTGATAAGTTATTTTTTTCCACTATATTTTCAGCTTTCGAGTTCCAAGTTTTTATGTACTGCACAAGTTCTGCCATTTGCACTGCCTAGGTTTTAAAGGGTGCACTGCCTAATTTATGCGCAGTTTTGTGTTAACTGCTTCTAGGTTGGCGTAAACACTGCCATAGCCGGTAAGATCAGAATGTGTGTTTAGATAAGTTTTGCACTGCCAGTCATACATTTTATGTACTGCACAGATAAGTTATTTTTTCCACTATGTTTTCGCGTTTCGAGTTCCCAGATTTTGATGTACTGCACAAATTCTTCCATTTGCGATGCCTAGGTTTTAAAGGGTGCACTGCCTAATTTATGCGAAGTTTCGTGTTAACTGTTTCTAGGTTGGCGTAACCACTGCCATAGCCAGTAAGATCAGAATGTGTGTTTAGATAAGTTTTTCACCGCCGGTCATACAGTTTACGTATTGCCCTGATAAGTTATTTTTTTCCACTATGTTTGCGGCTTTCGACTTCCTAGTTTTTGATGTACTGCACAAGTTCTGCCATTTGCACTGCCTAATTTTTTAAAGGGTGCACTGTCTAATTTATGCACAGTTTTGTGTTAACTGCTTGTAGGTTGGCGTAAGCACTGCCATATCCGGTAAGATCCGAATGTGTGTTTAGATAAGTTTTCCACTGCCGGTCATACAGTTTATTTACTGCCTTTATAAGTTATTTTTTCCACTATGTTTTCGGCTTTCGATTTCTCAGTTTTTAATGTACTGCACAAGTTCTGCCATTTACACTGCCTAGGTTTTAAAGGGTGCACTGCCTAATTTATGCGCAGTTTTGTGTTAACTGCTTCTAGGTTGGCGTAAGCACTGCCATAGCCTGTAAGATCGGAATTTGTGCTTAGATAAGTTTTGCACTACCGCTCATAAAGTTTATGTACTTCCCTGATAAGTTATATTTTTCCACTATGTTTTCGGCTTTCGAGTTCCTACTTTTTTATGTACTGCACAAGTTCTGCCATTTGCAATGCCTATGTTTTAAAGGGTGCACTGCCTAATTTATGCACAGTTTTGTGTTAATTGCTTCTAGGTTGGCGTAAGCACTTCCATAGCCGGTAAGATCAGAATGTGTGTTTAGATAAGTTTTCTACTGCCGGTCATACAGTTTATTTACTGCCTTGATAAGTTATTTTTTCCACTATGTTTTCGGCTTTCGAGTTCCCAGTTTTTGATGTACTACACAAGTTCTGCCATTTGCACTGCCTAGGTTGTAAAAGGTGCACTGCCTAATTTATGCGCAGTTTTGTGTTAACTGCTTCTAGGTTGGCGTAACCACTGCCATAGCCGGTAAGATCAGAATGTGTGTTTAGGTAAGTTTTGCACTAACGGTCATACAGTTTATTTACTGCCCTGATATGTTACTTTTATTCCATTATGTTTTCGGCTGTCGAGTTCCCAGTTTTTGATGTACTGTACAATTTCTTCCATTTGCACTACCTAGGTTTTAAAGAGTGCACTGCCTAATTTATGCGCAGTTTTGTGTTAACTGCTTCTAGGTTGGCCTAAGTACTGCCATAGCCGGTAAGATCAGAATGTGTGTTTAGATAAGCTTTGCACTGCCGGTTATACAGTTTATGTACTGTCCATATAAGTTATTTTTTCCACTATGTTTTTGGCTTTAGAGTTCCTAGTTCTTGATGTACTGCATAAGTTCTGCCATTTGCACTGCCTATGTTTTGAAGGGTGCACTGCCGAATTTACGCGCAGTTTTGTGTTAACTGCTTCTAGTTAGCGTAAACACTGCCATAGCCGGTAAGATCAGAAAGTGTGTTTAGATAAGTTTTGCACTACCGGTCATATAGTTTATGTACTGCCTAGATAAATTATTTTTTTCCACTATGTTTTCGCCTTTCGAGTTCCCAATTTTTGATGTACAGCACAAATTCTTCCATTTGCACTGCCTAGGTTTTAAAGGGTGCACTGGCTAATTTATGCGAAGTTTTGTGTTAATTGCTTCTAGGTTGGCGTAAGCACTGCCATAGCCGGTAAGATCGTAATTTGTGTTTAGATAAGTTTTGCACTTCCGATCATAAAGTTTATGTACTGCCCTGATAAGTTATATTTTTCCACTATGTTTTTGGCTTTCGACTTCCCAGTTTTTTATGTACTGCACAAGTTCTGCCATTTGCACAGCCTAGGTTTTGAAGGGCG
Source organism: Avena eriantha (assembly GCA_910589775.1). NCBI lineage: Eukaryota > Viridiplantae > Streptophyta > Magnoliopsida > Poales > Poaceae > Avena > Avena eriantha. The sequence goes on from OU342746.1 coordinate 23,649,982, forward strand.
CATTGCCTAATTTATGCGCAGTTTTGTGTTAACTCTTTCTAGGTTGGCGTAAGCACTACCATATCCGGTAAGATCAGAATGTGTGTTTAGATAAGTTTTCCACTGCCGGTCATACAGTTTATTTACTGCCTTGATAAGTTATTTTTTCGACTATGTTTTCGGCTTTCGAGTTCTCAGTTTTTGATGTACTGCACAAGTTCTGCCATTTGCACTGCCTAGGTTTTAAAGGGTGCACTGTCTAGTTTATGCGCAGTTTTGTGTTAACTGCTTCTAGGTTGGCGTAAGCACTGCCATAGCCGGTAAGACCGAAATGTGTGTTTAGATAAGTTTTGCACTGCCGATCATAAAGTTTATGTACTGCCCTGATAATTTATATTTTTCCACTATGTTTTCGGCTTTCGAGTTCCTAGTTTTTGATGTACTGCACAAGTTCTGCCCTTTGCACTGCCTAATTTTTTAAAGGGTGCACTGCCTAATTTATGCACAGTTTTGTGTTAACTATTTCTAGGTTGGCGTAAGCACTGCCATATCCGGTAAGATCCGAATGTGTGTTTAGATAATTTTTCCACTGCCGGTCATACAGTTTATTTACTGCCTTTATAAGTTATTTTTTCCACTATGTTTTCGGCTTTCGAGTTCTCAGTTTTTGATGTACTGCACAAGTTCTGCCATTTGCACTGCCTAAGTTTTAAAGGATGCACTGCCTAATTTATGCGCAATTTTGTGTTAACTGCTTCTAGGTTGGCGTAAGCACTGCCATAGCCGGTAAGATCGGAATGTGTGTTTAGATAAGTTTTGCACTACCCGCTCATAAAGTTTATGTACTGCCCTCATAAGTTATATTTTTCCTCTATGTTTTCGGCTTTCGAGTTCCTACTTTTTAATGCACTGCACAAGGTCTACCATTTGCACTGCCTATGTTTTAAAGGGTGCACTGCCTAATTTATGCACAGTTTTGTGTTAATTGCTTCTAGGTTGGGGTAAGCACTTCCATAGCCGGTAAGATCAGAATGTGTGTTTAGATAAGTTTTCCACTGCCGGTCATACAGTTTATTTACTGCCTTTATAAGTTATTTTTTCCACTATGTTTTCGGCTTTCGAGTTCCAAGTTTTTGATGTACTGCACAAGTTCTGCCATTTGCACTGCCTAGGTTGTAAAAGGTGCACTGACTAATTTATGCGCAGATTTGTGTTAACTGCTTCTAGGTTGGCGTAACCACTGGCATAGCCGGTAAGATCAGAATGTGTGTTTAGATAAATTTTGCACTGCCGGTCATAAAGTATATTTACTGCCCTGATATGTTACTTTTATTCCATTATGTTTTCGGCTTTCGAGTTCCCAGTTTTGGATGTACTGTATAATTTCTACCATTTGCACTGCCTAGGTTTTAAAGAGTGCACTGCCTAATTTACGCGCAGTTTTGTGTTAACTGCTTCTAGGATGGCCTAAGCACTGCCATAGCCGGTAAGATCAGAATGTGTGTTTAGATAAGCTTTGCACTGCCGGTTATACAGTTTATGTACTGTCTAGATAAGTTATTCTTTCCACTATGTTTTTGGCTTTCGAGTTCCCAGTTCTGGATGTACTGCATAAGTTCTGCCATTTGCACTGCCTATGTTTTAAAGGGTGCACTGCCGAATTTACGCGCAGTTTTGTGTTAACTGCTTCTAGTTAGCGTAAACACTGCCATAGCTGGTAAGATCAGAATTGTGTTTAGATAAGTTTTGCACTGCCGGTCATACAGTTTATGTACTGCCCTGATAAATTATTTTTTTCAACTATGTTTTCGCCTTTCGAGTTCCCAGTTTTTGATGTACTGCACAAATTCTTCCATTTGCACTGCCTAGGTTTTAAAGGGTGCATTGGCTAATTTATGCGAAGTTTTGTGTTAACTGCTTCTAGTTTGGCGTAACCACTGCCATAGCCAGTAAGATCAGAATGTGTGGTTAGTTAAGTTTTTCACTACCGGTCATATAGTTTATGTATTGCCCTGATAAGTTATTTTTTTTCCACTATGTATTCGGCTTTCGAGTTCTCAGTTTTTTATGTACTGCACAAGTTCTGCCATTTGCACTGCCTCGGTTTTGAAGGGTGCACTGCCTAATTTATGCGCAGTTTTGTGTTAACTGCTTCTAGGTTGGTATAAGCACTGCCATATCTGGAAAGATCAGAATGTGTGTTTAGATAAGTTTTCCACTCTCGGTCATACAGTTTATTTACTGCCTTGATAAGTTATTTTTTCCACTATGTTTTCGGCTTTCGAGTTCTCAGTTTTTGATGTACTGCACAAGTTCTGCCATTTGCACTGCCTAGGTTTTAATGGGTGCACTGTCTAATTTATGCGCAGTTTTTGTGTCAACTGCTTCTAGGTTGGCATAAGCACTGCCATAGCCGGTAAGATCGAAATGTGTGTTTAGATAAATTTTGCACTGCCGATCATAAAGTTTATGTACTGCCCTGATAAGTTATATTTTTCCACTATGTTTTCGGCTTTCGAGTTCCTAGTTTTTGATGTACTGCACAAGTTCTGCCATTTGCACTGCCTAATTTTTGAAAGGGTGCACTGCCTAATTTATGCACAGTTTTGTATTAACTGCTTCTAGGTTGGCTTAAGCACTGCCATATCCGGTAAGATCCGAATGTGTGTTTAGATAAGTTTTCCACTGCCGGTCATACAGTTTATTTACTACCTTTATAAGTTATTTTTTCCACTATGTTTTCGGCTTTCGAATTCTCAGTTTTTCATGTACTGCACAAGTTCTTCCATTTCCACTGCCTAGGTTTTAAAGGGTGCACTACCTAATTTATGCGCAGTTTTGTGTTAACTGCTTCTAGGTTGGCGTAAGCACTGCCATAGCCGGTAAGATCGGAATGTGTGTTTAGATAAGTTTTGCACTACCGCTCATAAAGTTTATGTACTGCCCTGATAAGTTATATTTTTCCACTATGTTTTCAGCTTTCGAGTTCCTACTTTTTGATGTAGTCCACAAGTTCTGCCATTTGCACTGCCTATGTTTTAAAGGGTGCACTGCCTAATTTATGCACAGTTTTGTGTTAACTGCTTCTAGGTTGGCGTAAGCACTGCCATATCCGGTAAGATCCGAATGTGTGTTTAGATAAGTTTTCCACTGCCGGTCATACAGTTTACTTACTGCCTTTATAAGTTATTTTTTCCACTATGTTTTCGGCTTTCGATTTCTTAGTTTGTGATGTACTGCACAAGTTCTGCCATTTGCACTGCCTAGGTTTTAAAGGGTGCACTGCCTAATTTATGCGCAGTTTTGTGTTAACTGCTTCTAGTTTGGCGTATGCACTGCCATAGCCGGTAAGATCGGAATGTGTGTTTAGATAAGTTTTGCACTACAGCTCATTGAGTATATGTACTGCCCTGATAAGTTATATTTTTCCACTATGTTTTCGTATTTCGAGTTCCTAGTTTTTGATGTACTGCACAAGTTCTGCCATTTGCACTGCCTAATTTTTTAAAGGGTGCACTGCCTAATTTATGCACAGTTTTGTGTTAACTGCTTCTAGGTTGGCGTAAGCACTGCCATATCCGGTAAGATCGGAATGTGTGTTTAGATAAGTTTTCCACTGCCGGTCATACAGTTTATTTACTGCCTTGATAAGTTAATTTTTTCCACTATGTTTTCGGCTTTCGAGTTCCCAGTTTTTGATGTACTGCACAAGTTCTGCCATTTGCACTGGCTAGGTTGTAAAAGGTGCACTGCCTAATTTATGCGCAGTTTTGTGTTAACTGCTTCTAGGTTGGCGTAACCACTGCCATAGCCGGTAAGATCAGAATGTGTGTTTAGGTAAGTTTTGCACTGCCGGTCATACAGTTTATTTACTGCCCTGATATGTTACTTTTATTCCATTATGTTTCCGGCTTTCGAGTTCCCTGTTTTTGATGTACTGTAGAATTTCTGCCATTTGCACTGCCTAGGTTTTAAAGAGTGCACTGCCTAATTTATGCGCAGTTTTGTGTTAACTGCTTCTAGGTTGGCCTAAGCACTACCATAGCCGGTAAGATCAGAATGTGTGTTTACATAAGCTTTGCATTGCCGGTTATACAGTTTATGTACTGTCCAGATAAGTTATTTTTTCCACTATGTTTTGGGCTTTCGAGTTCCAGTTCTTGATGTACTGCATAAGTTCTGCCATTTACACTTCCTAGTTTTTAAGGGTGCACTTGCCGAATTTACGCGCAGTTTTGTGTTAACTGCTTCTAGGTAGAGTAAACACTGCCATAGCCGGTAAGATCAGAAAGTGTGTTTAGATAAGTTTTGCACTACCGTTCATACAGCTTATGTACTTGCCCTGATAAATTATTTTTTTCCACTATGTTTTCGCCTTTCGAGTTCCCAGTTTTTGATGTACTGCACAAATTCTTCCATTTGCACTGCCTAGGTTTTAAAGGGTGCACTGGCTAATTTATGCGAAGTTTTGTGTCAACTGCTTCTAGGTTGGCGTAAGCACTGCCATAGCCGGTAAGATCGTAATGTGTGTTTAGATAAGTTTTGCACTGCCGATCATAAAGTTTATGTACTGCCCTGATAAGTTATATTTTTCCACTATGTTTTCGGCTTTCGACTTCCCAGTTTTTTAAGTACTGCACAAGTTCTGCCATTTGCACTGCCTAGGTTTTTAAAGGGTGCACTGCCTAATTTATGCGCAGTTTTGTGTTAACTGCTTCTAGGTTGGCGTAAGCACCGCCATATCCGGTAAGATCAGAATGTGTGTTTAGATAAGTTTTCCACTGCCGGTCATACAGTTTATTTACTGCCTTGATAAGTTATTTTTTCCACTATGTTTTCGGCTTTCGAGTTCTCAGTTTTTGACGTACTGCACAAGTTCTGCCATTTGCACTGCCTAGGTTTTAAAGGGTGCATTGTCTAATTTATGCGCAGTTTTGTGTTAACTGCTTCTAGGTTGCCGTAAGCACTGCCATAGCCGGTAAGATCGAAATGTGTGTTTAGATAAGTTTTGCACTGCCGATAATAAAGTTTATGTACTGCCCTGATAAGTTATATTTTTCCACTATGTTTTCGTATTTCGAGTTCCTAGTTTTTGATGTACTGCACAAGTTCTGCCATTTGCACTGCCTAATTTTTTAAAGGGTGCACTGCCTAATTTATGCACAGTTTTGTGTTAACTGCTTCTAGGTTGGCGTATGCACTGCCATATCCGGTAAGATCCGAATGTGTGTTTAGATAAGTTTTCCACTGCCGGTCATACAGTTTATTTACTGCCTTTATAAGTTATTTTTTCCACTATGTTTCGGCTTTCGATTTCTCAGTTTTTGATGTACTGCACAAGTTCTGCCATTTGCACTGCCTAGGTTTTAAAGGGTGCACTGCCTAATTTATGCGCAGTTTTGTGTTAACTGCTTCTAGGTTGGCGTAAGCACTGCCATAGCCGGTAAGATCGGAATGTGTGTTTAGATAAGTTTTGCACTACCCGCTCATAAAGTTTATGTACTGCCCTCATAAGTTATATTTTTCCACTATGTTTTCGGCTTTCGAGTTCCTAGTTTTGATGTATCTGCACAAGTTCTGCCATTTGCACTGCCTATGTTTTAAAGGGTGCACTGCCTAATTTATGCATAGTTTTGTGTTAATTTCTTCTAGGTTGGCGTAAGCACTGCCATATCTGGAAAGATCAGAATGTGTGTTTAGATAAGTTTTCCACTGCCGGTCATACAGTTTATTTACTGCCTTTATAAGTTATTTTTCCACTATGTTTTCGGCTTCGAGTTCTCAGTTTTTGATGTACTGCACAAGTTCTGCCATTTGCACTGCCTAGGTTTTAAAGGGTGCACTGTCTAATTTATGCGCAGTTTTGTGTCACTGCTTCTAGGTTGGCATAAGCACTGCCATAGCCGGTAAGATCGAAATGTGTGTTTAGATAAATTTTGCACTGCCGATCATAAAGTTTATGTACTGCCCTGATAAGTTATATTTTTCCACTATGTTTTCGGCTTTCGAGTTCCTAGTTTTTGATGTACTACTGCACAAGTTCTGCCATTTGCACTGCCTAATTTTTTAAAGGGTGCACTGTCTAATTTATGCACAGTTTTGTGTTAACTGCTTCTAGGTTGGCGTAAGCACTGCCAGATCCGGTAAGATCCGAATGTGTGTTTAGATAAGTTTTCCACTGCCGGTCATACAGTTTAGTTTACTTCCTTTATAAGTTATTTTTCCACTATGTTTTCGGCTTTCGAGTTCTCAGTTTTTGATGTACTTGCACAAGTTCTGCCATTTGCACTGCCTAGGTTTTAAAGGGTGCACTGTCCAATTTATGCGTAGTTTTGTGTCAACTGCTTCTAGGTTGGCATAAGCACTTCCATAGCCGGTAAGATCGAAATGTGTGTTTAGATAAATTTTGCACTGCCGATCATAAAGTTTATGTACTGCCCTGATAAGTTATATTTTTCCACTATGTTTTCGGCTTTCAAGTTCCTAGTTTTTGATTGTACTGCACAAATTCTGCCATTTGCACTGCCTATTTTTTAAAGGGTGCACTGCCTAATTTATGCACAGTTTTGTTAATTGCTTCTAGGTTGGCGTAAGCACTGCCATATCCGGTAAGATCCGAATGGGTGTTAGATAAGTTTTCACTGCCGGTCATACAGTTTATTTACTGCTTGATAAGTTATTTTTCCACTATGTTTTCGGCTTTCGAGTTCCTAGTTCTGATGTACTGCATAAGTTCTGCCATTTGCACTGCCTAGGTTTTTAAAGGGTGCACTGGCTAATTTATGCGAAGTTTTGTGTTAACTGCTTCTAGGTTGGCGTAACCACTGCCCAGCCAGTAAGATCAGAATGTGTGGTTAGTTAAGTTTTTCACTGCCGGGTCATATAGTTTATGTATTGCCCTGATAAGTTATTTTTTTCCACTATGTTTTCGGCTTTCGACTTCCCAGTTTTTTATGTACTGCACAAGTTCTGCCATTTGCACTGCCTAGGTTTTAAAGGTGCACTGCCTAATTTATGCGCAGTTTGTGTTAACTGCTTCTAGGTTGGCGTAAGCACTGCCATAGCCTGTAAGATCAGAATGTGTGTTTAGATAAGTTTCCACTGCCGGTTATACAGTTTATGTACTGTCCTGATAAGTTATATTTGCACTATGTTTCGGCTTTCGAGTTCCTAGGTTTTGATGTACTGCACAAGTTCTGTCATTTGGACTGCCTATGTTTTAAAGGGTGCACTGCCTAATTTATGCACAGTTTTGTGTTAACGCTTCTAGGTTGGCGTAAGCACTACCATTTCCGGTAAGATCGGAATCGTGTTTAGATAAGTTTTCCACTGC
>OU342746.1:24285974-24581828 GCA_910589775.1 Avena eriantha
TAGAGTCATTGCATGTGTGTTCTTCTCACAAACAACATATCACCAGTGTCATTGCATGTGTGTTCTTCCCATAGACCTCACATGGATCCACCAATGTCATTGCATGTGTGTTCTTCCCATGAACCACACATGGATCCACCAGTGTCATTGCATGTGAGTTCTTCCCATGAACCACATGGATCCACCAGTGTCATTGCATGTGAGTTCTTCCCATGAACCACGTAAGGATCCACCGGTTGTCATTGCATGTCTACTCTTTTCATGAACGATGGTTAGAGTCATCGCATGTCTGCTCTTCTCATGCGCCACAGCTAGAGTCATTGCATGTGTGTTCTTCCCACAAACCATATTATGAACCACACCCAGTGGCATTGCATGTGTGTTCTTCTCATTAACCACACATGGATACACCGGTGTCATTGCATGTCTGCTCTTTTCATGAACCACAACTAGAGTTATTGCATGTGTGTTCTTCTCACAAACCACATATCACCAGTGTCATTGCAAGGGTGTTCTTCCCACAGAACACACATGGATCCACCTGTGTCATTGCATGTGTGTTCTTCCCATGAACCACACATGGATCCACCAGTGTCATTGCATGTCTGCCCTTTTCATGAACCAGAGCTAGAGTTATTGCATGTGTGTTCTTCTCACAAACCACATATCACCAGTGTCATTGCATGTGTGTTCTTTCCATAGACCTCACATGGATCCACCAATGTCATTGCATGTGTGTTCTTCCCATAGACCTCACATGGATCCACCAGTGTCATTGCATGTGAGTTCTTCCCATGAACCACACATGGATCCACCAGTGTCATTGCATGTGAGTTCTTCCCATGAACCACGTAAGGATCCACCGGTGTCATTGCATGTCTACCCTTTTCATGAACCATGGTTAGAGTCATCGCATGTCTGCTCTTCTCATGCGCCACAGCTAGAGTCATTGCATGTGTGTTCTTCCCACAAACCATATTATGAACCACACCTAGTGGCATTGCATGTGTGTTCTTCTCATTAACCACACATGGATACACCGGTGTCATTGCATGTCTGCTCTTTTCATGAACCATAACTAGAGTTATTGCATGTGTGTTCTTCTCACAAACCACATATCACCACTGTCATTGCGTGTGTGTTCTTCCCACAGAACACACATGGATCCACCAGTGTCATTGCATGTGTGTTCTTCCCATGAACCACACATGGATCCACTAGTGGCATTGCATGTGTGTTCATCCCATGAACCACACATCGATGCACCAGTGTCATTGCATGTCTGCTCTTTTAATGAACCAAAACTAGAGTCATTGCATGTGTTATCTTCTCACAACCACATATCACCAGTACCATTGCATGTGTGTTCTTCCCACAGACCACACATGGATCCACCAGTGTCATTGCATGTGTGTTCTTCCATGAACCACACATGGATCCACCAGTGGCATTGCATGTGTGTTCTTCCCATGAACCACACATGGATCCACCAGTGCCATTGCATGTCTGCTCTTTTCATGAACCACAGCTAGAGTCATTGCATGCGTGTTGTTCTCACAAACCACATATCACCAGTGTCATTGACTGTGTGTTCTTCCCACAAACCACACATGGATCCACCAGTGTCATTGCACGTGTGTTCTTTCCATGAACCACACATGGATCCACCAGTGTCATTGCATGTCTGCTCTTTTCATGAACCACAGCTAGAGTCATTGCATGCGTGTTCTTCTCACAAACCACATATCACCAGTATCATTGACTGTGTGTTCTTCCCACAAACCACACATGGATCCACCAGTGTCATTGCACATGTGTTCTTTCCATAGACCTCACATGGATCCACCAATGTCATTGCATGTGTGTTCTTCCCATGAACCACACATGGATCCCCCAGTGTCATTGCATGTGAGTTCTTCCCATGAACCACACATGGATCCACCAGTGTCATTGCATGTGAGTTCTTCCCATGAACCACGTAAGGATCCACCGGTGTCATTGCATGTCTACCCTTTTCATGAACCATGGTTAGAGTCATCGCATGTCTGCTCTTCTCATGCGCCACAGCTAGAGTCATTGCATGTGTGTTCTTCCCACAAACCATATTATGAACCACACCCAGTGGCATTGCATGTGTGTTCTTCTCATTAACCACACATGGATACACCGGTGTCATTGCATGTCTGCTCTTTTCATGAACCACAACTAGAGTTATTGCATGTGTGTTCTTCTCACAAACCACATATCACCACTGTCATTGCGTGTGTGTTCTTCCCACAGAACACACATGGATCCACCAGTGTCATTGGATGTGTGTTCTTCCCATGAACCACACATGGATCCACTAGTGGCATTGCATGTGTGTTCTTCCCATGAACCACACATCGATCCACCAGTGTCATTGCATGTCTGCTCTTTTCATGAACCAAAACTAGAGTCATTGCATGTGTTATCTTCTCACAAACCACATATCACCAGTACCATTGCATGTGTGTTCTTCCCACAGACCACACATGGATCCACCAGTGTCATTGCATGTGTGTTCTTCCCATGAACCACACATGGATCCACTAGTGGCATTGCATGTGTGTTCTTCCCATGAACCACACATGGATCCACCAGTGTCATTGCATGTCTGCTCTTTTCATGAACCACAGCTAGAGTCATTGCATGCGTGTTCTTCTCACAAACCACATATCACCAGTGTCATTGACTGTGTGTTCTTCCCACAAACCACACATGGTTCCACCAGTGTCATTGCACGTGTGTTCTTTCCATGAACCACACATGGATCCACCAGTGTCATTGCATGTGTGTTCTTCTCATGAACCACACATGGATCCACCAGTGTCATTGCATGTCTGCTCTTTTCATGAACCAGAGCTAGAGTCATTGCATGTGTGTTCTTCTCACAAACCACATATCACTAGTTTCATTGCATGTGTGTTCTTCCCACAGACCACACATGGATCCACCAGTGTCATTGCATGTGTGTTTTTACCATGAACCACACATGGATCCACCAGTGTCATTGCATGTGTGTTGTTTTCACGAACCACACATGGATCCACCAGTGTCATTGCATGTCTGCTCTTTTCATGAACCACAACTAGAGTCATCGCATGTCTGCTCTTTTCATGAACCACAGCTAGAGTCATTGCATGTGTGTTCTTCCCACAAACCATATCATGAAACACACCCAGTGGCATTGCATGTGTGTTCTTCTCATTAACCACAGATGGATCCACCGGTGTCATTGCATGTCTGCTCTTCTCATTAACCATAGTTAGAGTCATTGCACGTGAGTTCTTCTCACAAACCATATATCTCCAGTGTCATTGCAAGGGTGTTCTTCCCACAGACCACACATGGATCCACCAGTGTCATTGCATGTGTGTTCTTCCCATGAACCACACATGGATCCACCAGTGTCATTGCATGTCTGCTCTTTTCATGAACCACAGCTAGGGTCATTGCATGTGTGTTCTTCTCACAAACCACATATCACCAGTGTCATTGCATGTGTGTTCTTCCCATAGACCACACATGGATCCACCAATGTCATTGCATGTGTGTTCTTCCCATGAACCACACATGGATCCACCAGTGTCATTGCATGTGCTTTCTTCCCATGAACCACGTAAGGATCCACCGGTGTCATTGCATGTCTTCGGTTTTCATGAACCATAGTTAGAGTCATCGCATGTCTGCTCTTTTCATGAACCACAGCTAGTCATTGCATGTGTGTTCTTTTCCCAAACCACATATCACTAGTGTCATTGCATGTGTGTTCTTCCCACGGACCACACATGGATCCACCAATGGAATTGCATGTGTGTTCTTCCAATGAACCACACATGGATCCACCAGTGTCATTGCATGTGTGTTCTTCCCATAGACCACACATGGATCCACCAGTGTCATTGCATGTGTGTTCTTCTCATGAACCACACATGGATCCACCAGTGTCATTCCATGTCTGCTCTTTTCATGAACCACAGCTAGAGTCATTGCATGTGTGTTCTTCTCACAAACCACATATCACGAGTGTCATTGCATGTGTGTTCTTCCCACAGACCACACATGGATCCACCAGTGTCATTGCATGTGTGTTCTTCCCATGAACCACACATGGATCCACCAGTGTCATTGCATGTGCTTTCTTCCCATGAACCACATAAGGATCCACCGGTGTCATTGCATGTCTTCGGTTTTCATGAACCATAGTTAGAGTCATCGCATGTCTGCTCTTTTCATGAACCACAGCTAGAGTCATTGCAAGTGTGTTCTTTTCACAAACCACATATCACTAGTGTCATTGCATGTGTGTTCTTCCCACGGACCACACATGGATCCACCAATGTCATTGCATGTGTGTTCTTCCCATGAACCACACATGGATCCACCAATGTCATTGCATGTGTGTTTTTCCCATAGACCTCACATGGATCAACCAGTGTCATTGCATGTGTGTTCTTCCCATGAACCACACATGGATCCACCAGTGTCATTGCATGTCTGCTCTTTTCATGAACCAGGGCTAGAGTCATTGCATGTGTGTTCTTCTCACAAACAACATATCACCAGTGTCATTGCATGTGTGTTCTTCCCATAGACCTCACATGGATCCACCAATGTCATTGCATGTGTGTTCTTCCCATGAACCACACATGGATCCACCAGTGTCATTGCATGTGAGTTCTTCCCATGAACCACACATGGATCCACCAGTGTCATTGCATGTGAGTTCTTCCCATGAACCACGTAAGGATCCACCGGTGTCATTGCATGTCTACTCTTTTCATGAACCATGGTTAGAGTCATCGCATGTCTGCTCTTCTCATGCGCCACAGCTAGAGTCATTGCATGTGTGTTCTTCCCACAAACCATATTATGAACCACACCCAGTGGCATTGCATGTTTGTTCTTCTCATTAACCACACATGGATCCACCGGTGTCATTGCATGTCTGCTCTTTTCATGAACCACAACTAGAGTTATTGCATGTGTGTTCTTCTCACAAACCACATATCACCAGTGTCATTGAATGTGTGTTCTTCCCACAGACCACACATGGATCCACCAGTGTCATTGCATGTGTGTTCTTCCCATGAACCACACATGGATCCACCAGTGGCATTGCATGTGTGTTCTTCCCATGAACCACACATGGATCCACCAGTGTCATTGCATGTCTGCTCTTTTCATGAACCACAACTAGAGTCATTGCATGTGTAATCTTCTCACAAACCACATATCACCAGTGTCATTGCATGTGTGTTCTTCCCACAGACCACACATGGATCCACCAGTGTCATTGCATGTGTGTTCTTCCCATGAACCACACATGGATCCACCAGTGGCATTGCATGTGTGTTCTTCCCATGAACCACACATGGATCCACCAGTGTCATTGCTTGTCTGCTCTTTTCATGAACCACAGCTAGAGTCATTGCATGCGTGTTCTTCTCACAAACCACATATCACCAGTGTCATTGACTGTGTGTTCTTCCCACAAACCACACATGGATCCACCAGTGTCATTGCACGTGTGTTCTTTCCATGAACCACACATGGATCCACCAGTGTCATTGCATGTGTGTTCTTCTCATGAACCACACATGGATCCACCAGTGTCATTGCATGTCTGCTCTTTTCATGAACCAGAGCTAGAGTCATTGCATGTGTGTTCTTCTGACAAACCACATATCACTAGTGTCATTGCATGTGTGTTCTTCCCACAGACCACACATGGATCCACCTGTGTCATTGCATGTGTGTTTTAACCATGAACCACACATGGATCCACCAGTGTCATTGCATGTGTGTTCTTCCCACCGACCACACATGGATCCACCACTGTCATTGCATGTGTGTTCTTCCCACCGACCACACATGGATCCACCAGTGTCATTGCATGTGTGTTCTTCCCATGAACCACACATGGATCCACCATTGTCATTGCATGTCTGCTCTTTTCATGAACCACAGCTAGAGTCATTGCATGTGTTATCTTCTCACAAACCACATATCACCAGTGTCATTGCATGTGTGTTCTTCCCACAGACCACACATGGATCCACCAGTGTCATTGCATGTGTGTTCTTCCCATGAACCACACATGGATCCACCAGTGGCATTGCATGTGTGTTCTTCCCATGAACCACACATGGATCCACCAGTGTCATTGCATGTCTGCTCTTTTCATGAACCACAGCTAGAGTCATTGCATGCGTGTTCTTCTCACAAACCACATATCACCAGTGTCATTGACTGTGTGTTCTTCCCACAAACCACACATGGATCCACCAGTGTCATTGCACGTGTGTTCTTTCCATGAACCACACATGGATCCACCAGTGTCATTGCATGTGTGTTCTTCCCATGAACCACACATGGATCCACCAGTGGCATTGCATGTCTGCTATTTTCATGAACCACAGCTAGAGTCATTGCATGTGTGTTCTTCTCACAAACCACATATCACCAGTGTCATTGCATGTGTGTTCTTCCCACAGACCACACATGGATCCACCAATGTCATTGCATGTGTGTTCTTCCCATGAACCACACATGGATCCACCAGTGTCATTGCATGTGCTTTCTTCCCATGAACCACGTAAGGATCCACCGGTGTCATTGCATGTCTTCGGTTTTCATGAACCATAGTTAGAGTCATCGCATGTCTGCTCTTTTCATGAACCACAGGTAGAGTCATTGCATGTGTGTTCTTTTCACAAACCACATATCACTAGTGTCATTGCATGTGTGTTCTTCCCACGGACCACACATGGATCCACCAATGTCATTGCATGGTGTGTTCTTCCGATGAACCACACATGGATCCACCAGTGTCATTGCATGTGTATTCTTCCCATAGACCACACATGGATCCACCAGTGTCATTGCATGTGTGTTCTTCCCATGAACCACACATGGATCCACCAGTGTCATTGCATGTCTGCTCTTTTCATGAACCGGATCTAGAGTCATTGCATGTGTGTTCTTCTCACAAACCACATATCACCAGTGTCATTGCATGTGTGTTCTTCCCATGGACCTCACATGGATCCACCAATGTCATTGCATGTGTGTTCTTCCCATGAACCACACATGGATCCACCAGTGTCATTGCATGTGAGTTCTTCCCATGAACCACGTAAGGATCCACCGGTGTCATTGCATGTCTGCTCTTTTCATGAACCACGGTTAGAGTCATCGCATGTCTGCTCTTCTCATGCACCACAGCTAGAGTCATTGCATGTGTGTTCTTCCCACAAACCATATTATGAACCACACCCAGTGGCATTGCATGTGTGTTCTTCTCATTAACCACACATGGATCCACCGGTGTCATTGCATGTCTGCTCTTTTCATGAACCACAACTAGAGTCATTGCATGTGTGTTCTTCTCACAAACCACATATCACCAGTGTCATTGCATGTGTGTTCTTCCCACAGACCACACATGTATCCACCAGTGTCATTGCATGTGTGTTCTTCCCATGAACCACACATGGGTCCACAAGTGGCATTGCATGTGTGTTCTTCCCATGAACCGCACATGGATCCACCAGTGGCATTGCATGTGTGTTCTTCCCATGAACCACACATGGATCCACTAGTGTCATTGCATGTCTGCTCTTTTCATGAACCACGACTAGAGTCATTGCATGTGTGTTCTTCTCACAAACCACATATCACCAGTGTCATTGCAAGGGTGTTCTTCCCAAAGACCACACATGGATCTACCAGTGTCATTGCATGTGTGTTCTTCCCATGAACCACACATGGATCCACCAGTTTCATTGCATGTCTGCTCTTTTCATGAACCATAGCTAGAGTCATTGCATGTGTGTTCTTCTCACAAACCACATATCACCAGTGTCATTGCATGTGTGTTCTTCCCACAGACCACACATGGATCCACCAATGTCATTGCATGTGCTTTCTTCCCATGAACCACGTAAGGATCCACCGGTGTCATTGCATGTCTTCGGTTTTCATGAACCATAGTTAGAGTCATCGCATGTCTGCTCTTTTCATGAACCACATCTAGAGTCATTGCATGTGTGTTCTTTTCACAAACCACATCTCACTAGTGTCATTGCATGTGTGTTCTTCCCACGAACCACACATGGATCCACCAAAGTCATTGCATGTGTGTTCTTCCCATGAACCACACATGGATCCACCAGTGTCATTGCATGTGTGTTCTTCCCATAGACCACACATGGATCCACCAGTGTCATTGCATGTGTGTTCTTCCCACGAACCACACATGGATCCACCAGTGTCATTGCATGTCGGCTCTTTTCATGAACCAGCGCTAGAGTCATTGCATGTGTGTTCTTCTCACAAACCACATATCACCAGTGTCATTGCATGTGTGTTCTTCCCACAGACCACACATGGATCCACCAATGTCATTGCATGTGTGTTCTTCCCATGAACCACACATGGATCCACCAGTGTCATTGCATGTGCTTTCTTCCCATGAACCACGTAAGGATCCACCGGTGTCATTGCATGTCTTCGGTTTTCATGAACCATAGTTAGAGTCATCGCATGTCTGCTATTTTCATGAACCACAGCTAGAGTCATTGCAAGTGTGTTCTTTTCACAAACCACATATCACTAGTGTCATTGCATGTGTGTTCTTCCCACGGACCACACATGGATCCACCAATGTCATTGCATGTGTGTTCTTCCCATGAACCACACATGGATCCACCAGTGTCATTGCATGTGTGTTTTTCCCATAGACCTCACATGGATCAACCAGTGTCATTGCATGTGTGTTCATCCCATGAACCACACATGGATCCACCAGTGTCATTGCATGTCTGCTCTTTTCATGAACCAGAGCTAGAGTCATTGCATGTGTGTTCTTCTCACAAACCACATATCACCAGTGTCATTGCATGTGTGTTGTTCCCACAGACCACACATGGATCCACCAGTGTCATTGCACGTGTGTTCTTCCCATGAACCACACATGGATCCACCAGTGTCATTGCATGTGTGTTCTTCTCATGAACCACACATGGATCCACCAGTGTCATTGCATGTCTGCTCTTTTCATGAACCACAGCTAGAGTCATTGCATGTGTGTTCTTCTCAGAAACCACATATCACTAGTGTCATTGCATGT
This sequence comes from Avena eriantha, assembly GCA_910589775.1. NCBI lineage: Eukaryota > Viridiplantae > Streptophyta > Magnoliopsida > Poales > Poaceae > Avena > Avena eriantha. The sequence continues at coordinate 24,295,129 of OU342746.1, forward strand.
GTGTTATTCCCACAGACCACGCATGGATCCACCAGTGTCATTGCATGTGTGTTCTTCCCATGAACCACACATGGATCCACCAGTATCATTGCATGTGTGTTCTTTTCATGAACCACACATGGATCCACCAGTGTCATTGCATGTCTGCTCTTTTCATGAACCACAACTAGAGTCATCGCATGTCTGCTCTTTTCATGAACCACAGCTAGAGTCATTGCATGTGTGTTCTTCCCACAAACCATATCATGAAACACACCCAGTGGCATTGCATGTGTGTTCTTCTCATTAACCACACATGGATCCACCGGTGTCATTGCATGTCTGCTCTTCTCATTAACCATAGTTAGAGTCATTGCATGTGTGTTCTTCTCACAAACCATATATCTCCAGTGTCATTGCAGGGGTGTTCTTCCCACACATGGATCCACCAGTGTCATTGCATGTGTGTTCTATCCATGAACCACACATGGATCCACCAGTGTCATTGCATGTCTGCTCTTTTCAGGAACCACAGCTAGAGTCATTGCATGTGTGTTCTTCTCACAAACCACATATCACCAGTGTCATTGCATGTGTGTTCTTCCCACAGACCACACATGGATCCACCAATGTCATTGCATGTGTGTTCTTCCCATGAACCACACATGGATCCACCAGTGTCTTTGCATGTGCTTTCTTCCCATGAACCACGTAAGGATCCACCGGTGTCATTGCATATTCCAGGGGCTCTTTGGGCTTTCTGACCACCATGGTTTTATAAACATGGAGTTTCTAGAGATAAATGCGTGTTATTCTCAAAACCACACCTTGATGATCCTCACATGACCACACACACTCCAGTGGGTTTGGTGCTACAACTTCTGTCACACTACTTTGGGCTTTCTCATGACCTCACCATTCCCATGTGGGTTTGGTGCTACAACTTCTGTCACATGACCTCACCATTCCCATGTGGTAGTTGCATATTCCACAATCTCTTTGGGCTTTCTGACCAGCATGGTTTTACACACATGGAGTGTCTAGATATATATGCATGTATTATTCTCAAAACCACACCTGGATGATCCACATGACCACACACACTCTAGTGGGTGTGTGGTGATGCAACTTCTGTCACACAGATTCAACTTCCCATGTGGCAATTGCATATTCTAGGGGCTCTCTGGGATTTCTGACCACCATGACTTGACACAAATGGAGTCTCTAGAGATCAATGCATGTGTTATTCTCAAAACCACACCTTGATGATCCACACATGACCAAACACACTCTAGTGGGTCTGGTGATGTAACTTTTGTCACACTGTTCACCATTCCCATCTGGCAGTTGCATATTCTAGCGGCTCTTTGGGCTTTCTGACCACCATTGTTTGACACACATGGAGTCTCTACATATAAATGCATGTGTTGTTCTCAAAACAACACCTTGATGATCCACGCATAACCACACACACACACTCTAGTGGGTGTGGTGATGCAACATCTGTCACCATGGTTCACCATTCCCATGTGGCAGTTGCATATTCGAGGGGCTCTTTAGGCTTTCTGATCACCATGGTTTGACACACATGTAGTAAAGACGGTTTAACTCATCAATGCCCATTGTTATGGACTTGGGTTTTCGAGAAGGAGGGAGCGCTGGAGACATCTATCAGCTAGCAAACAAGCACATAGGGGACTCGAAGATTTACCCAGGTTCAGGCCTCATAGAGGTCCCTACTCCTGCTTGTCTGCTCGTGAAATTAACGAAGGAATCGAGGATTACAATGATGTGCCGATCCAATCTTGCGAGGGTTGTGGAAACTAGGGTTGCGTGTGTCCTCCTCGCTGCCCCCTCCTAGCCTTTATATAGTTAGGCTAGGTCTCGGGTAGCAGGTCGAGTCGGTTACAAGTTAGGGTATCCCCTTTAAACTTTCTATCTTTAGCTTCTTCTTGTTCTTCAAGCAGTCGAGATTCCATAGGTTACTTGAGTTCCTCATTTGGGCCTTGCCGACACCATGGGCATCTACGTATCCAGGCCGTATATACCAAGCTCAGGTACCTGTAGGGTATACCCATGTCATGTACTCTCTAGAGATAAATGCATGTGTTATTCTCAAACCCACACGTTTATGATCCACACATGACCACACACACTCAAGTGGGTGTGGTGATGCAACTTCTGTCACACTGGTTCACCATTCCAATGTGGCAATTGCATATTCCAGGTGCTCTTTGGGCTTTCTGACCACCATGGTTTTACACACGTGGAGTCTCTAGAGATCAATGCATGTATTATTCTCAAAACCACACCTTGATGATCCACATGACCACACACAGTCTAGTGGGTGTGGTGATGCAGCTGCTTCTGTCACACTGGTTCAGCATTCCCATGTGGCAGTTGCATTCCATGGGCTCTTTGGGCTTTCTAACCATGGTTTAACACAAATTTAGTCTCTAGAGATTAATGTGTGTGTTAATATCAAACATACACCTTGATGATCCACATGACCACACACACTGCAGTGGGTGTGGTCATGCAACTTCTTCTATCACACTTGTTCATCATTACCATGTGGCAGTTGCATATTACAAGGGCTCTTTGGGCTTTATGACCACTATGGTTTGACGCATGGAGTCTCTAGAGATCAATGCATGTGTTATTTTCAAAACCACACCTTGATGATCCACATGACCAAACACACAATAGTGAGTGTATGGTGATGCAACTTTTGTCATACTTGTTCACCATTCCCATGTGGCAGTTGCATATTCCAGGGGCTCTTTGGGCTTTCTAACCACCATGGTTTGATACACATGGAGTCTCTAGAGAACAATGCATGTGTTATTCTCAAACCACACCTTTATGATCAACACATGACCACACACAATCCAGTGGGTATGGTGATGTAACTTATGGCACACTAGTTCACCATTCCCATGTGGTAGTTGTATATTCTAGGGGCTCTCTGGGCATTATGACCACCATGGTTTTACACACATGTAGTCTCTAGAGATCAATGCATTTTTTATTCTCAAAACCACACCTTGATGATCCACATGACCACACACACCCAAGTGGGTGTGTGGTGATGCAACTACTCTCAAACTATTTCACCATTCCCATGTGGGAGTTACATATTCTAGGGCCTCTTTGGGCTTTCTGACCACCACGGTTTGGCACAAATGGAGTCTCTAAAGATCTATGCATGTGTTATTCTCAAAACTACACCTTGATGATCCACACATGACCACACACACTCTAGTGGGTGTGGTGATGCAACTTCTGTCACACTGGTTCACCATTCCCATGTGGCAATTGCATATTCCAGGGGCTCTTTGGGCTTTCTGACCACCATGGTTTGACACATAAGGCGTCTCTAGAGATCAATGCATGTGATATTCTCAAAACCACACTTTGATGATCCACATTCACACAAACACTCTAGTGGGTGTGTGGTGATGCAACTTCTGTCACACTCAGCATTCCCATGTGGCAGTTGCATATTCCAAGGGCTCTTTGGGCTTTCTGACCACCATGGTTTGACACACATGGAGTCTCTAGAGATAAATGAATGTGTTATTCTCAAAACCACACCTTGATGATCCACACATGACCATACACACTCAAGTGTTCGTGGTGATGTCACAATGGTTCACCATTCCCTGTGGTTGTTGCATATTCCAGGGCTCTTTGGGCTTTCTAACCACCATGGTTTGACACACATGGAGTCTTTCGAGATCAATGTATGTGTTATTCTCAAAACCACACCTTGATGATTCACACATGACCACACACAGTCAAGTGGGTGTGGTGTTGCAAATTTTGTCATACTGGTTCACCATTCCAATGTGGCAATTGCATATTCCAGGGGCTCTTTGGGCTTTATGACCACCATGGTTTGATACACATGGATTCTATAGAGATCAATGCATTTTTTATTCTCAAAACAACACCATGATGATCCAAATGACCACACACACTCCATTGGGTGTGTGGTGATGCAACTTCTATCATAATGGTTCACCATTCCCATGTGGCAGTTGCATATTCTAGGGGCTCTTTGGGCTTTCTAACCACCATGGTTTGACACACATAGAGTCTCTATATATAAATGCATGGGTTATTCTCAAAACCACACCTTGATGATTCACACATGACCACACACACTCTAGTGGGTGTGGTGATGCAACTTCTGCCACACTGGTTCACCATTCCCATGTGGCAGTTGCAGACAACAAAGTCTCTTTCGGCTTTCTAACCACCATGGTTTGACACACATGGATTATCTAGAGATAAATGGATGCTTTTTTTATCAAAACCACACCTTGATGATCCACATGACCACACACACTCTAGTGGGTGTGTGGTGATGCAACTTCTATCACACCGGTTCACAATTCCCATGTGGAAGTTGCATATTCTAGGGGCTCTTTGGGCTTTCTGACCAACATGGTTTGACACACATGGACTCTCTAATGATAAATTCATGTGTTATTCTCAAAACCACACCTTGATTATCCACACATGACCACACATAATCCAGTGGTTGTGGTGATGAAATATATGTCACAATGGTACACCATTCCCATGTGGCAGTTGCATATTCTTGGGGCTCTTTGGGCTTCCTAACTACCATGGTTTGACGCACATGGAGTCTTTACAGATCAATGCATCTGTTATTTTCAGAACCACACCTTGATGATCGACATGACCACACACACTATAGTGGGTGTGGTGATGCAACTGCTTCAGTCACACTAGTTCACCATTCCCATGTGGCAGTTGCATTCCAGAGGCTCTTGGGGCTTTCTGACCATGGTTTAACATGAATGGACCCTATAGAGATTAAATATGTGTTATTATCAAAACCACACCTTGATTATCCACATGACCACACACACTCTAGTGGGTGTGGTGATGCAACTTCTTCTGCCATACTTGTTCACCATTCCCATGTGGCGGTTGCATATTCCATGGGCTCTTTGTGCTTTCTGAACACCATGGTTTGAAACACATGGAGTCTCTAGAGATAAATGCATGTGTTATTTTAAAACCACACTCTGATGATCCACATGACCACACACACTCTAGTGAGTGTGTGGTGATGTAACTCCTTCCGTCACACTGGTTCACCATCCCCATGTGGAAATTGCATTCTAGGGGCTCTTTGGCCTTTCTAACCATGGTTTAACACAAATGTAGCCTCTAGATATTACTATGCTTTATTCTAAAAACCACACCTTGATGATCCACATGACCAGACACACTCTAGTGGGTGTGGTGATGCAACTCCTTCTGTCACAGTTGTTCACCATTTCCATGTGGAAGTTGCATATTCCAGGGGCTCTTTGGGATTTCTAACTACCACGGTTTTACACACATGGAGTCTCTAGAGATAAAAGCATGTGTTATTATCAAAACCACACCTTTATGATCCACATGACCACACACACTCCATTGGGTGTGTGGTGATGCAACTTCTATCACAATGGTTCACCATTCCCATGTGGTAGTTGCATATTCTAGGGGCTCTTTGGGCTTTCTAACCACCATGGTTTGACACACATAGAGTCTCTAGATATCAATTCATGTGTTATTCTAAAAACCACACCTTAATGATCCACACATGACCACACACACTCAAGTGGGTTTGGTGATGCAACATGTCGCAATGGTTCACCATTCCCATGTGGCAGTTGCATTCCGGGGGATCTTTGGGATTTCTAACCATGGTTTAAAATAAATGGAGTCTCTAGAGATCAATGCATGTGTTATTCTCAAAACCACACCTTAATGATCCACATGACCACAAACACTCCATTGGGTGTGTGGTCATGCAACTTCTATCACAATGGTTCACCATTCCCATGTGGCAGTTGCATTCCAGGGATCTTTGGGCTTTCTGACCATGTTTGAAAACAAATGGAGACTCTAGAGATCAATGCATGTGTTATTATCAAAACCACACCTTTATGATCCACATGACCACACACACTCAATTGGGTGTGTGGTGATGCAACTTCTATCACAATGGTTCACCATTCCCATGTGGTAGTTGCATATTCTAGGGGCTCTTTGGGCTTTCTAACCACCATGGTTTGACACACATAGAGTCTCTAGATATCAATTCATGTGTTATTCTAAAAACCACACCTTAATGATCCACACATGACCACACACACTCAAGTGGGATTGGTGATGCAACATGTCGCAATGGTTCACCATTCCCATGTGGCAGTTGCATTCCGGGGGATCTTTGGGATTTCTAACCATGGTTTAAAATAAATGGAGTCTCTAGAGATCAATGCATGTGTTTTTCTCAAAACCACACCTTAATGATCCACATGACCACAAACACTCCATTGGGTGTGTGGTCATGCAACTTGTATCACAATGGTTCACCATTCCCACGTGGCAGTTGCATTCCAGGGGATCTTTGGGATTTCTGACCATGTTTTAAAACAAATGGAGACTCTAGAGATCAATGCATGTGTTATTATCAAAACCACACCTTTATGATCCACATGACCACACACACTCCATTGGGTGTGTGGTGATGCAACTTCTATCACAATGGTTCACCATTCCCATGTGGTAGTTGCATATTCTAGGGGCTCTTTGGGCTTTCTAACCACCATGGTTTGACAACCATGGATTCGATCAATGCATGGGTTATTCTCAAAACCACACCTTGATGATCCACACATGACCACACACACTCTAGTGGGTGTGGTGATGCAACTTCTGCCACACTGGTTCACCATTCCCATGTGGCAGTTGCATACAACAAAGTCTCTTTCAGCTTTCTAACCACCATGGTTTCACACACATGGATGATAAAGAGATAAATGGATGCTTTTTTTATCAAAACCACACCTTGATGATCCACATGACCACAAACACTCTAGTGGGTGTGTGGTGATGCAACTTCTGTCACACCAGTTCACCATTCCCATGTGGCAGTTGCATATTCTAGGGGCTCTTTCGGCTTTCTAACCAACATGGTTTGACAAACATGGACTCTCTAATGATCAATTCATGTGTTATTCTCAAAACCACACCTTGATTATCCACACATGACCACACATAATCCAGTGGTGATGAAATATATGTCACAACGGTACACCATTCCCATGTGGCAGTTGCATATTCTAGGGGCTCTTTGGGCTTTCTAACTACCATGGTTTGACGCACATGGAGTCTCTAGAGATCAATGCATCTATTATTTTCAAAACCACACCTTGATGATCCACATGGCCACACACACTATAATGGGTGTGGTGATGCAACAGCTTCAGTCACACTAGTTCACCATTCCCATGTGGCAGTTGGATTCCAGAGGCTCTTTGGGGTTTCTGACCATGGTTTAACATGAATGGACCCTCTAGAGATGATAGAGGTGTTATTCTCAAAACCACACCTTGATGATCCACATGACCACACACACTCTAGTGGGTGTGGTGATGTAACTTCTTCTGCCATACTTGTTCACCATTCCCGTGTGGCGGTTGCATATTCCATGGGCTCTTTGTGCTTTCTGAACACCATGGTTTGAAACACATGGAGTTTCTAGAGATATATGCATATGTTATTTTAAAACCACACTTTGATGATCCACATGACCACACACACTCTAGTGAGTGTGTGGTGATGCAACTCCTTTTGTCACACTGGTTCACTATCCCCATGTGGCAATTGCATTCCAGGGGCTCTCTGGGCTTTCTAACCATGGTTTAACACAAATGTAGTCTCTAGATATTAATATGTTTTATTCTAAAAACCACACCTTGATGATACACATGACCAGACACACTCTAGTGGGTGTGGTGATGCAACTTCTTCTATCACAGTTGTTCACCATTTCCATGTGGTAGTTGCATATTCCAGGGGCTCTTTGGGATTTCTAACCACCACGGTTTGACATAGATGGAGTCTCTAGAGATAAAAGCACGTGTTATTCTCAAAACCACACCTCGATTATCCACATTACCACACACACTCAAGTGGGTGTGTGGTGTTGCAACTTCTATCACACTATTTCACCATTCCCATGTGGTAGTTGCATATTCTAGGGGCTCTTTTGGCTTTCTGACCACCATGGTTTGACACACATGGAGTCTCTAGATATAAATTCATGTTTTATTCTAAAAACCACACCTTGATGATCCACACATGACCACACACACTCAAGTGGGTGTGGTGATGCAACATCTGTCACAATGGTTCACCATTCCCATGTGGCAGTTGCATTCCAAGGGATCTTTGGGCTTTCTGACCATGGTTTAAAATAAATGGAGTCTCTAGAGATCAATGCATGTGTTATTCTTAAATCCACACCTTAATGATCCACATGACCACAAACACTCCATTGGGTGTGTGGTGATGCAACTTCTATCACAATGGTTCACCATTCCCATGTGGCAGTTGCATATTCCAGGGGCTCTTTGGGCTTTCTAACTAGTTCACCATTCCCATGTGGCAGTTGGATTCCAGAGGCTCTTTGGGGTTTCTGACCATGGTTTAACATGAATGGACCCTTTAGAGATGAAAGATGTGTTATTATCAAAACCACACCTTGATGATCCACATGACCACACACACTCTAGTGGGTGTGGTGATGCAACTTCTTCTGCCATACTTGTTCACCATTCCCATGTGGCGGTTGCATATTCCATGGGCTCTTTGTGCTTTCTGAACACCATGGTTTGAAACACATGGAGTCTCTAGAGATAAATGCATATGTTATTTTAAAACCACACTTTGATGATCCACATGACCACACACACTCTAGTGAGTGTGTGGTGATGTTACTCCTTCTATCACACTGGTTCACCATCCCATGTGGGAATTGCATTCCAGGGGCTCTTTGGGCTTTCTGACCATGCTTTAACACAAATGTAGTCTCTAGAGATTAATATGTTTTATTCTAAATGTGGGCTCCCCGGATTAATCTTTCGAGAGATCCCTGTTTTGCATATATCCACATTCCCATGATCAGTGAGCCATGGAACATAACCGACATGTACCATTACAACATCTGAAACATAACGAATTTACAAGACATACATAAATGCCATTATGGCTACACCATCTTTAGCAACTGAACATCATCACGCGTAGAGCCCAATCTTGCCTCAACCTACAGGCGACGAACTGGGAAGACGGCCTAGCTCGTTGGACGTCACCTTAATATTCCGATGTCAAACCTGTGAAAGTCTGGCCAGGTAAATAGCCTAGGACAATGCCGTGAGTACTTTTGAATGTACTCGCAAACCACCGAGATAAGTAAAACAAGGAAAAGCAATTTTGGCTATGGCGAGATAGCTCCATCTAGGGTCGTTTTTGAAAAGCCTAGACTATCTCTTGTAGTTATGGCATCTCCATATCTTTGTTGAAAAAGAGTTTTGAAACATGCCTCTGTTTTATAAATCAAGATATCTCCATATATTTGTTGAAAACCCTTTTGAAAACAGTTCTGGAGTAAAAACCCTGTTTAAGCCTTCTTGACCACCTCTGGTCAAAACCACACCTTTGAATTCAGGTTCCCCCGGAACCATCATACTTTTCATCCATTTTCCAAACAAACACCGTTTGGGTACTCCTAGCCATCACCTTTACAACCATCCATGACCGTGGACAGGCTATTCGAATAGATTATACTCTGCAGATTTTGCGCACTTTCCCCACAAGAATCAATACATCCGCCGGGATACAACCACGGCCCACTACCACTTGTCGTTGTATTGGGAACGGCAGTACCTAAGGAGGTTAGATAGAGGTGTGGGGACTAGCAGGGAAGCTATCGACGGCGTCCGCATGCGAGATATACAAGCGAGCGTAGTGGGACGTAAGAAGTACCCAGGTTCGGGGCCCTCGTGGTGAGGTAAAGCCCCTACTCCTGCCGGATCTGACTATGTGGAATACTCGAACTACAAGTGCTCCTCGTGCTGTATACGCTAGCTACTGCCTTAAATGCTGCATGACCAACCCTTTCTACTGAGGCCCTGCCTCTCCTTATATAGGCAGAGAGGCAAAGGTCTCACTGGCTAGTCCGACTGGCGGGCCCCACAGGTGGGTCCCAGCCGGCTAGTCATCTATAGTATCAGTATGGCCTGTCTTATCGGAGTATGAGCGGTATGGCTGTCGTGGGCACAGTGGACGCCGTGTGAGCCCGTCGTCAGCACAGGCCACTGTTCCAGCATCACCCCACGCAAAGTCTTCGGCATGGGCGGGTGGTTGCCCGTCTTGGCATCGTACAGGGCGTACCGTGCACTGATACGCATGTCGTCTTGTCCCATTGATTGAGTCTAGCTAAGTCGCCGTATCCGGCTGTCCCTTGCCGATCCGGCTACCGGGTGATAGCCGGCCTGTCTGGCCCTGTCCGGCTACATCTGGTCAGCCGGACGCGATCCGACTGTCTTGTTTCTTATTCGGTTGGGGTACCCGGGGATCATCCCCCTGACACTAGCCCCTGAGCGCGCGTGGATTCCGCCCTTAGGCGAAATGTGCGCACGCTCCTTCTTGCTTTTTGAATTTTCATCCGGCTGAGCCTGGCGTTTGCGCTACCCGTGACGTCAGTGCTGACGCCCGCCACGCGCGCACGCCCCATCATTGCTCTGCGGCGGGCAGCGTAACGTCCCGTCGCACATCGCCTCGGGAAACTGTTGTCCGGCCCTTCGGTTCTCGCTCCAGGATCTCCTGCGCATCCTGCCCTGGCACACGGGATCTAGGCGGCGGTTGGGGTGTGGGTTGCCCGGATGCGCGCCACGTGCCCCGTCGACGGTTGCCCTTCCGGTCCTTTAAAGGGACGCCGCAGGGGAGGCAATTTCTTTCCTTCGCTCCCCCGCTGCAGTTTCCTTCTCCCTCGCGTGCTCCTACTTCTGCGCTCTTGCCCTCTGTGCTGCCCGCTCGCCGTCGTCGATGTTACGGGCCACCGCCACTCTTCTGCCGCCGCTCCCCTCCACCAGCCGGAAATGGCCGCCGACCACGGGGCTTGGTGGTACCGCGCCACCCGTGTCCTCCCGCCGGTGGAGGAGGTCGCGGTGCGGTTTGCACCGGCGGGGGAGGTGTCGCTGCATCCGGCGGAGGGAGTCTGCGTCATCTTCCTCTCCCACTTGGCACGCGGGTTCGCACTTCTGGTGAACCCATTCCTCTTGACATTTCTTGCTTTCTTCGATCTTCGCCTCCACCACCTCGGCGCTAACGCAATCGGGACGTTGGCGCACTTCGTGGCTTTCTGCGAAAGTTACCTCGGGATCCAGCCGGATCTCGGGCTCTTCTACCGGCTCTTCCGAGTCCGGCCGCAGGTGCAATTCACTCAGGGGCCACTAGTCGTCTACGGCGGAGCCTCCATCTACTCCCGCTCGCAGACCGGCTACCCCAAATTCCTTCTTCACAATACGGTACGACTGTGGCAGCAGTCGTACTTCTATGTGAAGAACCTCACCAACGTCGACCGGATCAATCTTCACAATACGGTACGACTGTGGCAGCAGTCGTACTTCTATGTGAAGAACACTTTGATGATCCACATGACCACACACAGTCTAGTGGGTGTGTGGTGATGCAACTTCTATCACACAGATTCACCATTCCCATGTGGCAGTTGCAAATTCCAGGGGCTCTTTGGGATCAGACCACCATGGTTTGACACACATGGAGTCTCTAGAGATTAATGCATGTGTTATTATCAAAACCACACCTTGATGATCCACACATGACCACACACACTCTAGTGGGTGTGGTGATCCAACTTTTGTCATCCTGGTTCACCATTCCCATGTGGCAGTTGCATATTCCAGGGGCTCTTTGGGCTTTCTGACCACCGTGGTTTGACACACATGGAGTCTCTAGAGATAATTGCATGTGTTGTTCTCAAATCAACACCTTGATGATCCACACATGACCACACACACTCTAGTGGGGGTAGTGATGCAACATTTGTCACCATAGTTCACCATTCCCATGTGGCAGTTGCATATTCTAGGGGCTCTTTGGGCTTTCTGACCTCCATGGTTTGACGCGCATGGAGTCTCTAGAGATTAATGCATGTGTCATTCTCAAACCCACACCTTTATTATCCACACATGACCACACACACTCAAGTGGGTGTGGTGATGCAACTTGTGTCACACTAGTTCACCATTCCCATGTGGAGTTGCGTATTCCACGTGTTCTTTGGATTTTATGACCACCATAGTTTTACACACATGGAGTCTCTAGACAACTATGCATGTGTTATTCTCAAAACCACAATTGATGATCCACATGACCACACACACTCTAGTGGGTGTGTGGTGATGCAACTTCTGTCACACAGATTCACCATTCCCATGTGGGCGTTGCAAATTCCAGGGGCTCTTTGGTCTTTCTGACCACCATGGTTTGACACACATGGAATCTCTACAGATCAATGCATGTGTTATTATCAAAACCACACCTTGATGATCCACACATGACCACACACTCTCTAGTGGGTGTGGTGATGCAACTTCTGTCATACTGGTTCACCATTCCCATGTGGCAGTTGCATATTCTAGGGGCTCTTTGGGCTTTCTGACCTCCATGGTTTGACGCGCATGGAGTATCTAGAGATTAATGCATGTGTTGTTCTCAAACCCACACCTTTATGATCCACACATGACCACACACACTCTAGTGGGTGTGGTGATGCAACTTCTGTCACAATGGTTCACCATTCCGATGTGGCAGTTGCATATTCTAGGGGCTCTGTGGGCTTTTTGACCACCATGGTTTGACACACATGGATTCTCTAGAGATCAGTGCGTGTATTATTCTCAAAACTACACCATGATGATCCACATGACCACACACACTCTAGTGGGTGTGGTGATGCAACTTCTTCTGTCACACTTGTTCACCATTCCCATGTGGCAGTTGCATATCCTAGGGGCTCTTTGGGCTTTCTAACCAACATGGTTTGACACACATGGATTCTCTAGAGATCAATGCCTGTGCTATTTTCAAAACCACAACTTGATTATCCTTGTTAGAGATATGCCCAAGAGGCTATAATAAAGTGGTTATTATTATATCTTTATGTTTATGATAAATGTTTACATCCCATGCTATAATTGTATTATTAGGAAACACTAATACATGTGTGTTTTGTAAACATAAAAGAGTACCTAGTAAGCCTCTTGTTAAACTAGCTTTTTGATTAATGGATGATCATGGTTTCCTGATCATGGACATTGGATGTGATTAATAACAAGGTTATATCATTAGGAGAATGATATGATGGACACACACCCATAGTAAGCGTAGCATAAGATCAAGTCATTTTAGTTCGTATTGCTATAAGCTTTCAAAATGCATAGTAACCTAATCCTTCGACCATGAGGTTATGTTAATCACCATCACCGGATGGATACTTTGATGACATCAAACACCGCTTCGTAACTGGGTGTTCATAAAGGTCTCATTGGGTATTCTGAAAGTATGTGTTGAAGCGCATGGACCAAGATTGGGATTTGTCCATCCATATGACGGATAGATATGCTCTGGGCCCTCTCGGTGGAATGTCATCTAATTAGCTTGCAAGCATGTGACTAGGTCACAAGGGATGACATATCACGGAACGAGTAAAGAGTACTTATCAGTAACGAGGTAGAACTAGGTATGGAGATGCCGACGATCAAACCTCGGATAAGTATAGTATCGCGTGACAAAGGGAATTAGTTTCGTATGTTAATGGTTCTATCGATCACGAAGTCATCGTTGAGTATGTGGGAGCCATTATGGATCTCCAGGTCCCGTTGATGGTTATTGATAGGAGATGTGTCTCTGTCATGTCTACATATTCACAAACCGTAGGGTGACACACTTAAGGTTCGAAGTTGTTTTAAGTAGATATGGAATGTGCGTTGGATACCGAATGTTGTTCGGAGTCTCGGATTGGATCCAGGACATCACGAGGAGATCCAGAATTGTCCGTAGAGTAAGATTCATATATTGGGGATCGTTTTCTGAGTTAGGAAATGTTTCGGAGTATTTGTATGAGGTTTCTAGAAGGTTTCGGAATGTTCCGGAAGGTTCTGGAAGATTTCTTGGAGTTTGCTTGAAAACCAAGAAAGGATCAAGGAGTCCTTGTGGGGTAAGACAAGGATTCGTGGGGGGGGGGGGAGGACTCCTCCCCCCACCTCCCAATCCGCGGGCCATAGGAGGGAGGGGAGTCCTACAAGGACTCCCCCTCCCATGGCGCCTCCCCCATTTAAATAGAGGGGTGGGGGCGCCACCTCCAAGCCCACCTCCACTACTCCAAATCTCCGCCGCCTCTCTCCTCCTCCTTTCTTCTGCACAGGCATAGGCGAAGCCCTGCAGAATTCTCTACTCCACCACCACCACCATGCCGTCGTGATGCTGGGATTCCGTGGAGAAGATCTACTACCTCCGCTGCTCGTTGGAACGAGGAGAGGAAGGTCTGCTTCGACTCCGCACGTGTGACTGACTGCGGAAGCGCTGCCGGAACGCGGCGCCGGAAGGATCGTCCACACGATCTTGAGATCGGCAAGTGATCGACTACATCAACCACGAGATCCAATCTCGTTAACGCTTTCGGATCTACGAGGGTTAGTACAGATCTATCTCGTTGCACATGTCTAATAGATTAGATCTTGGCTTTTATCTAGATTAGATCTTGGATTTGTTCATTCTTGCGGTAGAAATTTTTTGTTTTACATGCTACGAACCCATCAGTGGTATCAGAGCCGTATCTATGCATAGATCTGTTGCACGAGTAGAACACAATGTTTTTGTGGGCGTTGATGCTTTTGTTGTCGGTGTCTTAGCGTGTACTTTGCATCTTGCGGCATGGTGGGATGAAGCAGCTCGGGCTAACATTACATGTCATCGTACATGAGACTTGCTCCACGCTTGACGTGCAACTTGCTTTGCACAAGTGGCTTTGCGGGTGTCTGTCTCTCCCACCATAGTTAAGATTCAAATTTACAATGAGCATCTAACAACACTTGTATCAACGTTGTGGTTCTTGTTCATAGGAAAGATCGGTCTTATGCGAAAGCCCCAAACCACGTAAAACATGCAAAGAAAATTAGAGGCGTCTAACTTGTTTTTGCAGGGGTTTTCTGATGTGATATGGCCATCATGTGATTATGATTCTATTTGATGTATGCAATGATACTTGTTGTAATATGGCAACTGGCAGGAGCCTAATGGTTGTCTTTAATTCTATTAAGACCTGCGTGTCTATTCATCTTGTAATAGCTTTATTCCAAGTAGTTGTAATAGTTGCTAGCGATGATGGACAACCATGAAGCGGCGCCACTAACCTTGACGCAATGCTGGTGATGATGGAGATCATGTTTGTGCTTTGGAGATGGAAATCAAAGGCGCAAGAAGAAAGGGCCATATCATATCACACTAATTATGAATTGCCTGTGATGTTAATCCTTTATGCATCTTGTATTGCTTAGATCACGACGATAGCATTATAAGATGACCCCTCTCACTAAATATCAAGTAATAAAGTGTTTGTCCTTAGTTGGCACCATTGCTAAGACTCGTCGTTTCGAAGCATCTCGTGATGATCGGGTGTGATAGACTCTACGTGTGCATACAATGGGTGCAAGCCAGATTTGCACATGCGGAAACTAAGGTTAACCTTGACGAGCCTAGCATGTACAGACATGGTCTCGGAACATGGAATACCGAAAGGTAAAGCATGAGTCATATGGTTTTTGAACATGTTGATTGTTCGCCTTTAAAGCTACATCATCTCACGTGATGATCGGACTTGGTGTAGTGGATTTGGTTCGTGTAATCACTAAAAAAACTCGAGGGATGTTGTTTTGAGTGGGAGTTCATTTGTAATTTGGATTAGTCGAACTCAATTTATCATAAACACAATCAAAGTGAATTTGCATAGTTTTTTGTAGTCATTGGCATCCGTTCACCACCTTACGCTTAGTTATAGTTGAGATAGTGGAACTATAGAAATTCTGGATATTTACTTTACGAACTGGTATCGTATTGTTTTGAATGTCAATTTAAAGTTTATAAGTCCTATTGCAAACTTTCAGCAAACTCTATTTACTCCATGAAGTTTAATAAGTAGTATTAAATCAAGAGTAAGAATTCCAATGTTAGTATCTAAAGTATCATGTTTGCCTCCATGATTCTTGATACTCAAAAGATTGTTTTTAATATCAAGTTTATCTAAGAGCTGAAAGCAATGTTTCAGAAACCATCATATGTGAAAGGTATTGAGATATCTAAAACAATGTGTTGGTTACAACATGATAGAGTATACGTCCTCATATTTGATGAGAATTTGTGAAGGTTGGAGACGCTAGTCGTCCTAATCCTCCAAAGGTTTTGGAAAAGAAACATTATACTCGCAATTCACCTTTATAAGCTGTAGCAGCTTGATCATGAAAGTTGTCATGATAAGGATGAATAGAAGATGTAAGTAAAATGTTTACTACACTAAAAGATTACTAAAGAATGGATTTTTTGAAAGAACACTAAACATTTGATGATGGTGATCCACCTCAAAGTGCAAGTCCAAAGGTATTAGTAGTTGACTATATACGCTTTGTACCATGTGTCATATTGATGAGACCACTATTGATGTTGATAGATTCTTTTAAAAGAAAAGGAATTGCTGAAAGAGAATCTATAAAATATTTGGCAGAAAATAAAAGGTTGGAGATGTCCAACTTAGGCATATAGAAGATATACATGTTATGGTTGTATTCCTTGCTTGTTAAACAATGTGGTTCTCCGGTATTGGATACCGAATTGGTTGGTATGAAGTGTCATACAGGACAACACAATTCATGAACTGCAATGGCCTAAGTAACTAGCAAGAGAATATGTGATGATGTTCATCGAAAACAAACAAAGGGTTGCTGTGTTGCTCGTTAACATCAAAGCTTGCCTTCAAAGATTTGTTTCAATAATTGTTATTTTGATCAGGTATTATGACGACAAAAGGTTGTTCAAATAATTGCCGTATTCCATAAAGGATGGATGAACTTTTACAAGTCTTGTGGGAGAAATCACATCCATAAACACTATTGCTAAAATGTCGCAAGACAAATGATTAAAAGATCACTTATGAAGTGACATCGCTGTTTAAATTATATTTGAAAGAAAACATGAAGAAACTCCATGTTGATGGAATTTTGGAGTCTTTGATTTTGATCAATTGACGCATGTGAGACTTTCCTCGAGATAATTGAAACTCCGTCCATAGGCCAGAGAGGAACGGATGACTAGCTTATTGGAAATTGTGCATGCTGATGTGCATAGTCCATTATGTGTAGCCATATGCGATGGATCTTTTTGCTTCATATGCTTTCTCCGAAAAATTTGAGTGAATATATCTGTATATTTACTTAATAAGGAGGAAGTATGAAACATTTGAAAGTTTTTCAATACTTTCAAGATGAAGTTGAAAATCATTGTAACAAGAAAATAAAGAGTTTATGATTCGATTATAAAGGAAGATATTTGAGTTACATGTTTAGCAAAAACACCAAAGACTTGAGGAATTGTTCTATGATTTGTGTTTCCCGATAAACCATAGGAGTATGGCATATTCGAGAGATGAAATCAAAACATGTTTGAGATGGTAAGATCAAGGGTGTCATTTATAAAACTGCCATTATGTTTTTAAAGATTGAAGCTTTAGATACTACCACTTTTACACTGAAAAGAGCTCCATCGTGATCCGTTGAAATGACACCATATAAGTCATGGTTTGGGATAAAACCCGAATTGTCTTTTCTTAAATTTTGGTATGTTATGCATAAGTAAAATGTTTACAACCAAAGTCGGATAAGCACGTCTTTGTAGGTTATCCCAAAGAACTTGTTGGGAATTTCTCCATAAACAAAAGAGTTTGTTACTTGGAACGTCAAGTTTCTTGAGAAGGAATTTTTCGTGAAAAGTTAAGTGGGAGGACAATAGAACTTTGATAAGGTTGTTTGACCTTAGCTATATGTGCTAAGTAGCGCAGCGCCAGAAAGTGTCCCGGTGACGGCCACAATGCTCATGGCTCTCGTGATTACAAAAGGTGTGATCTCGGAGATTAGAGTTCCTATAGAACCGTGTGGGTCGGTAAGAATCAAATAGTAAGATTTGATAAGCAAGTCGTTATTGTTTTGACAATAATGAACTGACTACATGCAAAGAAGCGATGATGGGCCCTGACTCCATAAAATGACAAGAAGTCATGGAATCCGTGATTGTATCCATACACGAGAAATCAAGTTTCTGAACTTGGTAGACCCTCCAGAAAGGCGTGATGCCTATCGATCGTGTTTGGATTTATAAAGAAATAATACATGGATGTTTAAACATCTATGAAATAGTCGATATGTCAGAAAGAAGTTTACGACAATGTTCAAGGAATTGAATATGATAAGATTTGATCTTTCATAGCGATATTTAGTCTGGACGGATTAATGTAGTAACCACTACATATATTTTGGTTTATAGTAGTTGAACAAACAAAACAAGTTCTTCTAATAGAATGGTTACCTAGGACGTGTACATGACATGATCCAAAGGGTTTTGTTAATTCAAAGAATGCTAAAGGAGTATGCAAAACTTCAATGGTTGAAGTGAGCATCGCGGAGTTGGAATCTTCGGAGACGATGAAGATGTTTTGCATTTTGCAAGAAATTAAGTGGGAGCGCTAAGACATATTTCTAATACATTATGTGAAAGACATATTCTTGATTAGAAATGATGTATCTTTTATTGACACAGGTTAAGAATTTCATTTTGATGAAAGACTTAGGCATAACCCAAGAATTAGTCATCAATGTCTATATGAATAGATTGAGGCGCTAATATGGTTTTGCCAAATGTACATAGATAAGATGTTGAATGAGTTCAATATGGAAATAACAAGAAAGGTTCTTGACGCACGGAAAGGACTGAATCAAGATTCGAGTGTGTTGACACGAGATTCAAGTGTTTTGACACTTGGTGAAATCGCAAGAATATTTTGATCAATCATTCTTTAAAGATGTACAAATCCAGATATGTCCTATGCTCTAAATGTTATGCGCATAAGATGATCATTGGACAATAGTAAAGATATTCTTATGAGCTTTGGAAGAACTAAAGAATATACCATGTATAAGTGACAAATAGTAAAAGGTAGTTCATTGTAAAGTGTTACATTGATACTAGTTTTGTCACAAGATACAAATTAAATTTATCTCAATTTAGACTATGGGTGGCACAATATAGTGGAAAGGATGTTCCATGATAGATTTGGATGAGCTCCAAAGTTGAGACATTGTGACGGATACTGCAACAAAAGGCTAAGTATATAACTGCTGTAGTAGCAGCAAAGGAGGGCATTTGTGTTAAGTAGTTTATCAAACTAGGTGTGGTTCAAAGTGGGCTAATACTATGAAGATATGTTGTGTGACAATAATATCAACATATTTTGAGCCGAAGGAACTAAAGGTCTCACCAAAGGACCAAATTTATACAATGCCATCTCATTGGAGAATGAGTAATGCGTAGAGATGCAAGGACATGGAAATACACATGGGCCTGGAAGTGTCAGATCCGAAGATCATGTGTACCACTAGCAATAGTGTCTATACAACACCAGAAAGCCATAGGTGTTAAATGCACAAGTTTTTAACTAGATTATTGACTCTAGTGCAAGTGGGAGACTATTAGAGATTTGCCCAAGAGGCAATAATAAAGTGGTTATTATTATATCTTTCTGTTTATGATAAATGTTTACATCCCATGCTATAATTGTATTATTAGGAAACACTAATACATGTGTGTTTTGTAAACATAAAAGAGTCCCTAGTAAGCCTCTTGTTAAACTATCTTTTTGATTAATGGATGATCATGGTTTCCTGATCATCGACATTGGATGTGATTAATAACAAGGTTATATCATTAGGAGAATGATATGATGGACACACACCCATAGTAAGCGTAGCATAAGATCAAGTCATTTTAGTTCGTATTGCTATAAGCTTTCAAAATGCATAGTAACCTAATCCTTCGACCATGAGGTTATGTTAATCACCATCACCGGATGGATACTTTGATGACATCAAACACCGCTTCGTAACTGGGTGGTCATAAAGGTCTCATTGGGTATTCTGAAAGTATGTGTTGAAGCGCATGGACCAAGATTGGGATTTGTCCATCCATATGACGGATAGATATGCTCTGGGCCCTCTCAGTGGAATGTCATCTAGTTAGCTTGCAAGCATGTGACTAGGTCACAAGGGATGACATATCACGGAACGAGTAAAGAGTACTTATCAGTAACGAGGTAGAACTAGGTATGGAGATGCCGACGATCAAACCTCGGATAAGTATAGTATCGCGTGACAAAGGGAATTAGTTTCGCGTGACAAAGGGAGTTTATCACTGGTTTGCCTACTTCTAGTAGGGGAAACGACTCTATCTGGGTCATAGTTGATAGATTGTCCAAGGTAGACCATTTTATACCTGTCAAGAAAACCTACCAGAGTTCTAAGCTAGCAGAGTTGTACATTGCTAGAATCGTCAGTTTGCATGGAACCCCCAAGACCATAGTGTCGGATCGAGGAGCCCAATTTACCTCGAGATTTTGGCAGAAAGTCCAAGAAGGATTAGGAACCAAGTTGAACTTCAGCACAGCTTATTACCCGCA
The DNA here is from genome assembly GCA_910589775.1 of Avena eriantha. Classification (NCBI taxonomy): domain Eukaryota; kingdom Viridiplantae; phylum Streptophyta; class Magnoliopsida; order Poales; family Poaceae; genus Avena; species Avena eriantha. Next base: position 24,315,782 of record OU342746.1, read on the forward strand.
GATTGATGGACAGACTGGAAGAGTCAACCATATCTTAGAAGATATGTTGAGAGCCTGTGTGTTAGAGTATGGATCAAAATAAGAAGATTGTCTGCCTTTCACAGAATTCTCATACAACAACAGTTAACAAGCTAGTTTGCAAATGGCCCCCTTTGAATTTTTATATGGAAGAAAGTGTCGTACCCCTTTGAATTGGTCGCAAGTAGGAGAGAGCCAGATTTTCGTACCCGACATCCTACGAGAAGCCAAAGAGAAGCTTCACAAAGTCCGTGAGAACCTAAAGATGGCCCAATCCAGACAAAAGAGTTATGCTGACAAGAGACGTAGAGACCCGACTTTCAATGTCGGAGATTTTTTGTATCTCAAAGTTTCACCGTTGAAAGGAATGCAACGTATTCAGCTGAAAGGAAAGTTAGCCCCTAGATATATTGGACCCTTCAAGATTCTGAATCATCGAGGAGAAGTATCATATCAACTGGAACTACCAGAGGAGATGTCAGCCATCCATAATATGTTCCATATCTCATTACTTCGCAAATGCCTAGAAGTTCCGGAGAAGACCAAAGTTTTCAAGAACATCGATCACCCATCCATTGATATAAACAAGGATCTGACATATCGCGAAGTGCCCATCCGTATCTTGGAAGAAGCCTTCAGAACCACCAGGACCCAGAGTATGAAGTTTCTCAAGATCCAATGGAGCAATCATACGGAAGAAGAAGCTACATGGGAGCGAGAAGATTACATTAGGACTGAGTTTCCAGATCTCTTTAGTTCCTAGTTTTTCTTAAATCTCGGGATGAGATTTTTTTTAAGGAGGGAAGGTTTGTAACATCCCCAAACTTTAATCAAGGTTATCAAGTGCCTAATCACCCAATTTAGGTTTAACAAAAACCTTTATTAATAAAAAGGCATATGAATGCAGGTGTGTTTGCATTAGTGTAGAATTGTTTGAAAATGCCATGCTTGATTGTTCTAAATGTTGTGAAATGGTTTAAAGTTGAACACGACATCATCTAGACCATTTGTAAACCAAATCCAAAGAGAAAGATATCAAATAAGATTAAATAAGGAAAATGGTCATTTTGACCAAAGTTATCCACTAGGCTACTTTGAGTGTTCCTAGAAGAAGATTTCTAACAGGAACAATTCCACTTCTTTTCACCCCTTGCAAGACCAAGTAAAAGTGAACCAAGGCCCACTTCACAAATCAACAGAAACAATTTGCAAATCAATTTAAAAGACATTGCCAAATTAAATCTAGTTCATATGGTAAGATCACACTTTTTCAAAAACAACTCAAACCAATTCACATTGCCAAACCCAAGAAACCAGGGACTCTCAAGCATGAGTGTATATCACTCACCAAATTTTTTTACAAAATTTGAAACTTTATTTCTTTTGGCCATTTCATCAAACACTTACAACAAAAATCAAATTTTGGCCTAATTTCACTATTTGAAATAGTGAGCAATCAAACTAAATGCCACATTACTCTCCGTTGGTCTCCCCCAATCCCAACCAGTGCAATTGATCCACCAATTCTTGATGTATGCACCAGTAATTTGCAACCCGAGCACCCCCCCATGCCGGCCGACCATGGGCCACTCGCAGCAGACCAACCCGAGCTCGCACATGATATCTAGGAGGTAGCCAAGGTTACACCGCCACCCCCTGTCCACCCCACGATTGAAGACAGGCAGTGGACCACCCCAGAAACGCCATGCCCAGAGCTTCTGCACCATGCCGAGAACACGCTAGAGCGTCGCGCCCAACCAGCTAGCACAGAACGCGCCTCGACCGCAGCTCACGCACACGGCTTCGCCATGACCCCAAGAACTGCCCAGACATGCCCGTTTTCCACCGTGCGACTAGTAGCCACCATGCGCCGCATCGAGCACCCGCTATCTCCGCCAAGAGCACGGATGCTCCCGACCAAATGTGACCGCCCCTTGCCGCGCCTTTAAGCCAGAGAGGACCGCCAGGGAGCACTACGTCGACCTCCGCTTGTAGCCATGCCCCCTTAGACCCCCACTGTGCCGCTAGGTTTGGTTCTCTCCGGCGTGCTATTCACCGGGGACGACGAGCCACAGCCGTTAGATTAGATTCTAATCGTAGCACCCACATCGCTCGGTACCGCTTCGCGTACTAGCAGCCACTAATGTGTAGGACCACCCTGTCAGCAGCCCGCTGCAGCCGCACAGTGCAGCTGGGTTGGCCCATTTCCTTTCCCACGCGTAGCCCAACGATTCAAATAATCTTTTTCTAATTTAGTTAAAACTAGATTCTGTCCACTTATTCAAAAATCAATTCAGAGAGTTTCACTTCACGAAAATGCATGGTTCAAATTTTGTTAGAAAGATAATTAAAATATCTATCCAAGCCCATTTTATTTAAATAAATTTGAGTTAGAGATCACATATAGCAAAAATAAAAAGACAACGACTTTTGTACATTCAAATATTTCTAAAAAAATCAACGATAGTAGATTTTGTGTTGATTCCAACTCTCAAAAATCACATTTGGTGATACCTATCTGAATATGTAAAAATATTTAGTTTTGCATATGGTGACATTGTACTAGTACCAAAAGAATGCTATTAGGGAATTTCTAATCACTTTAAATCTATTAAATAATAATCTTCAACTTAATAAAATGTGACCAACCCTTCTTAAATCACATTCCCATGTATTAGAATATGTGGTGATGACATGTGTCCACATGGTCCCATATTCTAGTTGGAGAATATTAAATCTTAATTAAATTCACTGAGTAGAAATTACTTTTCTCAAATAAAATAATGAAACTAGTTCTTTAATTCATGTGATGATTGTGATGATGCTAGATCATCAAGTGTGAGCCTTAGTGTGCTATATAGCAATAGATAAGTATTGTTAGGTGATTGTGTACCCCGTATTCCTTAATAGACGATATTACCAACCAAGTCTACGAGGAGGAGGAGCTCTACCCCAAAGAAGATGAGGAGAATTTCAATCACTGCACCAACCAAGGCAAGCCATCATTAACAATGCAAGCTAATACTTGCAAGCTTGAGAACCTAAGCAAAATGACTTAAGCATGCTTTGTTCATATATTGGATTATACCAATCCCAAGTTTTACTTGCAAGCTTTACTTTCTTTTACTTTACCAAAGTTCTTTACTTCTAATATAGATAGCATAAAGAGTATAAAACTTGGCCTATCTAGTTACACTTAGATGTCATTCTATGGCATGAGATTGAAAATTAGTACCCCTCATTAGTGAACACTCTTAACCTTAGTGGCTGGTGCTAAGCATAAAACTTGATCACTTAGATGGGCATACTTGGTGAAAATGATTATGAAAACCTTGGAATGATGAGTCATTCTATTGAGATGTTTTGACATTTGTTGGGAAACACAAATGGTTTATGATGATGAAAATGTTGAGGCATGAGCCTTAGCCCTTTAGAAAAACTAATGGTTGGGTTCGGATGCGATACCATTCCAATTTTACCATACAACCACAATTCCTGAACTGGGTAAGGCTTAGCCGGAAGTTTATATGCATTAGAATGGGTTCCCTCGCGGGAGAGGTTTGAGCTAAGGCTACCTCTTGATGTTTTTCCACCTATGCAGTGCCCAGGATGGCAGATGGCCATGGCTGGGAGGCCAAGCTCATAGGAGAGGTGCTTATACTAGAGTGTGTAAAGAAAACGTTATGATTGATTATCCGCATACTAAGTATGATGATTCAGGGTTATCCATGACGGATGTATCGAATTTTGTGGTGAAAGTGTACCACCTCTACAGAGGGTCAAACTATTCGAATAGCCATGTCCATGATCATGGACAGTTGGAGTGGCCATACTGTTCTGTTCTGAGATGTTTTCAAAATGACTTGCGAAGTGACCTATGATTTTGACTTGACCACAATAGGGTTAGGACTATGAAAACTAAGTTCCCACTTAGGTGATTTAGAACATTAAATTAGCTTTCTTTACTTCTGAACTCAGCTTAAGATAAATCTAGCTTTTGCAAATAAACCTAGAGCTTAGTATTCCTACTAGAACTACCTTACTTGGTAGTGATAGTTTGCGAGTACTTAAAGAGTACTCATGGCTTTGTCCCTGGCTATTCCCGTGGCCAGACTATGAGGAGGACTATCAGGAAGATGGACAGTAGGACGGCTATGACAACTAGGATCATCTCCCATCGTCAACATTGCCTGTGACACTGAAGATGGAGCCCATCGCTACGATTAATATTCTGCTGCTTGTTTGTATTAAGACTGGATCATGAGATCCTTTATTTATGTAAGACCTTATTATGGTTTGTAATGGATGATGTACTATGATATCCAATTTGTTATGTCTCGCAAAATGGTAATCCTAGGATTGCGAGGTATGGCATAAGAGGCATCTGGGATTAAAAATCCGAGTGTTGACAACACTCTAGTGGGTGTGTGGTGATACAACTTCTGTCACACTGGTTCAACATTCCGATGTGGTAGTTGCATATTCCAGGGGATCTTTGGGCTTTCCAACCACCATGATTTGACACACATGGAGTATATAGAGATAAATGCATGTGTGTTTCTCAAAACCACACCTTGATGATCCACACATGACCACACACACTCAAGTGGGTGTGGTGATGCAACACCTGTCACAATGGTTCACCATTCCCTTATGGAAGTTGCATATTCTAGGGGCTCTTTGGGCTTTCTAACCACCATGGTTTGACACAAATGGAGTCTCTAGAGATCAATGCATGTGTTATTCTCAAAACCACACCTTGATGATCCACATTACCACACACTCCATTGGGTGTGTGGTGATGCAACTTCTGTCACACTGGTTTACCATTCCAATGTGGCAGTTGCATATTCCAGGGGCTCTTTGGTCTTTCTAACCACCATGGTTTGAAACACATGGAGTGTTTAGAGAACAATGCATGCGTTATTCTCAAAACCACACCTTGACGATCCACACATGACCACAGACACTCTAGTGGGTGTGGTGATGCAACATCTGTCACAATGGTTCACCATTCCCATGTGGTAGATGCATATTCTAGGGGCTGTTTGGGCTTTCTAACCACCATGGTTTGACACACATGGAGTTTCTAGATATCAATTAATGTGTTACTCTCAAAGCCACACCTTGATGATCCACACATGACCACACACAGTCCAGTGGTGTGGTGATGCAACTTTTGTCACACTGGTTCACCATTCCCATGTGGCAATTTCATATTCCAGGGCCTCTTTGGGTTTCTGACCACCATGGTTTGATACACATGGATTCTATAGAGTTCAATGCATGTGTAATTCTCAAAACCACACATTGATGATCCACAAGGCCACACACACTCCAGTGGGTGTGGTGATGCAACTTCTTTTGTCACACTAGTTCACCATTCCAATGTGACAGTTGCATTCTAAGGGCTCTTCGGGCTTTCTGACCATGGTTTAACACAAATGGAGTCTCTAGAGATCAATACATGTGTTATTCTCAAAACCACACCTTGATAATCCACATTACCACACAGAAACTCCATTGGGTGTCTGCTGATGCAACTTCTATCACAATGGTTCACCATTCCCATGTAGTAGTTGCATATTCTGGGGGCTCTTTGGGCTTTCTAACCAGCATGGTTTGACACACATGGAGTCTCTAGATATCAATGCATGGGTTATTCTCAAAACCACACCCTGATGATCCACACATGACCACACACACTCTAATGGGTGTGGTAATACAACTTCTATCACACTGGTTCACCATTCCCATGTGGCAGTTGCATATTCTAGTGTCTCTTCCATCTTTCTAACCACCATGGTTTGACAAACATGTAGTCTCTAGATATCAATGCATGTGTTTTTATCAAAACCACATCATTATAATCCACATGACCACACACACTCTAGTGGGTGTGTGGTGATGCAACTTTTGTCTCACTGGTTCACCATTCCCATGTGGCATATTCTAGGAGCTCTATGGGTTTTATGACCACCATGGTTTGACACACATGGAGTCTCTAAAGATCAATCCATGTGTTATTATCAAAACCACACCTTGATGATCAACACATGACCACACACACTCCAGTGGGTGTGGTGATGCAACATCTGTCACAATGGTTCAACATTCTCATGTGGCAGTTGCATATTCCAGGGGATCTTTGGGCTCCCTTACCACCATGGTTTGATACACATGGAGTCTCTAGAGATCATTGCATGTGTTATTCTCAAAACCACACCTTTATGATACACATGACCACACACACTCAAGTGGGTGTGGTGATGCAACTACTTCTGTCACACTAGTTCACCATTCCCATGTGGCAGTTGCCTTCCAGGGGTTCTTTGGTATTTCTAACCATGTTTTAACACAAATGGAGTCTGTAGAGATCAATGCATGTGTTATTCTCAAAACCACACCTTGATGATCCACATGACCACACACACTCCATTGGGTGTGTGGTGATCTAACTTCTGTCACACTGGTTCACCATTTCCATGTGGCAGTTGCATATTCCAGGGGCTCTTTGGGCTTTCAAACCACCATGGTTTGACACACATGGAGTTTCTAGAGATCAATGCATGTGTTATTATCAAAACCACACCTTGATGATCCACATATGACCACACACACTCAAGTGGGTGTGGTCATGCAACATCTGTCACAATGGTTCACCATTCCCATGTTGTACTTGCATATTCCAGGGGCTCTTTGGGCTTTCTAACCACTATGGTTTGACACACATAGAGTCTATAGAGATCAATTCATGTGTTGTTCTCAAAACCACACCTGGATGACCACACATGGCCACACACACTCAAGTAGGTGTGTGGTGAGGCAACTTCTATCACAATGGTTCACCATTCCCATGTGGCAGCTGCATATTCCATGGGCTCTTAGGTCTTTCAAACCACCATGGTTTGACACACATGGAGTCTCTAGATATCAATGCATGGGTTGTTCTCAAAACTACACCTTGATGATCTACACATGACCACACACACTCTAGTGGGTGTGGTGGTGCAACTTCTGTCACACTCGTTCACAATTCCCATGTGGTAGTTGAATATTCCAAGGTCTCTTTCGGCTTTCTAACCAACATGGTTTGACACACATGGAATATCTAGAGATCAATGCATGTGTTTTTATCAAAACCACACATTGACGATCCACATGACCACATACACTCTAGTGGGTGTGTGGTGATGCAACTTCCGTCACACTGGTTCACCATTCCCATGTGGTACTTGCATATTCCAGGGGCAGTTTGGGCTTTTTGACCACCTTGGTTTAGAACAAATGGAGTCTCTCGAGATCAATGCATTTCTTATTCTCAAAACCACACCTTAATGATCCACATGACCACACACATTCCATTGGGTGTGTGGTGATGCAACTTCTATCACAATGGTTCACCATTCCCATGTGGCAGTTGCATATTCCAGGGGATCTTTGGGCTTTCTAACCACGATGGTTTGACATAGATGGAGTCTCTAGATATCAATGCATGGGTTATTCTGAAAACCACACCTTGATTATCCACACATGATCACACACACTCTAGTGGGTGTGGTGATGCAACTTCCGTCACTCTGGTTCACTATTCAAATGTGGCAGTTGCATATTCCAGGGGCACTTTGGCTTTCTGACCACCATCATTTGTTACACATGGAGTCTCTAGAGATCAATGCATGTGTTATTCTCAAAACCACACCTTGATGATATAAATGACGAATGCATGTGTTATTTTTTTTTCGACTTCATCGGCGGGCAAAGTTACTTCTTGTAGATAATCCATGAACTGTTTCGTCCAAGCTAGAGAGGTCATTGTTTTTGTATTAATGAATGAATTCCCTCTATCTAGGTTTCTCGGGGTGCACTCCCTTCATGGATGGAGTCCGTAAATGTTCCAGGAAGACGCCTGGCGGAATTGGTCAACGATCTGATCCAAGCTTTGACAGCAAATCTACCGCCTCATTCTCCTCCCTTTTGACGTACTTGACTTTATAGCTGTCAAATCACTTGGCTCTTTCGTCTACTTCATCTCGATATTACCGCCACCATAGGGTTCTGCGCGTTCTAGGTGTCAGCTACTTGCTGGGAAACCAAGTAGGAATCTCCACATCAAACTATGCGCTTGATGCCAATATCTTTGGCTACGCGAAGTCCGTGAATGAGGGCCTCATACTTTGCCCTGTTATTGGTAGCATTGAAGTGGATCCGCAGAACGTATTGCAACTTCTCTCATGTTGGATATTGTAATAATACACCATTGAGTAACTTTGATCTATCAAAGTGCATGACCCAATATTCTAGTTCTGGCACAGGAGTGTCTTCTTGAAGTTATGTCCAATCTACAAGAAAATCTGCCAATGCTTGTGATTTAATAGCGTCGCGTCGCTTGTAGGTGATGTTGAAGGCAGCAAGTTCAATGCCCCACTTTTCCACTCTCCCTGTAGCGTCGCTGTTGTTGATGATGTCAGACAGTGAAGCTTTGCTCACTACTGTGATAGGGTGATCCTAGAAGTAATGCCTTAACTTACGTGAAGCAAGGAAAACTCCATAAGCTCTCTTCTGGTAGTGCAGGTAACGCTGCTTGGATTCCGTCAAGACCTTGCTTACATAGTAAACGGGCCGCTGAACTCCGTATTCGTGTGTTGATTCCTTGCGCTCCACCACGATGATGATGCTGATTACTCGGTTGGTTGCCACCATGTAAACTAACATAGGCTCCCTTGGTACCGGTGTTGCAAGTATTGGTGGGGAGGAGAATATTCTCTTCAACTCCTGAAGTGTTGTGTCAGCTTCGTCCGTCCATGTGAATTTGTCCGCCTTCTTGAGCAACTTGTAGAGCAGCATAGCCCTCTCACCAAGTCAGCTGATGAAACAGCTTACTGCTGCAATGCAACCTGTGAGCCTTTGTATGTCCTTCAGGCGTGTCGGGCGTTTGATGTTGAGAATGTCCTTGATTTTCCTCGGGTTCACCTCGATTCCGCGATGCGAAATGATGAAGCCCAACAGTTTGCCGGATGGTACCCCGAATACGCACTTCTTGGGGTTCAGCATCATGTTGTATTTCCAGAGATTGTCGAAGGTTTCCTGCAAGTCAGTGATAAGATCATTTGATTTCTTTGACATTACTGTGATGTCGTCCATGTAAGCATGTACGTTGCGACCTATTTGGTCGTGCATGCAATGTTGCATCATCCGCTAGTATGTAGCATCGACATTTTTCAACCCAAAGGGCATCATGACGTAGCAATACGTGCCATAGGGTGTGGTGAACGAAGTGGCCAATTGGTCTAACTTTCGCATCCGGATCTGGTGGTATCCTGAATAGGCATCAAGTAAACGCTGAAGTTCCGAGCCGGCCATTGAGTCAATGACCTGGTCAATCCGAGGCAAAGCAAACAGATCCTTCGAACACACTTTGTTCAAGCCGGTGTAATCAACACACATTCTTAATTCATTGGTTCCTTTTTGGGGAGAAGTATAGGATTTCCACCTATTGGGTGTGAATAACTTCTTGGATAAAGCCAGCCTTAGTAACCTAGATATTTCTTTGCCTATTGCCCTTCGTCTTTCATCACCAAAGCATCTTAGAGGTTGCTTCACTGGTTTGGCATTAGGGTCAATATTCAAGCTGTGCTCAGCATGTTCCCTAGGTACACCTTTCATGTCGGCAAGTTGCCAGGCAAATATCTCCCTATTCTCACGGAGGAACTTGACGAGCGTGCTTTCCTATTTGGGATCCAGGTCTGTGCCAATGGTGGTGGTCTTGGAGGAATCACCTTTGACAAGCTCCACCTGCTTGGTCTTCATGGCGGCCTTGAAAGCGGGTTCGGCAGCAGTAATCTGCTTCTCCGAAGCCGGCATCTTCGAGGCATCGACCTGGTTCTGGAGCTCCTTGAACTCTTCACCGTAGAGGACTACTTAGGCGAAGGCGGCTTCACTGAGCTCGCACTCTCGTGCCTTGGTAAACCTTCCAACAACGGTGATGACGCCATTTGGTCCAGGAATCTTGAGCTTGTCATAGACAAAGCATGGCCTTGCGAGGAAGGAGTGGAAGATGTCGTGTCCAAAGCTGACGTGGTACACGCTCTTGAAAGGCACCACTTCAAAGGTCATGCATTCTTGGCGGTAATTATTGACATTGCCAAAAACAACCGGAAGGGTGATGCAGCCCAGTGAATTTGCTTATCGGCTAGGTACAACCCCATGGAACACGATGTTGCTCTTCCATAGCTGGGTCTCTGTCAAGTTCATCTTGTGCAGTGTATCTAGGTACATGATGTTGATGCTGCTTCCACTGTCCATGAGGCACTTGGTGAACTCCGTGCCGTCAATCAAAGGGTTGATTACCATGGCATACTGGATCTCTGTTGGGATAAGTTTTGGGTGATCCTTACTATCCCAAGTAATTGGAACTTCCGACCGCCTGACGTACTAGGGAACCGGAGGGAGGGTAGCCATCAGTACCCTTAGAGAGGTTTTCTGGGCCTGGACAGTTGGGGAGCGAAGGAAGGTGTGGTAACATGGAGCCTTCTTTTAGAAGGGATTTTTCCCTTTATCCTCTCCCTTGTCGGAAGATGTTGGGTCCACATCTTTGTCCATGTCACTTGATTCCTTGGGCTCTTCTCCTTCTTCTTCCCTTTGCCCTTTCCATGGGGTCTGTTCTTCCGACTTAGCTTCTAGCCAGACTCAGGGTCCTCCTTGAGATCATTGACAAACTTGCATTGGTGGTTGGTGTGGGTAGCTTTGCCATTTGCATCAAGGTGAACGAAGCACGGCATATCGCGGTACTCTTCGTACGTTTGGGGAACACGGGGCGAGGGTGTAGTGTCACTCCTATGTTGGCCACTGCTAGCCCCCCGACCACGTCCACATTGTCCGCCATTGCCTCTGCCAGTGAATGTTGTTGCGACCATGTTGGCTACTTGCTTCTCTTCAGGCGGATTCTTCTGCTTGTTATTGTTGTTCTTTTTGGCCTGGTAGGGATTGCTATCGCCAACAACGATCCACACGTGTCGTCGTCATCAGCGGTTAACTCGCTAGCCATGACGATCATTGCGTTGAGGTTGAGCTCATTGTTTTCTTGCTTGTGCTTCAACATATGTCGGAGCAAAGTTCCCTTTTCTAGACCATCAATGAAGGTGGCCATAGCGGTCTGTTTGTGCACCCCTGTGTAGGAATTTTTCATATCCAGCCAGCGAGAGAGGTAGGAACGAGAGGTTTCATCCTTTTCTTGCACACACCGTTGTAGGTCTCCGACAGTGCAAGGACGTTTGTACGTACCCTCGAAGTTCTTGGTAAACACTTCATACATGTCCAACCAATTGCAGATTGATTCCTCCGGTAAGTCGTCGATCCATTGTCGGGAGGTGCCGGTGAACATGAGTGGGAGGTACTTTACGGCAACATTGAGGTTTCCCCTTGTGATGTGGCTCGCTTCGCTGTAGTCCCGCAACCACGTTGCTGGCATGGCAGTGCTGCTGTATGGCTTTATGGCATTGTCTATCCGGAGGCTCTTGGGGTAAGTTGTGGCCCGTATCACGGCCCAAAACAACATGGCCCGAGGTATGGGAGCTCCCAAGCTTCTTGGATCTTGTCCAGCCATGTACGTGCATTGTACGGCTCTGGCTGCTTTCCTTTTCCGTCATGGGGAGGGTAATTGTGGCGTGATCTATGAGATCCACCGTGTCCTCGTCCATGATGGCTGCTAGGTGGCGATGGCGGCGGTGGATGTGGTGGATTAGCTCTCTTGATGTGCCCCTCCTGCGATTCCTCACGCCTATCGCGGTTGCTTGTCGAACATGGCAGCTCCTTATGGGACCTGCTTCTATGTCCTTCATTGCCGCTGCGCTCTCTGGCATGCCGAGGCTTCTCACCCTGATCGCGTATAACGATGCCGGGCTGGGGCCGCCTTGGAGGTGGCATGCTTGTGCGGTGGCACGACTCTGGTTCCTCGTGACGCCGAGATGGTGGTGGAGGTGGCAACCGGCGGGGACGAGCCTCTTATCCGTGATCGAAGGATATGGGGATAGCGTCAGTCCTGTTGCATGCCTCCCTCCATCTTTGCTCTATGGAGCCTGTATGTGATCCCTCGTCACGGGGAGATTTTGGCCTTCTGCAGTTGTTCCGGGTTGACTGGCAAAGCTCCGGGTTGGACTCAAGCCTCTACAAGGTAGCCTTTTCATGTTGCTTGCATGTCTTAGTGACAAGATCGTACACCTGAGCAACTACTTCTGGCGACCTATCCTGCTCCATGAGGGTCTTGGCGACGGCAATGTTGAGGGCGGGAGTTGGCATGACATGCCTCCCCTCTGAATCAATGTAAGGGGTGGCTTTTGTCGGCTTAGACCCGTTATATCCCAACCTTCGCCGAACGCTAGGATCTTCGACGACGTGAGCTGGTACCTTCTTTGTCTTTTGCTTTAACAGCAATTGCTTGTATTCGGCCTCCATAGCTCTTGTCGCCTTGATGGATTGTTGCGCCTTAACCATGTCTTCATCCATCTTAGCGCCCTACTCGGTGATGCACTTGGCCTTTGCCAAGATTTCTGCACTCTTCTTATCAAGCTCTGTAACGCTCCGCATATGGGCAATGGTGATTGGCTCAACGAGAAGTGCACCGTAGATTGCTTTGTTGGTGGGAGTGGCTAATGGGTTGCCAGTTGCAGACATTGACGGTGGCATTGGCGGCTGATTTGATTGTCAGGCCGTATTAGGGGTGGTGGTGAGTTCCTGCGCCGGTAGTGGGCGGATAACCGGAGGAGGCATAGCCTTGGCCGGAGCCGGAGCCTCAGCGGCTTTCTTAGCTTCAACTGCTCTGGTGACCGCTGGCGTGGCTGGAGCTCTCTCCTGTTTTGGTTCGTGTCCGTCTTCTTCCATCACGCTCCCAATGGCGACTAGCACCTGGTGGGAAGTGTTGGTCTTCTTGGTGTGCTCCTCCATCTCGATCTCCTGCTCGATCTCCCTCATAACAGCGTCGTATTCCTCTGAGTTAGCATGTGAGCCACCGGCATCCAAACTGATGTCGATGTAAAGCGCGTCAAGGACGGAGTCAGAGTTGGCTTCGGTGTTGGTGATGGCTGATGTGGAGAGTGATGGAGGAGGGCCATTATTGGTGTTTCCTCCTCCGGGTATGATGGTGATTTTCATCATGGCCTCTTCATTGGCATCCGCGTATTCGTTGATGGTGGCAACCATTTCAGCAAGGGTGAGAGGGCCTGCGGCCTACCGCCTTTGGAGGGTATGCCGGAGGAGTTTTCCAGGCGTGAGCCCTTCCACGAAGTGGTATACGAGCTCGTCGGCGCGGTTGCCCTCTAGGGTTTCCCTCACCCTCATCCATCTAGCAAGGTATTCGTGGGGAGGTTCTCCATACCTTTGAACGCATCTGGCTAGATTGAAGATGGTGACGACGCTGACAAAGTGTGACATGCGCATCTCTAACGCTCGGGGAAGCCAAGCGGATTTGCGGGGTCCTACCACCTTTATATCCTGCACAGGGGCGGTTTGGGTGGGCCTTGAAATTTCCTAATCTGAACCACCATACTCCAAGGAGAGGTATGGCAGAAATCCTTCCGCGAACGTGTCCTTCTCATAGGCGGTCTGTGCGAGGCTTGACGAGTTTACAACTTCCTCAGAGCTATGACCCGAGTCAGTTTCGCCGATGAAGATGTGGATGTCTCCGAAGGGGATGACGGAGCAGCGCGTGCGGTTTGTCTTCGTCGGCACCCATAACTCATCTAGAGGGACGATCGGGATGTTGTCAGAGAAGAGAACGCGGCTAATGGCTACGGTATCGCCGATTCCCACAAAGAGATTGGACCTCACCCGGTGTAGAGCTCGAAGTGCCTCTTGCCCCATGGTGGGAGCTAACTGTCGTGGTATTGCGGACAAGGACGCCATGGAGGGGTCCTCACAGTGCGTGTTCATAGACATGGGGTAAGGCAGAGAGTTGGCGGGTACGAGGTAACACAGCTTACCCAGGTTCAAGTCCCACAACGGTGGCAGAACTTTACTCCTGCTATAAATTACTATAATGGAAATACACCGAGTTATAGAGATAGGTTCGCTGTGCGAGGTGTTGCGCGTTGTACACAGTAATCTAAGAGGTTGTCTGCCCTAAAGGCTCCCGCATGCCGGCTTATAAAGGCGCCAAGACCTAGGGTTTACAGGGAAAGGTCCTTGCCAGACAAGGTAAAGAGTCCTACACTAATAGGAACTAGTCTTCCGTGTCTTGTACTCCAAGGCTCCGAGTATGTTGGTGACTCCCGCATAGCCTTCCTTTATCCAGCATGGGCCTCCCTTGAGGATCCGTCTAACTGGGCCGCCCAGCAAGCCATATGCCTTGGTACCAACTATGGGCCACCCAGGTTAGGCGGATTGGTGACATGCTATGAGGATACCCACATAGCATATCACCAACAACACATGACCACACATACTCCAGTGGGTGTGGTGATGCAACTTCTGTCACACTAGTTCACCATTCCCATCTTGCAATTGCATATTCTAGGGGCTCTTTGGGCTTTCTGACCACCATGTTTTCCCACACATGGAGTCTCTAGAGATCAATGCATGTATTATTCTCAAAACCACACCTTGATGATCCACATGACCACACACACTCTAGTGGGTGTGGTGATGCAACTGGTTCTATCACACTAGTGCACCATTCCCATTTGGCAATTGCATTCCAGGGGCTCTTTGGGCTTTCTAACCATGGTTTAAGACAAATGGAGTCTCTAGAGATCATTGTATGTGTTATTATCAAAAGCACACCTTGATGATCCACATGACCACACACACTCCATTGCGTGTGTGGTTATGCAACTTCTGTCACAATGGTTCACCATTCCCATGTGGTGTTGCATATTCCTAGGGCTCTTTGGGCTTTCTAACCACCATGGTTTGACACACATGGAGTCTCTAGATATCAATGCATGGGTTATTCTCAAAACCACACGTTGATGGTCCACACATGAGAATATCATTTTGCGGCCCAAAAGTTGATACTCTAGTGCATCGCAGTAGCCAAGTTGATTTTAATCACCATGATTTGAAAAGTTGGGGCGCCAATTGCTGAGAGGGGTGTTTCGAGTGAATAATGGCCAAACCCAATATTTTCAAATCGTGCCCATTAAGTCAGGATATTCTGTTACACTAGTTCCTGTTGTGCCCCTTCTTCGCCGGTCACTCTTCTTAGCCACCCTGCACGTGTTGTTGGGGCAAATCCATTACTGTACTTTCCTAATTCTTGACACTAAATCTGGCTGCAACGGCGGTCCTTTATCTTCCCTTCCCTGACCCTGAATCTTCCGGCTATCGAGGACCTTTTTTCTCCCTCCCCCGACACTGAATCCGATGGTGGCGGCCCAACATGTCGTGCAAGGCGAAGGTTGTAGCTATGTCGCCGACTGATTCGGGTTCGTCAGGTCCAGAATCTGGGGCTCAGCGCGAAGCAGTGGCGAGATCTTTAGCCCTGGTTAGCGAGGTGGTCAGCAAGGATTCTTCTCCCAAGGTACCTACGAGCAGTGGGTTGAAGAGAAAAGCAAGGCCGACGGTGGATTGTTTAGCTCCGGTGGCCGGATGTGGCACCCAGATCTCAAAGAAAAAACTAGGGAGAAGAGCGAGAGGTGATTTTTTGTTATCTGTGCCTTATCTTACAAGTAGATTAGTTATAGCATAATAGAATCGAATGAACTGAAAAGTTCCCCTTTTTAATCAAATTAGGCACAACTTTGATACAAGGGACCTATATGAGTTCACTGTTCATGTTTGCCAGTACACTGCAAAACTAGATTTTGGTTGCGAGAGGGTTGTGTTCGGGCAAGATGTGCATCTGCTTGTGAATTGCAAAGAGGTTGTGTCTGATCGCAACTGGTAGATATGCTTGCTGCTAGGATTCCCTGGGGTTTAGAGAGAGGACAAAACTGGTGTGGCGCAACATGAATGATACTTATATGCAAATTGAGCACTCCCATGAGCTTCAGGTGTTTTGGTAGTGTTGTGCAGCTAATCATAAGGTGAAAGTTGAAGCGATGATTGATGATATGTATGCAAATGCTGGAGATCTTACTGCCAGAGCTTCGGCTCCTAGAGACTACGGACCAATAGATGCTGATCTAGATAAGTTCAGTATACACTTAGAGGTGGATTAATACATGGCAAAACTTGATGAGAGAGTTAATAAGCCAGCTTCATCATGTACTGTGGAGATCACTGTCGATTCCAAAAACATAACTCTTTATAAAATGAGAGAGATGATCGGTAAGGAAATCAAAATTGGCCCTAAGCAGATGGCACAATCCGGTGGTGGCATCATAGGAAGTAGAAATTCATAGAGGTTTTGGATACATTATGATCTTATGCAGATTATGCCATGAAAGATGCGAACCAAGAAGGTGTTCTTCCTTGGTACCATTTCTCATGTTGTTGAACATGTTATAGTGGATATAGAGGCCCCTATAGTGGCTGAACAAAATGAGGTGGTCGACGTTGATGAGATCTGATGAGAGCTGCTACCCTAGGCTTGTCATATGGACCACGGGGTTCCCCTACTTGTATTTGTAACCTTGACTGTTGTTGCATTTATACCGTGTTTCTGTGATTATGTTTGTTGAGAGATTGTGATATAATGTTGTGCGAGCTGTTGAATTTTCGGACATGTCACTCACTAAAAACATCGTTGTTGTAATAAGACATAAGTACATTGTAGTTTACATGATTATGTTTCTTGAGATGACGTACTGTACTTGTTTCTGTTATTATGTTTGTTGGGACATTGTAATGTAATGTTTTGTGAAACCATGACTAGAGAAGTGATGCATAAATACATTGTAGTTGACATGATTATATTTCTTGAGATGATGTACTGTAGTTGTTTCTGTTATTTTGTTTGTTGAGAGATTGTAATGTAATGTTTTGTGAAACGATGACTGGACAAGTGATGCGTAAGTACCTTGTAGTTGACATGATTTTGTTTCTTGAGTTGATGTAATATACTTGTTTCTGTGATTATGTTTGTTGAGAGATTGTAATGTAATGTTTTGTGAAACCATGACTGGACAAGTGATGTGTAAGTACCTTGTAGTTGACATGATTTCATTTCTTGAGTTGAGGTAATATACTTGATTTTGTGATTATGTTTGTTGAGAGATTGTAATGTAATGTTTTGTGAAACCATGACTAAACAAGTGATGCATAAGTACCTTGTAGTTAACATGATTTTGTTTCTTTAGATGATGTAATATACTGGTATGTTTTCCTTAGGCAATGAAATTGGGATGGAGGGAGTACAAGTTTAATATTTGAAATAAGAATGTATGAAGAGAATTTGGTCAGTAGGCAGCGGTAGAAGGGCTGCACTTTCTCTCTCTCTCTCTCTCTCTCTCTCTCTCTCTCTCTCTCTCTCTCTCTCTCTCTCTCTCTCTCTCTCTCTCTCTCTCTCTCTCTCTCTCTTCACCGACGCCGATGTCGTCGCTAGCGACGACGCATTCGCCATTCTATCTTGGAACGACGAGGACGACCAGTCGAGCAACGATAGCCTTCTCTCCGACATCGAGTATTCCTTCCATGATGTGAGTTTCTCTGTTTTCTTGGGCTAGGGTTAGGCATTGGTAGATCTCTCAATCCGAGCTCCATATGTACATGCAATCGTGTTCAATTCCAGCTTTGTGTTGACCTATAGGTACCACGGACGATCTACGACTCCGAATGGGAGATCCTAGATCTCGATGCAGAAGTACCATGTGACCATGGGCTAAAAATGAGGAGATATGTTGCATTCGAAGGCAGTAACACTGGGAGAATATTTTTGGGCTGTACAAATAAGGTTTGTTTACATTATGTGCAATAGTGACATGAAGAAAAATGTATCGTGTATGTTCATAAAACGATAGTGTTTGTTTTTTTAGGTTGGCCCGGTGTGTAAAGAAGTAGAGTGGGTGGATCTTGAGTGGCCAGATGCACTTAAGAAATGTTTGGCACAGTTATGGGAGATGTATGAGTTGGAAAGGTCGGGGAGATCTTCTGATGCTTGTGATGCAGCTGAAAAAAATTACAAGTTGTCGGTACGAAATAAGGAGCTGGAACAAGAAATTGAGAATTTGTAGTCAGAACTAAGTTACAGAATCAATGAGAGCTTGGTTGTTGGAACTGCAAAGAAGCTTCAGGATAGTCACAAGTTGCTAATTCATAATGCAGAAAAGGAGAGGGATCAGCTCAGGGAAGACAAGAAGAAGCTAGAGTACTGCATTGCGGATGTGTTGAAGGAACTGAAGAAGGCGTGCGAGGGTGAATAAGGACAGACTATAGAGGATAAAGGAAATTCAAGATGAATAATTTATGTTGTGCCAATATCTAAAACTAGTTAATTGTAAGACTTGTAGTTGCGCTTTCTTAAGTAAGCCAAACTCAATCCTCGAGCAAATGAATTTGAGATGAACACACATATCATGCAAAGAGTTAAGTTCACGTTTACAAAATCACCACTATAGTGGATAAACCAGGCAGTTCAATACTAAATAGACATCTGTTGGGTTCAAGCGAGCCTGGCCCGGAGCTTCTTGTTTTCCTCCCTAAGATCGGTTATCTCCTTCAGTACTTTGTCATGCGCCAGCCGCAGGTTCCAGTGCTCCGTCACGGATTCGAGAAGTTGGTCCGTAGCCATGCAATTTTCCTTCAAGATCTCTTTCATGATCTCCATCTGCTTACTAGCCGAGGTGCGACCTTCCCTGTGAAGCTTCACACAGTCAGCGTGTACCTCCTTCAGTTCCTGGCACTTGTCAAAAGGATCGTGACTTCAGCGCGCAGGTAGTCAAAGGCCAGTTTCTAGGAATTCTGCTTCTCCCTTTGGATGGCTATCTTGTCATTTAGCCAGGTCGCTAGGTCCTGGTTGAGCTTTCACCTCAATCCCTGCAACAAAAATATACAGTATGGTTTGTTAGTTCACTAGGACAAGCTGATTAGTTTCCATAATTAACTGAATCGACTAGTGGCACTGTCATAATTTCAAGGAAGAAGCAATCTAGGACTAATCAACATTTTATGAATCGACTAGAGGCACTGTCATAATTTCAATTTCAATGACAAATAAGGTTTATCTGCAGTTTAGTGTGTTGTGGGTTTTTTCCCATGTCACCGAATAGTAGTGGCAAACTCATAATGCAGAAACTCATGTCTAGATACAGAAAGGAAAGAGCTCATGGTGTCCATTCATGAACATGAACACCATCACATGTCCAGATAGATAAGGCGTTTCCCTAGGATTCTTATTCCACCCTATAATGGGAATCAGAGTTGGGCATTGCTCCCTGAACCCTAAATATTACAAAAATAGTGAAGCACGAACTGATATTTGTGCCCCCTCTAACAGCCATCAGACTTGGGCATTGCTCTGATATGCCTCCTATCATGGGGATGACCTCCGGATACCCCAAACAGACAAGAACTATGGCAGTCGGATCACGCCCGGCAGGCTTAGTGCAGCCGAACAAGGCAAGTCAAGCCGGCTACCACACGGTAGCCAGAACAACGAGATACAGCCGGCTATAGCAGCGTAGCCGGAACCAATCAGGAGGACAGGGCTACGTGCAGCACAGTGCGCAGTACGCCCTGGTACGATGATAAGACTAGCAACTACTCGGCCATACCGAAGACTTCGCGGGGTGACGCGGGAACAGTGGCCCGATGCTAACGACAGGCTCGCACAGCGTTCACTGTGCCCACGACGACCATACCGCGTGTACTCTGATGGGACATAGTTCTACTAGATACTGTAGATGACCAGCCGGCTGGGACCCACCTGTGGGGCCCGCCAGCCGGACTAGCCAGTGAGACCGTTGCCTCTCTGCCTATATAAGGAGAGGCAAGGCCTTAGTAGAAAGGGTTGGTCTCAGTGCATTTAAGACAGTAGCTAGCAGATACAGCTCGAGGAGCACCTTTCTAGCTCGTATACCACTCATAGTCAGATCCGCAGGAGTATGAGTTTTACCTCATCACCAGGGCTCCGAACCTGGGTACTTCCTGTGTCCAGCTACACTTGATCGTATCCGATCCCGCCTGCAGACGTCGTCGATAGCTTCCCTACTAGTCCCCACACCTCTATCTAACCTATTTAGGTACTGTCGTTCCCAATACAATGACAGTTCGCACCCACCGTGGGGCGAGATGGCTTCGACCGGAGTCACGTTCCGCATGGGACCCCGCACCTCACCCGGTGAGCGCGTGGCCTCCGGCCTAGTGCTCATGCTCGGCAAGTTCGACTGCGTCATCGACAACACTTCCTGCTTTATCGGAACCTCCTTCCCGGCGAGCGGCTCCATCCTGCTTTTCGGCGACCTCCCCGTCTACGTCGCCACCGTTTTGGAACATTTCCCTAGGGAGATCGTCTACGTCACGGAGCCGCCGCCACTGGGCAGCCGCACCTCCGTCGCTCCCCGCGGCGTCGAGGTCATGATGGCCGGCTCCATCTCTCACCCCTGCCAGCCGTAGGAGCGGGGCACGGACAAGGGCGGAACTTCCGCGCCACCACAGCCCCGGAACCCGGTGGAGGAGGCCATCGATCGGCTCCTCATGCCGGTTAACCTCGCGGATAACGCGGAGGAGGCGGATGCCAACTTCTCCATGGAGAGACAACTTCTCCTCTAGGAGGCCATGGAATTGGCAGCAACCCGCAAGCAACTCGAGATCACCTGGCGCGAGTACGACCGCGCACACAGCTTCACTACGGTTACTGCGGAGCCGAGACGGCGTGGCCAGGTGCGACGCCGGGGCGGCGAACTATGCGGAAGGTTGGAAAAGGATGGCGAGCCGGATCCCGCGCCCGCTCTCATCTGACCCACCTACAGCACGCCATCAAGAATCTGCGGGCGGCGCGAGCTGCAACAGACGAACTGCCCAACCTGGAGGGCGAGGAGCGAGCCCGCCAACACGCTCGGGTGCAGGAGCTCCTCCGGATCGCGGACGAGCTGGCTGACGCTAACCGGCAGATGCAGGAGGACCCCAGCTACTCCAAGGGGAGCAAGCCGCCCATCAACAGCAAGGGCGCGCCTCGCGACACCCAACAGGCGTCCTCTCCTCAGCTGGCTAAGGCCCGCAGCAAGCGTCGCGGTTCGGGCAGCAAGGGCCAGCCGCGCCCGGAGCAAACGGTGAACAACAACCCACTGCCTCCCCTTCCCCCAACCGGAGTGCCAAGACCCACCAGTTCCCGTCTCTCGGGCCGAGTGGGAGCACCCAACCCAGACCGCCCGGATGCCCGTGATCGCATCAAGCTTCTCGCTGAAGCACGCGGTACAGAGGAAGAGGACTCCACCGGACCGGCTTGTTTCGGACCTCGCATCCGAAACAAGCCGTTTCCATATAAATTCACCCTGCCCAGGGACACCCCCAAGTATGACAGCAGTATGAAGCCGAAAGATTGGCTGACCGACTATGCTACGGCAGTCGGCATCGCCCACGGGAACAAGTGCACAGTTGTGCGCTACGTCCCCCTCATGCTAACTGGGTCAACGAGGACATGGATCAATGGCCTCACACCCAACAGCATCAACGCCTGGCCAGACTTTGAAAAGGTGTTCGTCCGCAACTTCAACGAAACATACAAGCGTCCGGGCCGCCCACGTGACCTGGCTTTGTGCGTTCAGGGCGACCGCGAGATGGACCAGGAGTACCTCGCCAGGTGGACGGACCTGCACAACACTTGCGAGGGAATCCTGGAGAGCCAGGCCATAGGTTTCTTCGTCGAGGGGTGCCGAGAAGGCACTATGCTTCGTCACCAGCTACTGTGTGACGAGCCGAAAACCATGGCCGAGCTCATGACGGTAGCGGACCAGTACGCCACGGAGGATGCCGCCATGAAGAAACCCCTCCGAGTAAGTGCCGACGGGCGTCCGACTCCCACGGAGCCGGCTCGCGACCGTCCAAGCAATCTGGCTGGAGAAGCCGGATCCTCCAGGCGCCACGGCAACGACAACCGGTTCCATGTGGACCACCAAGACGGATAGCAGGAACCCCGGTACTACGCACGGCAGGTCAATGTTGTAGAGGGCGCGCCCGACATGCCGGCTAACGATACAAGAAGGCAGCAGCCGCGGCTCACCTTCGACCAGATGTTTGAAGGCCCATGCAAGTGGCATAGCAGTCCGTTCAATCCGGCTACGCACACCACCCGGAACTGCTGCTAGACCCGCCAGCTAAAGGACCAAGGCAGCTAGCAACGTCTTCCCCCGCCCCCTTCTGGTGGACCACCACCACCGGCTAGGGGAGCCGGTAATGATGGTAACGGTGGCAATGGCGGCAACAACAACAATGGCTACCCCCAGCTGCATGCCGCCTACCACATCTTCGAGACGGAGCTGGATGACAAGCACAGCTGCAGGCGGCGCTCCAAGGAGGTTAACGCGATCGTCTCTCCAGTCCCCCAGTACCTGAACTGGTCAGAAACCCCCATCACCTGAAGTCAGGTAGACTAGCCTGAGCAGCTTCCGACTCCTGGGGACTATGCCATGGTGCTCGACCCCCTCATCGTCTCCAACGAGCGCACCTGCTGCTTCTCGCGCGTCCTCATCGACGGAGGCAGCAGCCTCAACCTCCTCTACCGGTCTTCGCTGGAATAGCTGGGCATCTGCGAGCGCGACCTGCGCCCGACTACCACCATGTTCCACGGCATACTGCCAGGACCGGCTTGCGCTCTGCTGGGCAAAATCCAGCTCGACATCATCTTCGGAACCGAGGAGAACTTCCGCCACGAGCCGATTTGGTTTGAAGTGGTAAACATGACAAGCTCCTACCACGCTCTCCCCGGGCGCCCCGCCCTCGCCAAGTTCATGGCCGTCACCCACTACGCGCGTCTCAAGATGAAGATGCCGGAACCAAACGGCGTGATCACCGTCGCTGGCTACTTCAGGTGGTCGATGGAGTGCGCCTCAGCCGGCTCCAAGCTGGCAGAGGCCCTCATCATAGCCGAGGAAAATCGCGTGATCATGAGCAACGTGGCCATGGCGTAGCAAGAAATGTCGGCTAGTAGCAAGCCAGCTGGAGAAGGAGCTTTCCAGCCGGCAAAGGAGACGAAGAGGATTCTGCTCGACCCCTCCGACCCGACCAAGTTCGTCACCATTGGTGTCATCTTGGACAGCAAATAGGAAGGCGCGTTCGTCGACTTCCTCCGTGAGAATCGGGACATCTTCGCATGGTCACCCAAGGACATGCCAGGTGAGCCGAGGGACTTCGCCGAGCACTCACTTCATGTGCGGCCGGATGCCAAGCCGGTCAAGCAGCCTCTGCGCCGGTTCGTGGAGGAGAAGAGGTATATTATTGGTGACGAGATCACCCAGCTCCTTGCAGCCGGTTTCATCATGGAGGTGTACCTCCCGGACTAGCTGGCAAACCCAGTCCTGGTGTTGAAGAAGAACAAGACAAGGCGCATGTGTATCGACTACACCAGCCTGAACAAGGCGTTCCCGAAAGACCCATTCGCCTTGCCCCGTATCGATCAAGTTATCGATTCCACGGCCGGCTGCGATTTGTTGTCTTTCTTGGATTGTTACTCTGGTTACAATTAGATTCGGCTAAACCCGGCTGACCAGATAAAAACATCGTTCATCACCCCATATGGGGCTTTCTGCTATGCAACCATGCCTTTCGGTCTAAAAAAGGCAGGCGCTACCTATTAGTGATGTATGGAGAAGTGCTTGCACTCGCAGATAGGCTGAAACGTGCATGCTTATGTGGACGATGTGGTCATCAAGACCAAGGAGAAGCGCTCCCTCCTCGAGGACTTGGGAGAGACATTCGGCAACCTCCGGCAATACCAGACGAAGCTGAACCCGGAGAAATGTGTCTTTGGAGTCCCATCCGGTCAACTACTCGGTTTCCTCGTCTCGCAGCGGATGCAGCCGCCCAGGAGCCTGCTCGGAGTCTAGAAGTTCATCGGATGCCTTGCCTTCCTTAGCCGTTTCGTCAGCCGGTTGGGGGAGAAGCACTCCCGTTGTACCAGCTGATGAAGAAGATGGACAAGTTCTCCTGGACCTCATAGGCCGACGCCGCCTTTAATGACCTCAAGCGGATGCTATCCACAGCGCTGGTTCTAGCCACGCCGGCTAGCAAGGAGCCGATGTTGCCATATATAGCAGCCATCAGCCGGGTCGTCAGCATCGTCCTGATGGTGGAGCGCCCCGAGGAAGGCAAGTCTCAGCCGGTTCAGCGACACGTCTACTACCTCAGCGAGGTTCTCTCCCTCTCCGAGCAGAACTACCCCCACTACCAGAAGTTGTCCTACGGTGTGTACCTGCCATGCAAGAAGCTCAAGCACTACTTCTAGTAGCATCCGTTAAGGTCGTGTGCACCGCATCCCTTTTGAAAATCATCGGCAACAAGGACGCCACCGGGCGAGTCGCCAAGTTGGCCATCGAGCTCGCCGCCTACTCCATCCAGTATGAACCTTGGGTCACGATCAAGCTGCAGGCTCTGGCGGACTTGCTCGTCGACTGGGCCAAGACCCAATACCTCCCACCGGTTCTGGATTCGGACCATTGGAGGATGCACTTCGACGGGTCAAAGCTGCTCGGGGGCTTGGGAGCCGGCATTGTGCTCACCTCGCCCAAGGGAGACCAACTGGAGTACGTCCTACATATCCAATTCAAGGCCTCCAACAACGTAGCCGAATTCGAGGCACTGGTGCATGGCCTCCGGCTAGCCAGAAAGATCGGTGTCAACTGGATCCTTTGCTTCGGCGATTCGGATCTCGTGGTGCAGCAGGTATCCGGAGAGTGGGACGCCTGTGATGCAAACATGGCTCTCTACCGGTTCAACATATAGAAGCTCAGCGCCTGCTTCGACGGATGTGAATTCCATCACGTCCCTCACATCAACAACGAGGCCGCCGATTCGCTCGCATGAATCGGATCCACCGGGCAGGCGATCCCACCTAGGGTATCCTTGGAGCACTTGCGCAAGCCCTCCATCAACCCGTCCCCCTAGTCGGAATCCATCATCTGGGCAGGAAGTGCCCCGGTTGACGGTGCAGCAGACGTAGAGCCGGTTGAGCCCCCAAAGAAGAAGGCCTGCACCAACTCCGGCAAGTCAATACCCTCCGGCTCGCAAGACCCAGGGGCTGCTGACTCGTCAAATGGCTCGGGGGCTGCCGTCCCGGGTACCTCACCCGGACGACCCCCCGATGACCATCAACCGGAGAGAGGAAGCATCCTCACCATCCGAGAGATACCATCCTGCGCATAGCCCTTCATGGACTACATCGCCAATGGGGAACTTTCGGACGACGAGGTGGAGGACAGGCAAATCCGGCGCCGCGCGCACACATACACCCTCATCAACAAAGAATTGTACAAGCGCAGCATATCCGGCATCTTTCAAAGGTGTGTCGACGTGGACACAGGCTACCGGCTGCTCAAGGACATCCACCAAGGCGAGTGCGGGCGTCATGCTTCGTCAAGAGCGATAGTCGCCAAGGCGTTCTGCCACCGCTTCTATTTGCCCACCGCCCTCGAGGACGCCGAACAGCTCGTCCGCGCGTGCAATGGGTGCCAATGATTCAGGCAGCTCAGGCACATGCCGGCTTCGGTGCTCAAGACCATATCGATCACCTAGACTTTCACTGTTTGGGGCCTCGACATGGTCGGTCCCTTCATGCGGGCGCGCGCGGGCATGACCCATCTGCTGGTGGAGGTGGACAAGTTCACAAAGTGGATCGAGGCCAAACCTATCCGGAAGCTGGACGGGGCGACAGTCGTCACCTTCTTCACCGACATCATCAACCGATTCGGCTACCCCATCAGCATCATCACGGACAATGGCACGAACTTCACCAAGGGGGCTTTCGCCCAGTTCTGCAGCAACAAGGCCATCCGGCTGGACCTTGCTTCCGTCGCGCACCCGCAATCCAACGGGGAATCGGCCTAGTGCTAGCCGGCACCAAGCCACGCCTCATCGAGCCCTTGGACCGATCGCCCGGATGCTGGATCGAAGAACTTTTGGCTGTGTTGTGGAGCCTCCGCACCACGCCGAATAGGTCAACCGGCTACACCCCGTTCTTCCTTGTCTACTGCTCGGAAGGCGTCCTCTCCGCGGACATCGAGTTCGACTCTCTGCGCAAGCTCCTCTACGATGAAAAGGCCAATCAGGAGGCACGGGAGGATGGCGTGGACCTCCTCGAGGAGGCCCGCGAGCTGGCGTTGTCCAGATCGTCCCTGTACCAGCAACGCCTATGCCACTACCATTCTAGCCGGATCCGACCTGTCGCATTCCGCGAGGGCGACCTGGTCTTCCGGCTGGTGCAAGACACGAAGGGCATGGACAAGCTATCGCCACCCTGGGAAGGTCCCTTCATCACCAGCCAGGCGGTGCCCAATGACTCCTACTACCTCATCAACGCGCAGCAGCCGCGCAAGAACAACATGGACAAGTCTGATGAGGAGACAGAGCGCCCCTGGAACGCGGCCCTGCTCCGCCCGTTTTACACCTAGTCATCAGACAGTGTATGTATCCCGCAAACCTTATGAATGAAAATGCGGACCCTACGAGATGCTCGGGGGCTCCTTGCTAGAAATTTGTGTATATATGTTTCTGGTTCAGTTTTTCCGGCTCCGGCAGCCCTACTCGGGGGCTTGCCGGCTGGCCCGGCCTGCTAAATCAACAAACCGGCCGAGTAATGTGTGACGGTGTCAGAGGCCCACTCTTCGTCTCAGCTATAGACCGCAACCTGGCTGTCCAGCTAGCAAGATCAAAAGCCCGAGGCACCCCACATGAAAAACGGGGAGGAGATGCGACAGATCAGGCGTTCCGGCCTTGTAACTAGCTTGAGACGATTCGGATACTAAGCCGCAAGTATCGTGCGCAACATACCAGCAGCTCCCTTCGATTCCGGTTGCAGACCGCAACCCGGCTGCCCTGCAAGGACATAGCAGAAACAGTAGACCACACGGGAAAGTGACTAAGTATCCAGAGAAGCACAAGCTAGTTTTCGAAAAACAAATATGACTAAGTTTAACCGACTAACCTATTGACGGGTGAGAATGTATGTGTGTATGTTTGTTCTTCATACAACTACATCGAGTCGGAATCCAGGAAGAAAAGAAGATTCGAAGTCCTTGCCTCCATTAAGCTCTCCGAATCTCGGGGGCTACACCCACTAGGTGCGCTCGCGCACCCCAAGTGGAATCTTGTAGTTCCCTACCGGCTAAAGGAGTTAGCCGGATATTCGGATCCCAAATGAGGGGAAGGGTAGGAAGAAAAGAAGAAGATTCGAAGCACCTGGCTACGCCAGCTACTGCGAATCTTGGGGGCTACACCTAGTGGGTGCGCTGGCGGCCCCCACTAGAATTGCAGTTCCCCGGCTAAAGGCGTTCAGCCGGATAACTTCAATCGGCGAAATGTTGAAAGAACATACAAAAAACACAAGTTGGCGGCAAGCCAAAATAGTTTAGACCAATACAAGAAGGGAAAGGGAGAAGAAGCTCCCATGAGTTTACCCGGCGCCAGTAGGAACTGACATAGATAATAGGGTTTCAAACAAAGCAAGACAAAACAAATACACCCGACATCCTAGGGTGATAACTAAGCGGCAGGGCCCTTGTCGTGTGGAGCGCCCTGGCTGGTGGCAGTCTCAGGAGGCGGAGGAGGCATGGCAGCTGATCCATTCCGGCGTCCCCACCAGCCAGTTGCGACGAAGCTTCCGCATCCAGAGTGCCAGCGGACTCTGAGTCGGTGAGAACCTCGTCGACGTCCACATAATCGGCAATCTTGATGGCGGAAGCCCGAAGCTCCGGATGGGCCTGGCGGATGGTGGCAAGGTTGGCGCCGGCGCAGAAGCCTCCGTCGATCTTCTCGACACGGGCGTCCTTGTACCAGGAGAGCATGAGGGCCAAGGGCTCGGGCCGCCAAGTCCCGCAGCTGGTCGACGTCAGCCGGCACCTCCGCCGCCTTGCCGGCCAGCTGCGCCATCGTGTCTGGAACCGGAGCATCCGACCATAGGAAGGTGAAGATGGCCTGCGCCACCAGGCGAAGCTTGGCAGCCTCCTCACCGAGAAGGACATCCAGCTCCTGGGCCATCGGCTACTCTCCCGGCCAGTTCTCTTGCAGCTAGTTGTAGGCCAGCAGGTCTACGCCAGGATAAAAGGAACGTCAGATCCGGCTACCGGATCCGGAAGGACGAGGGGAGTCGCAAGGGAAACTTACCCTTAGCCGTGTGCCCAACCTGCATCATCTCCTCCACCAGGGCCTTCTCCCGAGTCGTCGGCCGCTTAACTTCCTTCTCTTGGTCCTTGTTCTGGTCCTCGAGAAGGTTGAAGGCTTCGGCCCGGCTGGCGAGGGTGGCGTCATGCTCCTTGATGGTGGCCTCCAGAGTGTCCACCTTGGCGTGCCAGTCCTTATTCTGCAGCTGGAGCGTAGAATTGGACTTGCTCAGTCCGTCTTTCGCCTTCTTCAGGCGATCGATTTCCTGCTGAGCGCACACAAGGATGGCTACGAAAAACTGACTATCAGCAAAAAAAGGGAGGGAAAGACCAAGGTATCCGGCTGATAAAACATACTCTGCGAAGTCCCATTGGCAGTAGCGAGCTTCTGCTCCAGGGTCTGGTCACCACATGCTGCCGCCTCAAGCAGCCGAATATCCTTCAACGCCAGCTATGGGGTGCCTGCAAGATCCGTCAGCGAGACTGCCGAGGAGGCGTCATCGTCGATGGTGTTGGTAGCCAACGATTCCTTCGCTGACACCACTACCGTCTTCCACTCCTCCCCTGATTCGTCATAAGAGTTGTCGTCGGCGACGACCACAAGCTCCTTGTCGGTGGCGACCCTCCATGCCCTCGCAGGGGAACGACCTCCGCTATGTGAGGTGGTCACAGCCGTTTCCAGCTGCACCACCGTTGTCGGCGGAGCGTCCCCTGCTCTGGCTGTGGCAGCCGAATCAGCTCGGGGTGGGGGCGGAGGAGGCGCCCTGGAGGAAGGAGCACGAGCAGAGGCAGAGACGGGCGGCGTGGTGTCCGGCGCGCAGGGTGGCGAGCCAGTCGGCTCCCGCACCGGGCTTGCGGAGCCAAAGGACACCGACGTGCCGAGCAAACAGAAGGGCAAAAGGCAAATAAGCTAAAGACAGATAAGAAGCGCACAGAGAGCAAGAAAAAGTAGAATGCTCGGAAAAAGAAGCAAGACTTACCCCTACACCACAGGGGCGGCGGCTCGGCGGGAGAGTGCTGGTCCGGCTCCTCTTGGGCGTCGGCTCCTCCACGGCGGGCCAGCTGGCCCCACCCCCTCCTCCGTCGGATGGCTAGAGCCTCCCCCACCGGCAGCAGACCAGTTAGAGCCGCTCCCACTGGCTAGAGTCGCCATCCGTTGTGCGGCGATGAGATGGTTCGGGAGCCGGCACAGCCTCCTCCTCCTCGTCGACCTCCACATGGGATCGGCGGCCGGCTCGTCGTTCCGACTAGGGAAGACATTGCTGTCTCCATTGGACTCCTCGCCAGACCGACAAGCGCGGCTCGGGCAAGTCGGGCGTGAAGCTCTAAAGGGGGGTCTCGCCCTCGTCCTGGAGGATGCAGGGGAACATCTACCAAAAGAGAAAAAGAAGAAAGCATAATTAGTCTGATGACAAGGAAGGAAAAGCAAGAGGAAATCTAGCTGGCAAAACTTACCCGGGGCACGTGGTTGTCGCGACTGTAAGGGGCCAATCCGAACTTCTAGCCTTCCGGCAGCCGCTCCTTCGTGATGGTCCACACCCACTCCTTTAGGTTGTGGTAGCGGGGATCACGGCGGGACATCTGGGTCGGGTCCAGCGGGCCAGAGAAGTAGCACATCTTATGTGCCCGCTGCTGCAGCGGCATCATCAGCCTGGACATCCAGCTAAGGGTGATGTCCAGACCGGTCAGACCGGCGGTGACGAGAGACTGCATGCGCTGCAGCATCGCATCTGACTCCGCCTTCTTGCCATAGATCTTCAGATCCCACTGCAGCCGGCTGGACTCCACGCCTTGGAACGCGGGCAAGTTGATCCAGTCCTCGGCGGTGAGGTTGCGGACGTAGAAGTACGACTGTTTCCACAACCGTACCATGTCGTGCAGCCGGAATTTGGGGTAGCCGGTCTGCGTGCGGGAGTAGATGGAGGCGCCACTGCACGTGACCAGCGGCCCCTTGGTGAATTGAACCTGTGACCAGACTCAGAAGAGCCGGCAGAAGAGCCCGAGATCCGGTTGGATCCTGAAGTAGCTTTCGCAGAAGGCTATGAAGTGCGCCAATGTGCCGATGGCATTGGTGCCCAGGTGGTGGAGGCAGAGGTCGAAGATGGCGAGGAATGTGAGGAAGAACGGGTGCACCGGCAGCGCGAAGCCGTTGGCTAAATGCGATAGAAAGATGACCCGCTCCCCCTCCGCCGGCTGCGGCGACTCCTCCCCCACCGGCGCGAGCCTCACCTCCACCTCCTCCTCCGGCGGCAAGACGCGGGTCGCCCGATACTTCTAGATGTGCTCCTCCATAACGGAGGAGCCACACCATGCTCCGCGCTCGGCTGCCATTGCTGGTTCGCTGGGAGGTGCTACGACGAAAGAGTGACGGTGGCCCGTACCGCTGACGACGCTAAACGGGCGGCGCATCGGACTACATTGACGATGGCGAGCAAGGAAAGGCGAAGAGGACAAGGCGCAGGGAGGCAACTGGGAGCAAAGGGAGTGGAGGGAGGAACCGCCCTCTCTCGGCGACCCTTTAAAGGCCCGGATAGGCAACCGTCCGCGGTGCCACGCGGCACCCACCAAGACGTGCCCCACCCCAACCGCCACCTCAGATCTCGTGTGCAGACGCGGGGTGTGCAGAAAATCCCGGAGCAGAAACCAAAGAGCCAAGCTGTAGTTTCCCGAGGCAACGTGTGACGAGACGTTTCGCTGCCTGCCACTGAGTAATGATGGCGCGTGCGCGCATGGCCAGCGTCAGCACTGACGTCACGGGTAGCGCAACCACCAAACCTAGTCGGGCAGAAAATTCAAAATGATGAGGAGCACGCGCACATTTCACCTAAGGGCGAAATCCACACGCGCTCGTGGGATAGTGTCGGGGGGATGACCTCCGGATACCCCAACTAGACAAGAACTATTGCAGTTGGATCACGACTGGCTGGCTGAGCGCAGCCGGACAAGGCAAGTCAAGCCGGCTACCTCGAGGTAGCCGGAATGGTGAGATGCAGCCGGCTACAACAGCATAGCTGCAACCAATCAAGAGGACAGGACGATGTGCAGCATAGTGCGCGGTACGCCCTGGTACGATGATAAGACCGGAACCTACTTGGCCATACCAAAGACTTCGCAGGGTGACGCGGGAACAGTGGCCCAATGCTGACGACAGGCCCGCACGGCGTTCACTGTTCCCACGACGACCATACCACGCGTACTCTGATAGGACATAGTTGTACCGGATATTGTAGATGACCAGCCGGCTGGGACCCACTTGTGGGGCCCGCCAGCCGGACTGGCCAGTGAGACCGTTGCCTCTCTGCCTATATAAGGAGAGGCAAGGCCTCTATAGAAAGGGTTGGTCTCAGTGCATTTAAGATAGTAGCTACCAGATATAGCTCGAGGAGCACCTTTGTAGCTCATATACCACGCATAGTCAGATCGGCAAGAGTAGGAGTTTTACCTCATCACGAGGGCTCCGAACCTGGGTACTTCCTGCGTTCAGCTACACTTGATCGTATCTGATCCCGCCTATGGATGCCGTTGATAGCTTCCCTGCTAGTCCCCACACCTCTATCTAACCTGTTTAGGTACTGCCGTTCCCAATACAACGACACCTCCAGACAAGCCCTTAACTCCTCGTTCTCTTTCCAAACACCCTCGAGTACGGTTATCCCTCTGCTCATTTCCTCCTTCATCTCTTTCACTACATCCAGGAAACAGTTCCTATCATGGTAGGCTCGGATGGCAGCCTTGGTTTCCACGACGCGTCCTCTGAGTACCTCGGGGACTTCATCCTGCAGGAGGGTGCACCTTTTCTCGAGATTCTTCTTCTCATCCATGAGCTCATTGGTTATCTTGGTGTCCTGTTCTTGCATGTTCAAGTTACAGTTGAGCACTTTTTGCATCCTCATGACGTCACGTGCAAAATCTAGTGAGATCTCCTTCTGCACAGATAATTGCTTGCGTAGGCTCTCATTAGCTACGGTGAGGGAGCGTGCAAGCTCTTGTTGGTTGTGAATCTTGGAACTAATCGCGGCCACCTTGTCATGGTACACGGCGTTCGATCGCTGCATCGTTCATGTTAATTGAAATAGAAATTCTATAATTACACTCCAGGTTCTAGGTGAATACTAATACAAATCAAAAAATCCCAGTTGAATCTATGGACAACAGTGTTAAAAATTGAACTGCAGATGTAGTCGTAACCACGATATACTAATCCTAATCACAAAAAATCCATACTGAATCTATGAACAGTGGTATTAAGGAAAGACCAAGAGATCTAGTCATAATCATGAAAACTAATACAACTCGCAAAAGAAGAATAAAAAAACCAATGCTAGGCGGACACGATCTAAGAAATCCACATCACAACTCAGAGAAATAACAGTGTGGAGATTTGCTACCTCGCTGAGACGTGGAATGGGACACGGGTCCAACAACGCCTCCATTGTGGTGGATTCTGGCTCCACGGCCGGCCTGTAATACGTAGAAGAGGAAGAGCAAGAAGAAGAAAAAGAAGAAGAAGCAGAATAAGATCATGATGGAGAAGGAGATGGAGAAGAAGTAGAATAAGAAGACCGTACCAGGAGGAGCCCTCGCCTGCTAGAACATTTGGCACCATTGTCGGGAGAGATTGGGCCTCAGTGAGAGGGGGGCTTGAGGGGCTGGTAGAGCAAGAACTTCCTCGCGGCAAGATCTCTCCTTTTTCTCCGCGAGGATGGTCAACTGTACTCTCCTCAGGGGAGCCATGGCTTGTAGGGGAGGGAGGTGGTGGCAGGAGGAAGACGATAGTGATTAGTCTGGGAGAAGAGTCAAAGAGCATAGGCCATGGTCTAGTAATACTACTACTATTATACAATACCACTGTGTACAATCTACCTTCTCAAAGAAGCCAGGGAGGCAGGGATAGGGAATTGATGTGACTTGTCTTTATTGCGATGGACAGTTCAATGGTCTTTGGCACTGCCTAAAATCCAGTATATAATAAGAGGAGTGCGAGCTTACCCTTAAAAAATGAGTGGAGCCGGGTGGTAATCACGGACATCGGCGTGCACGTCCCGCGTGCTGCACAATCACATTGGCACGTCGAACTCTGTTGAACTCCACGTGGACAGGCAAGCACGGATATATACGAGTCTAGAATACGTTGTGCCACTTTTTTTGTGATCAAATTATGTTCAGTACGCGAGATATTACATTTTTTAATAATCGACAAATGCATGTGTGTACACGACGCACGAAACCGCTGCTCGTCCCTTGATCAGATTGGCAGCCAACTTTGTGTACCCGCCATCACTCATTCCGAACAACTTCCTTGAGCACGATGCCCCCTCGCTGTGGAAATGGTAGGTCCAAGCCGTCCACTGACCTTCCCACGTCCCCTGCTCTTTGCTGCATCATTCGCGCTCGTGAGTCGCCTATTGAGGAAGCACATCGTAACCGACCACGCCAGGATCCATCGACAGAAGCACTCGAGGACACCGCGACGTCGAAGCTCGTACCGGCCGCGCAGGAGGAGAGTGGGTTACCTGCAGCGACAGACAAGCGCAAAGCAACAGCCAGGACGGGAGCGCGTGTTGCACCAGCGAGTACGGACAATAAGAGGAATGAGAAGAAGACCAGGAATGAGAAGAAGACCAGGAATGAGAAGCGGAGGAGAGTGATGTGGACCCGTGAGACAACGAAGAGGAGGAGGAGGAGGAGGACTACGACGAGGATATAGCGCGCTTATACGAAGAAGGGGGTGGTGTCGAGTCATCAGAGGAGGACGCCGATAGAGGCCATGGCAAGGACCATGACATTGACGAAGATGACGAACGGAAGACGAAGACGAGAGCCTCTTCGAAATATGATCATTTATTTTATTTATTTTTTGAGATGAATTCTCACTTTTCTATGGAGGTATAGTATCGGTGGCATGGATAGAGGTGGCACGGGTAGACCCTGCAAAAAAATTGGAGAAGGGAGGGGTTATCTTGCTCGTTGGATCACAGAGGATCAACGATTTGTGAGCTCGATACGCGTGACATCTGTATCAGCCAATCAGGGCGTAGCACCCAGAGTGAGCACACGTTTGGGATTTTGTGAGATGTGTGACCGAGAGACATGGCAAAACTGAGTACTATAAAAAAACCAAGGGCAAGACAAAATAAGGGATTCAAATAGAAAATATAATGAGTAGGCATGTGTGTTCCTTTTATAAACGGAAAATGCATGTTTCATACTAAACCACATGGATCAACCAGTGTCATTTGCATGTTGTCTTCTTTTCATACACCATGACTAGAGTCATTGCATGTGTGTTCTTTTCATAAACCACCACCAATGTCATCTTCATGTGTGTTCTTTTCATAAGACACCACCATTTTCATGTGCATATGTGTCCTTTTCATAAACCACATGGATCCACTAATGCCACTCCCGCATGTGGTGTTATTTTCATAAACCACATTGATCCTCTAGAGTCATTGCATGTGTCTTCTTTTAATAAATCACACTTGGATCCACTTCATGTCATTGCATGTGTGTCCTTTTCATAAACCACAACTAGAGTCAATGCATGTTTGTTCTTTTCATAAACCACATGGATCCACTAATGCCACTCTAGCATGTGGTGTTCTTTTCATAAACCACCTGGATCCACCAGAGTCATTGCATGTATTTGCATGTGTGTTCTTTTCATAAACCACCACTAGTGGCATTGCATGTGTGTTCTTTTCATAAACCACAATTAGAGTGATTGCATGTTTGTTCTTTTCATAAACCACCACTTTCCACCAGAGTCATTGCATGTGTGTCCTTCTCATACACCACATGGATCCACCAGTGTCATTGCATGTCTTTGCATGTGTGTTCTCTTCATAAACCACCAGTAGTGTCATTGCATCTGTGTCCTTTTCATAAACCACAAACAGAGTGATTGCATGTTTGTTCTTTTCATAAACCACCACTTCGATACACTGCATGTCATTGCATATGTGTCCTTTTCATAAACTACAACTAGGGTCATTACATGTTTGTTGTTTTCATAAACCACCAATTGGATCCACCAGTGTCATTGCATGTGTGTCCTTTTCATAAACCACCACTAGTCACTACCTGTGGTGTTCTTTTCATAAACAACCACTTGGATCCAGCAGACTCACTTCATGTGGTTTCCTTTTCATAAACCACCACTAGAGTCGTTGCATGTGTTGTTCTTTCCATAAACCACCTGGATCCACCAGAGTCATTGCATGTGGTGTTCTTTTCATAAACCACCACTAGAGTCATTGCATTTGTGTATGTGTGTGTGTGTCAGTGTGCATCACTGTGGTTTTTGAAAAGAACACATGCAATGATGCCACTCCAACACATGCAATGATGCCACTCCAACATGTGTGTGTCAGTTGATATTGCATGTGTGTCCTTCTCATTAACCACATGGATGCACTAGTGTCATTGCAAGTCCTTGCATGTGTGTTCTTTACATATACCACCACTAGTGTCATTGCATGTGTGTCATTTTCATAAACCACAACCAGAGTCATTGCATGTTTGTTATTTTCACAAACCACCACTTTGATCCACTGGACGTCATTGCATGTGTGTCCTTTTAATAAACCACCACTAGGGTCATTGCATGTTTGTTCTTTTCATACACCACCACTTGGATCCACCAGTATCATTGCATGTGTGTCCTTTTCATAGACCACCACTAGAGTCACTACTTGTGGTGTCCTTTTCATAAACCACCACTTTGATCCTCTAGAGTAACTGCATGTGGTGTCCTTTTCGTAAACCACCACTAAAGACATTGCATGTGTTGTTCTTTTCATAAACCACCTGGATCCACCAGAGTGATTGCATGTGGTGTTCTTTTCATAAACCACCACGAGAGTCATTGCATGTGTGTGTGTTACTATGCATCACTGTGGTTTTTGAAAAGAACACATGTAATGATGCCACTCCAGCATGTGGTGTTCTTTCCATAAACCACATGGATACACCAGTTGACATTGCATGTGTGTCCTTCTCATAAACCACATGGATCCACCAGTGTCATTGCATGTCTTTGCATGTGTGTTCTTTTCATAAACCACCACTAGTGTCATTGCATGTGGTGTACTTTTCATAAACCACAACCAGAGTCATTGCATGTTTGTTATTTTCCTAAACCACCACTTGGATCCACTTCATTTCATTGTATGTGTGTCCTTTTCATAAACCACAACTAGGGTCATTGAATGTTTGTTCTTTTCATAAACCACCACTTGGATCCACCAGTGTCATTGCATGTGGTGTTTTTTTCATAAAGCACCACCAGAGTCATTGCATGTGTGTGTGTGCCAGTGTGCATCACTGTGGTTTTTGAAAAGAACACATGCAATGATGCCACTCCAGCATGTGGTGTTCTTTTCATAAACCACATGGATCCACCAGTTGACATTGCCTGTGTGTCCTTCCCGTAAATCACATGGATCCACTAGTGTCATTGCATGTCTTTCCATGTGTGTTCTTTTCATAAACCACCACTAGTGTCATTGCACGTGGTGTCCTTTTCATAAACCACAACTAGACTCATTGCATGTTTGTTCTTTTCATAAACCACCACTTGGATCCACTGCATGTTATTGCATGTGTGTCCTTTTCATAAACCACAACTAGGGTCATAGCATGCTTGTTCTTTCTGTAAACCACCAATTGGATCCACTAGTGTCATTGCATGTGGTGTTCTTTTCATAAACCACCATCAAAGTCATTGCATGTGTGTGTGTGTCAGTGTGCATCACTATGGTTTTTGAAAAGAACACATGTAATGATGGCACTCCAGCATGTGGTGTTCTTTTCATAAACCACCTGGATCCACAAGAGTCATTACATGTGTGTCCTTCGCGTAAACCACATGGATCCACCAGTGTCATTGCATGTATTTGCATGTGTGTTCTTTTCATAAACCACAACTAGTGTCATTGCATGTGTGTCCTTTACATAAACCACAATTAGAGTCATTGCATGTTTGTTCTTTTCATAAACCACCACTTGGATCCACTTCATGTCATTGCATGTGTGTCCTTTTCATAAACCACCACTAGGGTCATTGCATGTTTGTTCTTTTCATAAACCACCACTTGGATCCACCAGTGTCATTGCATGTGTGTCCTTTTCATAAACCACCACTAGGGTCACTACATGTGGTGTCATTTTCATAAACCACCACTTGGATCCTCCAGAGTTACTGCATGTTGTGTCCTTTTCATAAACCACCACTAGAGTGATTACATGTGTTGTTCTTTTCATAAACCACCTAGATCCACTAGAGTGATTTCCTATGGTTTTCTTTTCATCAACCACCACTA
This sequence comes from Avena eriantha, assembly GCA_910589775.1. NCBI lineage: Eukaryota > Viridiplantae > Streptophyta > Magnoliopsida > Poales > Poaceae > Avena > Avena eriantha. Next base: position 24,353,304 of record OU342746.1, read on the forward strand.
GAGTCATAGCATGTGTTTGCGTGTCAGTGTGCATCACTCTGGTTTTTTAAAAGAACACATGCAATGATGCCACTCCAGCATGTGGTGTTCTTTTTATAAACCACATGGATCCACCAGTTGACATTGCATGTGTGTCCTTCTCATAACCCACATGGATCCACCAGTGTCATTGCATGTATTTGCATGTGTGTTCTTTTCAAAAACCACCACTAGTGTTATTGCATGTGGTGTCCTTTTCATAAACCGCAACCAGAGTCCTTGCATGTTTGTTCTTTTTATAAACCAGCAATTTGATCCACTACATGTCATTGCATGTGTGTCCTTTTCATAAACAACAACTAGGGTCATTGCATGTTTGTTCTTTTCATAAACCACCACTTGGATCCACCAGTGTCATTGTATGTGGTGTTCTTTTCATAAAACACCACCAAAGTCATTGCATATGTGTGTGTCAGTGTGCATCACTGTGGTTTTTGAAAAGAACACATGCAATGATGGCACTCTAGCATGTGGTGTTCTTTTCATAAACCACCTGGATCCACCAGAGTCATTGCATGTGTGTCCTTCTCATAAACCACATGGATCCACCAGTGCCATTGCATGTCTTTGCATGTGTGTACTTTTCATAAACCACCACTAGTGTCGTTGCATGTGTGTCCTTTTCATAAACCATAACCAGAGTCATTGCATGTTTGTTCTTTTCATAAACCACCACTTGGATCCAATGCATGTCATTGTATGTGTGTCCGTTTCATAAACCATAACCAGAGTCATTGCACGTTTTCTACATAAGTTGTAGCAAACTTGTCCACGGAGAAATACTTGTCAACATAGTTCTCTATTTCAGCTGCGCTACCTCTAAGCTTTAAGATGAAGTACAGTGCATGGTGACATGGCAGACCAGTAATCTGCCACTGCCTGCATGAAAAAGTCTTGTTTCTAATTTCTACAGTGTACCTCCGTTCAGTTCCACGCTTGTATTCTGCATAAACCATAACCAATGTGCTGGAACTTCTGACCATCCTCATCTTTATCGTTCTCATTGCCCTGGTTCTTGCAATCAGTAACATAACTACCTTTGGAACTATTTTATGGCCTAAAAAATTTCTTGCACAAATTCTTTGCCTTAAATCAATCTTCACCATTATGCATTGTCTTATTGCAGCCAACAAAATAACAATTCCATGTGTCTTCATGCCCGAAATCTTAGCATTGAAACTCTCTGCCAAATTACTACAAATAAAATCCACCTTGCTTAGCTCACAAAACTTGCTTTTGGCCCATAGCTTGGTGTGATGTTCTTCAAGTTATGTTTTCACGTTTGGTACTACATACATGTTCTTCAAGTAAGTAGCATGCGTGCTTGGGGTGTATGTATATGCTGATCGCCACAAGTCCTCTTCAAAGATCTTTCATTTGAACTTCTTCGTGAAGTTAGTAGCGAGGTGCGACATGCATTCCCTATGATCAACCCTAGGAAACACAGTATCAATAGCATTCTCAAGACCCTTGCATGCACCAGTGTATATCACCAAGCCTTTAGGGTGACCAGTTACTTCCCGTAGTCTCTCCATGAACCATGTCCAACTTTCATTGGTTCACCCTCAAGAAAAACATAAGCTACGTAGAAGCCAATTATGTGCTCCAAAGCACAAGCAGAAGCAACATGTACCCTGAACTTCCCTGTTAAAGTAGTTGTGCCTATTGCCAAGTATGGCCTGTAGCCTTCTAGAAACCCCTTCCAGCATGCCTGCACGAAGACAAAACATCCCCTAAAGCATTTCTTATCTTCCTGCTTATACCTGACCCCCTTGAGACCTTTTCTCTTCCTTTCACAACCTCATAATCGATGTCAACAACACTACCAGGTGATGTTTTCTCTACGTGAGCTTTGAAACCATACAACATGTGAAAACTGTCATTCCACTTGCCTTGAATGAAGTCTAGAGCCATCTCCTTCCCATCAAAGACTTTGTGGTAAGGAATCAGAGCGTTAAAGTTTTTGCTAATCTTTGCTCTGAGTTCAGCAGGTCCAATGTTAAGATCCTACCTCACCTAGTCAAGTACAGTAGCAGCAATCCACTTGGTAATCGCCGGTCTAATTTTATCACTTAAAGAATTATTAGGGAAGTTGTTTTTAATCGTGTTTACTTTGATCTACATTCGATAAGAATCCAAATAAATCAAAGCTAATTATCAGCAGAATAAATATGAGAAAGACTGAAACTAAATGTAGCTATTGCAACCTGAAATGGGTGACCACCCCGCATTGGAGATGCATGTAATCTCCATTTACACACATTACTTTCCGTACAATGCACCCTAAATCTCTTTTGGTCGCCCTTTTCAATGATAAATTCGAATTGAACTCTAATTGCATAGGTTGCAACTGCATATCTGCAGTCCTCCACACTCTCAAATACAGTCCCCTCATCAATTGTAGGATTGTCCATGTCAAAGTGTATCACTGGCATGTCCTCGTCTTCTTCGGCGTGTCTACATCCCATTTCCACATCTTCACATTCCTCTTCCTCATCAGTCCCATAGTCAGGCTCAAAGTTCGATTCAACCAAATATTCCCTACGCTCCATCCTATCAGGGTCAGTAGCCACGTCTGGATATGCTTTCTCATCATCATCCGCACCTCCACACATTTTAGTGTCTTCATGCTCGCTTGACAAAGCATCATGCTCAAGGACAAGCAATACAGACATCATACGGTTACCAACACATATCCTTGCCATCACCACGGGACTAGAAATGCTAATTGGGGTATGCAGAAAAGGAATCACAGTTCTTACCCCTCAATGGGGACATACGGCACCTTCTCTGGGCTACATACCTCCAAAGGTCTGCACCCCGCTTCATCTTCCCCTGTTTCGTTCTCCTCTGTGCTCTCTAGACTTGAAGGAGATTCTGTGCTCTCTAGCTGTGCAGGACCCATCTCCGTGTTCTCAAGCATCGCAGGATCCATCTCCGAGCGAGATCCGGATCACCAGCGTTGTTGGGCACCTAACCCAATGGCCGACTCTTGGTTTTTGTTTCTAGACGCGCTTGGGCAGTGGACGGCGGCAAGGAGACAAGATAGGGAGGGGAGGGGAGGGGACATGAGGGGATGGCAGGTAGGGGAGGGCGGGAGGACGATGGCCCAAGGGGAGGACAAAAGCGGTGCACGACTGAACGGAGTGGCAGTGGCAGGAGCAGTGGAGCGGAGTTGGTTGTGACAAATTGCACAATAATGTGTTGGTGGGCGGCACTAGTCCTCGAACCTAGGATGCGTGCCATCGAAGGTGGAGGAGGCGGGCCCGCCAGTCAGAAAAATGCTACGTTGTCAGAAAAAACATGCCACGTCATCATCACCTATTTCTGATGGTGTTGCGACAATTCGATGGTACATAGTGTCATAGAAATAATATCGTATAAACACAAGGGCACAATCGTCAACATTTCTAAAATGGAAGCCGGTCTGCTACATATCCTGGTACATTGCCCGATGAGGTGGATAGCCACAACCGATCTTTTTAATACATTCGCACTCTTATGCTGAGAAGGGAAACAAAGATTGAGCAGTTAATGCAACGAGTGTCGAATTATTACCCTCTCAGGAAATGAGAGATGATTATTTTCACGCGTGCTCATAGTCCAAACCTACTGTTAGTCTGTCACTCCCCTTCTCCGACAAACCATAGTTCACCTTGCGCAACTCCACCACGCAGCACCACCTAGGGTAACATGGCCCCGCCTAAGCAGTCGCTGCCGCCACGACAGCCGCCGAAACTAGGATATTTATCCTCTCTAAGGCAGGCCATCAAGCTCTACTTCAAGGCCCGTCTCCCATTGCCCTGCAAGGCGGATGATGTCACCGAATGTGCCGAATCCGCTGCGACAGTGGTGCCAGCGTCGTCGGCACCGGATGCGGCGAGCGGATCCAAGAGAGCGCTGTGGATAAATCTCACGGCGGCATTATGACGTGCTCTAGGCAGGGGGAACAAGGTACGTATCAAATCGTTCATGAGAGCATGCCACCGAGGGTACACACCCACGAACAGGGCAGCGCCAAGGTCTAGGAACTCTCACGTCCATGCTTCCGCGTGGGCTACCTTACTGCAGTGGGGGAGGCTGGGAACACGCCATCTGTGGCAAAGACGCTCCATCCAACGCACCGTCGGAGGCCGTACCGCGACGGCGACCAAGCGTCTACACTTAGCATGTTGGATTGTTTGACAGCTGGAGCCTGTGGCGGGCATCAACTCATCGGCAGAATTAAGGTTCCAATTCACACAGACCTACGATCCAAAAAAGAAGATGCCGAATTTAAGTTTCGAAGAAATCATTGCGGCGGCACGGATGGTCCTACTGAACCGGGACTGGCGCACGCAAAGAGGTCATGCATGAACGGTGCAGATTTCTTATAGTTTGGCGGGAAGGCAATATATCAGTTTGGGTTAAATGATCAAAGAACTTACGTCCTCTCAAGGCAATTGGCTAGCCAACTTTTTTTGTGGAGAACTGCAGTTTCTTCAGTGTAGAATAGTTAAGTTCAGACTGGAGAATGGCTTTTGTAGATGAAATGCTGACGTATTGTTCTACTAGTAGGAAGTTTAGCCCACTTTTGTGCAGATATAAGACCCTTTTTATGGAAGTACTACTGTTGTAAACAAATATTATCAAGTATCTATTTCCTTCAATTACTACTCGTGGTTAAATCCAGTACACTGCCATTTTTATCCCAGACAGATAAAATTTAGACGACAGTTGATGTATAGATTTTGTGTCTGCTGTTTGTGCTGTAAACCATTTTTCATTTGTCTTGTGCTGTCTGCAAAATGGTCCTGCAGTTCAACGTGTTACAAATCTAGCTACCTTGTACTTTAAGAGGAGATGGACTACATTTTCATGGCATCAACAGAATTGACATTGCTCATTGCCAGTCCACCCTCTTTTCATGAGGTTGTCCTTGGTCATTCACAGAAATTATAAAGCACGGTGTTCGACATAGATGCATTAGACACACATACTTCAAATTCATTACACACACATACTACATCGATTCAAACAATTACATATTTTTATTCGATGCTAACTTCCTTCTATGCTCTCCATACTACAAATTCATTAGCCACACAAACTATAGCAATTCACTAGACCTCTATCTTCACTCGAGGGAAGTCAAAACCGCCAGCTTGTCCAAGCCCAGTTCCCCCACCGAAACTGTGTGTGTCATCGCGAAACGATAGTGGTCCTGTGACATCGATCCTTCCAGGCCAACACTGCAGGTGACGAGGATGCTTTCTAGTCGCCTCTTCGGAGTCTTAAATGCCATGTACCGATTCCAGAACCTCCTCCAGGTGGATGATCACCGGGTGCTTCTAGCAAAGCTGTCGCCATGCCCTTCTTAGAATCTGCACCTCGTACATCTTAGGAACGGCGTTAGGATCTTTCAGCCACGCCTTTACCTCGATGAACCATCTGTCGCTCGGTGGCACGATTTCCACCAGCTCGCCGCCAAGGCTATTGACGACCTTCTTGAGGGCCTCTGGCTCCCAAGCATCCAATGGGAGGCCGTCAAAGCCGAGTTTGGAGAAGAAACGAAGCTGCCACAAGCGATCGTCCCACCCATAGGCGCGATGCCAACGCATGAAGCTCATTTTCTCTCTGCAGCAGTCAAAAGAATAGGAAGAATGCAGAACGCGCTTGGTGTCTGAGCTGTGCTCGAACCAGACGAAAAAATCAAATGGCGGCGTACATACCTCAATCTTGACCTCATTTCGTCTGACCCAAAATGAGACCTGAAAGCCGATAGCAACTCTGCTGGCGACACGGCAGGACGGACGCCTAGCATGGTGGCCATGAGAGCATGGTCGTCAAACTGTTGTGCTAGGACTACCATGCCTAGGGTGCACGGCCGCACGCAACTGCCCGAGGCCGGACGCCGGCCAAGATCGCCCAACGGGACACGCCCTGACGTGCGAGAAGGACTAGCCAGAGGTGAGATATTAGTCCAGGGACGCGAAGCTCCGATACGGCGGATGATGCAACGGCGATGACTACGAGCTTCGATTAGGGGCGTGGGAGGTTGACCGGACATGGCGGGGACGCAAATTAGAGCAAGTGCAATCTTCGATCGCAGACGAGCAACCGAAGCTGAGCAAAGGTTATGGGGAGGGGAGCAGGGGAGAAGAGCAGAGCAAAGAAATAGATCTGGTCCATGCAGGGTTAACTAGTCCACGACCGCAAAAGATAACAGGGAATACTCACAAGGCGGGCCAAGAAGAGTTGACCTAACGGCGGTATTTGAGTTCAACCGTTTTTCGTCTGGTTCAAACGACCGTTTGGTTGTTAGATTTGTATTCACCCCCATTTGGCCCTTCTGTACAATTGGCGATTCCACTAGGACCCTTCCGCGAGATTGATGACAACTCGGGTACCAGGATGCACTCGCCCGGGAACTTTGGGGACGCACACTCCAGTGGGTGTGGTGATGCAACTTTTGTCATACTTGTTCACCATTCCCATGTGGCAGTTGCATATTCCAGGGGCTCTTTGGGCTTTCTAACCACCATGGTTTGTCACACATGGAGTCTCTAGAGATCAATGCATGTGTTATTCTCAAAACCACACCTTGATGATCCACACATGACCACACACACTCTAGTGGGTGTAGTGATGCAACATCTGTCACAATGGTTCACCATTCCCATGTGGTAGTTGCATATTCTAGGGGCTCTTTGGGATTTCTGACAACCATGGTTTGACACACATGGAGTATCTAGAGATCAATTCATGTGTTATTCCAAAACCACACCTTGATGATCCACACATGACCACACACACTCAAGTGGGTGTGGTGATGCAACATATGTCACAATGGTTCACCATTCCCATGTGGCAGTTGCATATTCTAGGGGTTCTTTGGGCTTTCTCACCACCATGGTTTGACACACATAGAGTTTCTAGAGATAAACGCTTGTGTTATTCTCAAAGTGACACATTGATGATCACACATGACCACACATACTCCAGTGGGTGTGGTGATGCAACTTCTGGCACACTGGTTAACCATTCCTATGTGGCAATTGCACATTCCAAGGGCTCTTTGGGTTTTCTGACCACCATGGTTTTACACACATGGAGTCTCTAGAGATCAATGTATGTGTTATTCTCAAAACCACACCTTGATCTATGACCACTGATGGCTCAATGCACGGCGCCTAGAAAATTGCTTGATGGCGGTGTTGATGTAGAGCTCGTTGGGAACCCCAAGAGGAAGGTATGATGAGCACAGCAGCAAGTTTCCCTCAGTTATGAAACCAAGGTTTACTCGAACTAGTAGGAGCAAGGAAACACCTGAAAGGTGTTGCTAGCTGAGCTTGGTAGGCTGCATTACCGTGCTAGTAGCAACGTGGAGACCTGCACAACACAACCACAAAACTTTGTCCCCAACTTGCGATGAGGTTGTCAATCTCACCGTGTTTTGCAGAAAACAATGGATTAAATGTATCGATTGGAAAGAAGTAAAAGTTTGTAGAAAGTAAACACAAATCAGTAAATAGTTGTAGATTGTATGTAAAGAAAAAGGACCGGGATCCATAGTTCACTAGAGGTGGCTCTCCTTAAGATAGATAACATGCTGGGTGAACAAATTACAGCGGGGCAATTGACAAACACCGAGAAAGCAATACATGCATATACTAATCATCTTGACTCCTTTGAGACTTGATTGGGCATTACAACATAATACATTGACTGCCATGCAACTGCATCTATGACTAATAATCCACCTTCAGGTTATAATCGGAACCCCCTCCAGTATTAAGTTGCAAGCAACGGATTATTGCTTTATGAACTGCATGTAAAGTAAACAATACGATTGTTCTAAGAACAAAGAATTGTTGTTTTCTCCCTAGTAGCAACAACACATCTAGTACCTTAGAGATTTCTGTCACTTCCCCAGATTACCAGATGCATGAACCCACTATCGAGCATAAATACTAACTCTTGGAGTTGCTACAACAACTTGGCCAAGATAGCTACTAACAACGGAAAGGATGCAAGATCTCAAATAACAAAGACATAATAGAATCAATAATCAATCTGAAATAGCATCTCAATATCCATCGGATCCCCGCAAACACAACATGCAGAATTACAAATAGATGATCTTGATCATGAACGGAGCTCACAAGATCTAGACATGAAAGCACAAAGGAGGAGAACCAGCCATCTAGCTACTACATGGATCTGTAGTCCAAGGATGAACTACTCACGCATCACACCAAAGGCTTGCATGGTGATGAAGAAGGCCTCCAGGGTGAATTCCCCTCTCCGGCAGGGTGCCGGGAAGAGCTTCAGATCCCTCCCGATCTAGGGAAGGAGATGACGGCGGCTACAGACTCTTTCATGGATTTTTGATCAGGTGCTTAGGGTTTTCGTCTCGAGGGCAATATATAGGCGGAAGGAGAGGCCGAGGTCCTAGCTTGGCCGCGCGGCCAGCTGGTGTGGCCGGCGCCTGGCCCTTCGCTGTCTCGTATTCTGGCACTTGATCACTTCCAAAAAAATAGGCAGTTTGGCTTTTGTCCCGTCCAATTTCGAGAATATTCATTTTCTGACTTTCCTGGAACCAAAAACAGCAGAAAACAGGCAGCTGGCACTGTGGCTCTGGTTAATAGGTTAGTCCAAGAAATCATATGAAAAATACTATAAAGTTAGAACAAAACACAAGAAAGTGGATAAAACCAAGCATGGAACATCAAAAATTATAGATACCTTTGCAATGTATCAACATCCCCAAGCTTAACTCCTGCTCGTCCTCGAGTAGGTAAGTGATAAAAAGAAAGAATAATTTTTGAGGTGACATGCACCATCAAGACTTGATCAAAGTATTTTCAAAACATTCAAAGCTGGGATCATAGTACTTCAATCAAAACATGAAAGACAAAGTTCTAGAAATGAGCAAAGAAACTATGATGCAACAAGAAAAGGCACAAACAAAAGATTCATGAATAACAATGCTTTGCTAGACGTTTGTTTGTTTCACATAAAGAAAACATAGCATAATAGTATTCATCTTGTCCCTCAGTAGAGTAGCAAATATAAATGCATAGGACACCTTCAAAGTTCATAAGAGTGACTAGATACAATAGTTTAAAACAAGCAATAACAAGTTATGTATCAATCAACTAGTCTTGGGACAATGCACATAGAACTAAGAATGGCCACTATGCTCTCAAAGTAGGTGCATAAAGATAGAAGGTGGAGACTCAATATAATGGTGGAAGAAAAGCCTTTTGTAAAAGGAAGTAGGGATTCAAGTCTCATAAAGAGCTTCCAAAAATTATGGTACTTGTAGTCTTCAGCTCTCATTGCCCCTATCATAAGCATCTTGAAGTGGTTAAGGTTAAAGTGAACAAACTATGGTGTACATGCTTGACGAAGTATAAGACAGAAATCTCATGTCCCTTGTATACAAGGGCCGCTCCTCATGCTACTCAAGTTTAGTCACCGGTAAGTTCTTGTCATCGTAAGTACATGTGTATCATAGAGAACCGCCAACGGGGTACCCCTTGCCCGATGATACGGAAGAATCCCCATATCAAAATGACAAGGCAAGCAGACAACGAGCATCTCAGCATTCTTCTTATTTACCATGGGAATATGGTGCTTTTTTCTCTCTTTCCTCTTTTCATAGTATCTCTTTTTTTTCTTTTTCTCTTTTTTTTTCTCAATATAGGACTCTTTTTTTAGAAGAAGAATGCTTCATAGATAGCTCATTATGGTTATGCTGCAGGTTTCCACCATGTCAGCATGGATTAGACCAGCGGCCCAGGCGTTTCTCTAACACATATACATAACTCCATGGACTTACAAGCTCCCCTTTCATTTCACACTGACGACATCCATATACAAAAGAGCATGATATCAACTAGGTACAAGTACCAAGTGCAATGTTGAAAAGCGTTCCCCATGAAAGCATGGTTCTGCTAATTCCCGACAAATAAGTGCAAGCATACACAACATAGAAGACACAATGGTTCAAGTTTATTAAGGGCAAATAAAGTAAAGTTTGCCATCAAGTTCGTGAGAGCTTTAATCACTAGTTTTCTCATAACAAGTGGAAGGTAAACAAAAGCATGAATATACATGGAATAGCATAAGCTAGTAGGTAGGTATGGTGGACTCTTTGGAACAACTTGGTTTAGGGAGTTGGATGCATGAGTGGAACTCATACTTTGTTGTGGAGGCTAGCAAAAGACTGGGAGCGACAAACTAAGAGAGCAATAATGGCCATAATCATGCAGAGCGACAAAACATCATTGATCAAAGCATAAGTGATACTACAAGTTGAAAACTAAAGGATCATACAGGCTATGGTGACTTAGATAGCCATAACATGGTGTGAGCATGCGCCAAGTCAACCCAAATAAAGCATCAAAGGAGAATACCACTATACTATGCTTTAATATGCTAAAACAACGCATGATTCATCCAAGGCACATTAAGCAATCTCAATTGTTTATAACAAGTCATGCTACAGCAATGAATACTAAGAATAAAGCCAAAACAATATCAAGCATGGCATGACAAAGCATAGGCCACAGTCAAAAACAAGCTCTTTTTACTACATAAGTATGAACTTTCCTACTCTTTTCCAAACCAAACCAAACTATTTGCAAGCCAAATGTATGAAATAGGGGGTCAAACAAATTTATTCAGAAAACTAAGCAAATCAAGCAAACTAAAAACCAAAACGAAAACGAAAAAGAAGACGCTCCAAAAAAACACAACTGTGCATGAAACAATAAAAATGAAGCGTTTGGATGAAACCTGGGATTTTTATTGATGAAGAAGGGGATGCCTTGGGCATCCCCAAGCTTTGACGCTTGTACTTCTTGGATGTTTCTTGGGGTGACACGCGTGGAATCCCCAAGCCTGATCTTTAGTCCATCCTTCATCCCATTACTCATTCCTTCCATACACCTGAAATTTTTCCTTCTTACAAAACATCACAAAATCTCATTGGCAACATTAGTGCAGTTAAGATAAATAAGTCTCAAGGTTCAGTTCTAACACCAAATAAACTTCCATTAGAACACAAGCTACTATAGCACTTCCCCCAGAAAGCTCAATTCCCCAAAAGAACTCAAGAAGGAACTAACAAGAAGCAAATGCAGAAAATGGCAGAAATCTGTCAAAACAGACCAGCAGGTAAAGAAGAATTTTTTCGAAGACCTTATGTTGCTAAAATCAGAAAGTGTTGAACTAACGAAAGTTAGATAACAACCTGGGTCAGAAGCAAAAATAATTACAGCTCAATCCGAGATACAGAGCTCTCTCATGAATTTTTACGGTGAAGCACAGAAATCTGTTTTAGGACAGCAACTTTTCCAATCATTACTTCTCTCTCATTAGAGGTTACTCTTGGCACAAAAAGCAAATAAAAAGGATAAGGAGAAGTTATTACAGAGGTAATAACTTCCAAGACTCATCTAAAACTTTTGGGTTATCTCCCAATAAGTACTTTTCTTTAACGCCTTTAAGTTAGGCATAAGAAGCAAAGAAAGAATCAAGTGTTCTCAAATGAAGAAGCATTAAGACCAAATTTTGTTTTCATAGGAGAAGCAAAAGAAATATTTTCTCTCTTTTTAGGGAAGTGTTCTATACCTTTCTTGAGTGGGAGTTGATATTTAATGGTGCCTTCTTTCATATCAATGATGGCACCAATAGTTCTAAGAAAAGGTCTTCCCAAAGTAACAGGACAAGAAGCATTGCATTCAACATCCAAAACATAGAAATCAACGGGGACATAGGAATCGTTAACCATAATAAGAACATCATTAAGAATCCCCATGAGTTTATTTTTAGCATTAGCATCAAGTGGGACATTCAAATAACAATCTTCAAGAGGAGGCAAATCAAGCATATCATAAATCCTTCTAGGCATAATAGAAACACTACTATCAAGATCACACAAAGCTTTGAAATCAAAGTCATTCACTTTTATATTAATGATGGGTTCCCAATCATCTTCTTGCTTTATAGGAATAGAAGCTTTATGTTTCATCTTTTCTTCTTTAATCTTTATGAGAGCATCAGTGATGTGTTTTGTAAAAGCCATGTTCATAGCACTAGCATTAGGACTTTTAGCAAGCTTTTGTAGGAACTTAATAACTTATCATCAGATATTGCAACCATCAAGATCAAAATCAAATTTATCATCTAAAGTAGTAGAACTATTACTAGCCTCAACACTAGTGGTGGTGATAGTAGAAACACTAATGTTTCTAGCAATTTCATCTTCTCTTTCCCACTTAGCATGTAATTCAGCTAATAGTCTAACATTTTCATTAATTCTTACTTGTATAGCATTAGTAGCTGCAAAGGGATTCTCATTAGTTTCAGGTTTAGCAGCCATTTTATTAATCAATGAAGATTGAGCTTCAGACAAAGATGATATATTTCTTTTAGCATTGGAAAGTTTCAACTATAAACTAGGAATTTCCCTATTTAGACTCTCAAGTTGATGGCTAATGTTCTTCAAAATGATAGATTGTTCCTCCATAGTTTTAGTAAATAGTTTATTTTGCTCATATTGCATTTGCATGAAGTTTTTAGTGGCTCTTTCAACTTCTAAAATTCTTCCTTCACTAGGTAATTCAGGTTTACCATTATAGCCATAAGTATTACTAGGAGGGTAGGGCCTATAATTGTTGTTACCAAAATTGTTCCTATAAGCATTATTACCATAAGCATTGTTGCCAAAATTGTTATTTCTTATGAAGTTCACATCAACTTGCTCTTCTTGAGAAACCAAAGAGGCTAAAGGAACATTATTTGGATCAATATGGGCTTTCCCATTAACAAGCATGGACATAATAATATCAACTTTATCACTCAAGGAGGAGGTTTCCTCAACAAAATTTACCTTCTTACCTTGTGGAGCTCTCTTAGTATGCCATTCAGAATAATTAACCATCATATTGTCCAAAAGTTTTGTTGCAGCACCCAAAGTGATGGTCATAAAGGTACCTCCAGCAGCAGAATCCAATAGGATCCTTGAAGAATAGTTCAATCTTGCATAAAAAGTTTGGATGATCATCCAAGCAGTCAGTCCATGAGTGGGACAATTCTTTACCAAAGATTTCATTCTTTACCAAGCTTGAGCAACATGCTCATTATCAAGTTGTTTAAACTTCATTATTTCACTTCTCATGGATATAATCTTAGCAGGAGGATAGTATTTTCCAATAAAAGCATCTTTGCACTTAGTCCAAGAATCAATACTATTCCTAGTTAAGGAATTCAACCATTCTTTAGAATTTCCTCTCAAAGAGAAAGGAAACAATTTCAGTTTAATAAGATCACCATCTATATCCCAATGCTTTTGCATCTCACAAAGTTCAACAAAATTATTTAGATGGGAAGCAACATCTTCATTACCAATACCAGAAAATTGTTCTCTCATAACAAGATTGAGTAAAGCAGGTTTTATCTCAAAGAAAGTATTTTTAGCCACAGGTGGAGCAATAGGTGTGCTCATAAAATCATTGTTGTTGGTGCTAGTGAAGTCACACAACTTACTGTTTTCAAGAGTAGTCATTTTTTTGGGTTTTCAAATAAGAAAGAAACAAGTAAAACTATTTTGTGTGTGTTTTTGAATAACAAAACAAGAAAACAAAGCAAAAAGAAACTAAGCAAAACAAAAATAACAAAGTAAAGAGATTGGTTATGAGGGACTCCCCTTGTGAAGATGTCCTTGACTCCCCGGCAACGGCGCTAGAAAAATGCTTGATGGCTCAATGCACGGCGCCCAAAAAATTGCTTGATGGCGGTGTTGATGTAGAGCTCGTTGGGAACCCAAGAGGAAGGTATGATGAGCACAGCAGCAAGTTTCCCTCAGTTATGAAACCAAGGTTTAATCGAACCAGTAGGAGCAAGGAAACACCTCAAAGGTGTTGCTAGCTGAGCTTGGCAGGGCGCACTACCGGTGCTAGTAGCAACGTGGAGACCTGCACAACACAACCACAAAACTTTGTCCCCAACTTGCGATGTGGTTGTCAATCTCACCGTATTTTGCGGAAAACAAAGGATTAAACGTATCGAATGGAAAGAAGTAAAAGTATGCAGAAAGTAAACACAAAGCAGTAAACAGTTGTAGATTGTATGTAAAGAAAAAGGACTGGGATCCATAGTTCACTAGAGGTGGCTCTCCTTAAGATAGATAACATGCTTGGTGAACAAATTACAGCGGGGCAATTGACAAACACCGAGAAAGCAATACATGCATATACTAATCATCTTGACTCCTTTGAGACTTGATTGGGCATTACAACATAATACATTGACCGCCATGCAACTGCATCTATGACTAATAATCCACCTTCAGGTTATAATCTGAACCCCCTCCAGTATTAAGTTGCAAGCAACAGATTATTGCTTTATGAACTGCGTGTAAAGTAAACATAACGATTGTTCTATGAACAAAGGATTTTTGTTTTCTCCCTAGTAGCAACAACACATCTAGTACCTTAGAGATTTCTGTCACTTCCCCAGATTATCAGATGCATGAACCCACTATCGAGCATAAATACTAACTCTTGGAGTTGCTACAACTACTTGGCCAAGATAGCTACTAACAACGGAAAGCATGCAAGATCTCAAATAACAAAGACATGATAGAATCAATAATCAATCTGAAATAGCATCTCAATATCCATCGGATCCCCGCAAACACAACATGCAGAATTACAAATAGATGATCTTGATCATGAACGGAGCTCACAAGATCTAGACATGAAAGCACAAAGGAGGAGAACCAGCCATCTAGATACTAAATGGACCTGTAGTCCAAGGATGAACTACTCACGCATCACACCAAAGGCTTGCATGGTGATGAAGAAGGCCTCCAGGGTGAATTCCCCTCTCCGGCAGGGTGCCGGGAAGAGCTTCAGATCCGTCCCGATCTAGGGATGGAGATGACGGTGGCTACAAACTCTTTCTAGGATTTTTGATCGGGTGCTTAGGGTTTTCGTCCCAAGGGAAATATATAGGCGGAAAGAGAGGCCGAGGGGGTGCCGGGAGCCACCACACCACCCCCTTGCGCGGGCCTAGCCTGGCCACGCGGCCAGGTGGTGTGGTCGGCCCCTGGCCCTTCTCCATCTCGTATTCTGGCACTTGATCACTTCTGGAAAAATAGGCACTTTGGATTTTGTCCTGTCCAATTCCGAGAATATTCATTTCTGACATTCCTGGAACCAAAAACAGCAGAAAACAGGCAGCTGGCACTGTGGCTCTTGTTAATAGGTTAGTCTAAGAAATCATATGAAAAGTACTCCAAAGTTGGAACAAAACACAAGAAAGTGGATAAAACCAAGGATGGAACATCAAAAATTATAGATACATTTGCAATGTATCAACCACACACACTCCAATGGGTTTGGTGATGCAACTGCTTCTGTCACACTAGTTCACCATTCCCATGTGGTAGTTGCATTCCAAGGGCTCTTTGGGATTTCTGACCACCATGGTTTGACAGATATGGAGTCTCTAGAGATCAATACATAAGTTATTATCAAAACCACACCTTGATGATCCAAACATGACCACACACACTCCACTGAGTGTGGTGATGCAATTTCTGTCACACTGGTTCACCATTCCCATGTGGCAGTTGCATATTCTAGGGGCTCTTTGCGATTTCTAACCACCATGGTTTGACACACACGGAGTATCTAGAGATAAATGCATGTGTTATTCTCAAAACCACACCTTGATGATCCACACATGACCGCACACACTCTTGTGGGTGTGGTGATGCAACTTCTGTCACATTGGTTCACCATTCCCATGTTGTCGTGGAAATGGCCACGGCAGTCACTGCCATAGGCAGCGATTAAGAGTTTCGTGAGGAAGAGTTGGCGGCCATCTACGGTGCGAGATGGGGGCAGGTGCACAGGGGTTTACCCAGGTTCGGCCCCCGGAGGGTAAAGACCTACTCCTTCTAGATTGGATTATGAGAGAGCGAGTTACAAGGGTGGCGAGCTCGGCGGCTGTGCAGCGAGTCGCTTGAGGGGGTGTATGATGGAACGTAAGTCTCTACGATAACCTAGGGAGGTTTATATATGAAGAACCTCCCAGGGTTTACAAGTTGTCCCCGAACAAGATAAGGATCCGGGGGCTTTTGACCTAATCCTACTGGGCTTCTGCTACGCTCCTGGGCTTCCAGTCACCAGTCGATGGGCATCTTCTTTCCTCAGAGTCCAGTCGCTGTCCTCCAGGCGTACTCACGGGCCTTCCGGCCCACTCGAAACCTACTGCTGAGCATACCCCCTTTGGCATATCCCCATCAGTAGTCCCCGAGGCCATCGTTGATGCAGGCGCAGGCGTCCTTTGGTGCTTGAAGTAGGCGAGCCCAATTTGGGCGCCCAGTCGAATCGGCGATGGACTCTATTAATGCTGAGGAGAATTTCTCCACAGCTCCACTCGTCACTTTAATGAACATCATTGCTGCCCAGTCGTCATTTCGGCGAGAAGAGAGATTGGCGGGGGCGAGTGGACCACAGGAGTTGGACCGTCAACCTTATTCAAACTATCCGTTGGAATTTCCAACGGTTACTACGGCGCAATTACCGTGGGTAACGGCTATCCCAATTTTGGCGGGTGACTTTTCCCATATAAAGGGAGTGATGGATCAGCTCCGCGATCCTGCTTCGCATTCTTCATCCTTCCTCATTTGTTCTTCCTCTCTGCTCACCCCCGACCTATTCTCGTCGCATCGCGCAATTCCACTTTTCACTCAATGGCGCCTCCCAAAGGCTCGTGGGGAAAATCCAAGTGCACCACAGCCAGCTGAAATCCTTCGAGGACGTCGGGGTGCTCCGGAAGGGGAATTGGCGAGTTCCCCCCTCTTCCGAGACTGAGCCGAAACCGTGGCCCGGCGAGTTCATCTGCTTCACCAGCAATCTCGAGAGGGGCTTATGGTTCCCCACTTCACTCTTGTACCGCCGATTCTGCGCGTACTACGCGATCAAGCCCTCAGATCTTGGTCCGCATACCATCGAGCAGCTGGTGATCTTCATCGCCTTCTGCGAGTGCTACCTCGTCTGCAGGGCATACTTCCCGCTGTGGCTAGAGCTCTTCCACGGCCACCTCGGGCGCGAGGCGTCCAGCGGCTTGATGCTGGCCGCAGGCGGGGCACCTTCCAGTTGAAGCCGAAGGCCAACTTCGTCAAGCTCCTCCTGCCGAAGAAGGCCGCCAGCGAGTGGAAGAAAAGCTGGTTCTACGTCAAGGAAGCTACTCCCTCCGGTGAGGTCTCCCTTCCTGAATTCGTCGCCGAGAGGAGCGAGCCCCGCCGACTGGCGCCAAATAAGCTCCCTGAAGATCAGCGGATGGCTGTCGCAGAAATGATGGATCAGATCCAGAAACTGAAGGACCAGGGGTTGATTCCGATGAACCTCTACAATTGCTGGCTCAGGCGGCGCCTGGTTCCGCTGGCGGCTCGTCCACACTAGATGTACGAGTACAGCCGGAAGCTTGATCCATCTTGCACCAGCAAGGAGTCGTGGGAGGCCGAAGATTACAAGGCCGCCCTGAAGAAGATCACCGACGCGGAGTTCACGGGTGCGGCGGTCGGAGTCGCCCCGTATACTCCCGTGAAGAACGAAGCCCCTACAGTAAGTATTCTTTCCAATCGCTCCGTTCGTATTCCAATTTCATTCTTTTCGCTTGTCATGTTTTTGACTCGCAGTGGTTCTCAGCTTTTTCAGGTATTGGAGGGTTGGCTCCCTCCGCTCAATGAAGAAGTCCCCCAGGAGCTAGAGGAAGATTCCGAGGGGGATCCTTCTAATAGCGACGGGGAAGATGAAGAGGTCGCTCCCCCATTGCCTGTGGCTCGCAAGACCCAAATGCAGAAACAGCGAGAGGTCGAAGAGAGCCACAACCTGGACGAGTTTGATGAAGGCGACGAGGTCGCCCAGGAGCAGACGTATTGGCGCACCGCTACGCCTTCGAAGCCCCCACGCCGGCCCAAGTCGCCGGCAAAAAGGCCTGAATCACCGGTCAGGTCATCAGTGGTGTTCGGGTCGGACGACGACTCCGACGGCGAAGGGTCTCCTGAAGTCTCGCACAAGGTCCCTAGGGCCGCAATCCCGACAAAGGGGTTGGAGGGCGAGGATGCAGAGGTGGTGGTAGAGGCGCCCTAGCTTCGATCGCACCGTCGACCTCAGGGGTCCCAAGTCGACAAGCGACCGATGTAGTGCCACCCAAGTCGCCGCTGCCGTCGAAGGCAGCGGCGTCGGAGCCGGAGATCCCGACGACTGCGGCTTTGTCGTCAAGGAAGCCCTTGGTTTCATGGGCTTCGGACGTATTCGAGCGGGGGCTCAGTCGCAAGATGGGTCCCGAGTTGGATAAGCCTGCCCATATCAGCACCGGGCTTAGCGTTCTTCCAGTCACCAAGTAAGTTATACTTGTCCCGATTTGCTTTGCTTCTTTCGTGTTGTGGTTGTGCTGATTAGAAGGGCTCGTGCAGGTTGAGGCCTAAGAAGATTGGTCGCCCATCGGTTGCCAAGATTCCCCCGGCCACTGTTGCGGGAGAGGGTGATCTGCCCAAGAAGAGGAAGGCCTCCAAGGATGTCGCGTCTGCTAAAGTCGCAAAGAAACAGAAGGGGGCCGCTGACGACGCCGCGACTAGGGGAAGCGCGGAGCCAGCTGCTGCGCCGCTCGTCGAAGAGGGGGCGGCGACGCGATCAGAGCCAGCACCAGCTGCGTCCGCGCCAGAGGTGCCGGTCCCGGCGGCCAGCGCCCCTACCAAGGCGTCGGTGACGTTCCCTCGCTTTATGGCGAGGGGGTTTCCAGGCGGTGCGGATGCGCAATCTCCGCAAGTCCCGGAGATCTGGACGCGGAGATTGAGGCCCGCCGCGGGCGCACCTCCTTCACGGTCCCGTCGACTGACGCTGCTGAACTTCACAAGATGCTCGGCGCTGCTATTCAGGTATGTTCAGTCCCTAAATTCCTAGTCGCTGAATTTTAGCGGCTGTCAATTGTCTTTATTTTCCTGTATTCTCCAGTCGTCGAGGTCCTAGTCGCTGAATGTCAGCGGCTGGGAACTGATCTTAATTTTCCTGTATTCTCCAGTCCCCGAGTTCCTAGTCGCTGAATTTCAGCGGTTGGGAACTCGTCTTAATTTTCCTGTATTCTCCAGTCCCCGAGTTCCTAGTCGCTGAATTTCAGCGGCTGGGAACTGGTCTTTCTTTTCCTCCCAATGCTTAGCTGGTCTCGTTGTTTTGCAGGGGTTACAGCGGGATTCGACTGATCGGCAGGCTGCGCGAGAGCGCCTGGAGCGTGATATGCGCAAGGCACAAGAGGTGAACCGGCGGCTTCAGGAGAGGATCAGTGAGTATTTGACGTTGTTCTTCTTTGCTTGTTATGAGCTAGTTTTGTGCAATACTCTGACATCTCTGCTTGCAGATGGTTTCCCGGATGAGGTCTCCAAGGTCCGTGAGGGGTATGTCCCACTCGCCGAACTGGACGCGGCGAATGAGCGAGTGGCCTCCCTAGTCAAGGAGTTGGAGGATGCTAAGGCGGCCTCAATTTCTTCGGAAGAATGTGTGAAGGCTTCCATCGCCGCCGCTGAAGAGGAACGCAAGGCCACGGACTCCATTATCGTGGGGCTGCATAACGACCAAGCCGCTTTGGAGAAGCACGTCAAGGAGAATTACCGCAAGCTTCTTTGTGAGTTTCTGTCATTTGCCTTATCCTTTTGTCAGTTCTCCGCTTTTGGGGGTTTCATTGTTTCACTGACATCTGACTTTCCAGTTGTGGTAGGCCAAAGCGACCCGGTGGAGCAGACGTATACCGCTTGGTAGTGCATGTCTACCGTGGTGAATGCTTCCACGGCCTCGGCGTTGTGTGTCCAGGCGGCTCTCCAGGGCATGTCTCCCACCGAAGTCATCACTGGGGGGCTCACGGAGGTGTGGCGCTATCTGGAGGAGGTGCCCGCGGTTGTGAAGTGGATGACGCGCTCCGTGTTCAGGCGCGGGACCGCCACGACATTGAGCTTGGGCCTCGCGCACTTCCTGGACAACTTCGATCTGGACGACGTCACGAGTGGCTATCCTTCAGCGACCGGCACGGTGGAGATGTCAGAGGTGCTGAAGCTGACTGTGAAGGCCACTCCTTATGCCGACCGTGTCTTGGCGATGGGGGATCTTCTGCCGTACCAGGAGACAGTGCTGGCGCCTGGCGACCCCGAGTCGGAGCACCGCGACATGAAGTCGGAGCAGCCCTTCCGATCGTCGTTGGCAAAGTCGCTGACCTCGTACCTGGCGAACCCGTGGCGGCCCTTTGTGCGCGTCAAGGGTGGTGGCGCTTCTTCTTCATCAGGGCTTGTGGAGTAAGCAAATGTAATAGTTGTAATAGATGGCAAGTGGCGAACATTGTATGATGTTTTTGTAATCCATGTCGCAGGGACTTGGTCGACTTGTGTTATGATTAAGGGAGTGTTTTGTTCAACAATTTGAGCGAGTCCCCGAGCGCGTCCGCCCTTTAATGGGGTATAACTCGATTGTGTACTTCGATGTGTTTGATTTGTTTTCGTGTTTGTTTTTATCCCTCGTGTCTCCTGAGCGGTGAGTCCCCGAGCGCGAGTGGGGTTCGTTTGTGAACGAGTCCCCGAGTATTGTGCTAGACCGTATTGGTCGTGATCCTGTTGCAGGTTGTGAATGCGTTGTTTGTGACGCGTCTCCTCCCCTGGCCCGGAGAGCCAGTCGCTTGGCGAGCCCTAGGCAGCTCTCTTACTAGGTGTGTTCCCGAGCCGCGTGGGGTCCCTGTTTTGCGGAGTCCCCGTGCGTGGTACTTAACCATTTGAGTCGCTTTGCGCGAGGGTGGGAGGGACAGATCGCTGTGAGAAGCGTGTATCGGATGTCTTGGCCCGGCGGGCCAGTCGGGCTAGGCGACTCTAATGGCGGCTCCGGGTTGGCGTTTTTCATGGACGACCCAAGGCCAGAATATTTCTGGTACCATTGTGCCGCACTACTTGGCCGTGCCGGTCGCTCGACCAGAGGTTGACTTCCGTAAGTAGCATATTGCTAGTATGTACGAGTGCAAGTGGCACAAGAATATGGTTAGTGGACACAATTTGTGCGATCCCAATGAATTTCATTATATATTCCGACGGAGTACAGTGTGAGGTTCTAAGTATAGAACTTTCTGAGGAGGTTTACATTCCATGGCCTCTCGACCTCCAATTGGCCATCACCTCGTATGTCGATGAGGTAGTAGGCATCGTTGCCAAGGACTTGGCCTATGGCGAATGGCCCCTCCCTTGGGAGGGATAGCTTGTGCATGACCTTCTTGTCTTGGACCAGTCGTAGGACCAGGTCGCCTTCCTGGAAGGTGCGAGTTCGCACTCGGCGGCTATGATAACGGCGAAGTCCTTGCAGGTATATGGCGGTGCAGGAGCGAGCCAGGTCGCGTGCTTCATCGAGTTGATCGACGCTGTCTTGGCGGGCTGTTTCGTTGGCCGCCTCGACATAGTTGGCGACTCGAGGGGAGTCGTGCTCCAGGTCTGTTGGCATTATGGCCTCGGCGCCATACACCATGAAGAAAGGCGTGAACCCGGTTGATCGGTTGACGGAGGTGCGGATCCCCCATATCACAGAGGGGAGCTCGTCGACCCAACATCCTGGGGTGCGTTCGAGGGGCACCTGTAGGCGCGGCTTGAGACCGTGGAGGACGCTCTGGTTGGCATGCTCTGCTTGGCCATTTGACTCCGGGTGGGCAACGGATGAGAGGTCGAGTCGTATGTCATGCTTCTCACAGAATTCCGCCATGGCCCACTTGGCGAAGTTGGTGCCATTGTCTGTGATGATGTTGTGTGGGTAGCTGTACTGGTAGATGAGTTCGCGGAGGAACTTGGTAGCCGTCTTGCCGTCACACTTCTTAATCGGCTTGGCCTCCACCCATTTGGTGAACTTGTCGACTGCGAGCAGGAGGTGAGTGAAGCCCGATGGGGCCTTCTTGAACGGGCCGACCATGTCCATGCCCCATACGGCGAATGGCCACGTGATGGGGATTGTCTTGAGCGCCGAACCAGGAAGGTGCGTCTGGTTGGCGTACTTCTGGCATCCGACGCATCTTTGGATAACGTCGGTGGCGTCGGCGTGTGCGGTGAGCCAGTAGAAACCGTGCCGCATGGCCTCGGCGACTAGCGACTTGGCGCCGGCGTGATGGCCGCAGTCGCCGGCGTGGATGTCCTAGAGGATCTTGCGGCCTTCATCTGGCTGTATGCAGCACTGGAACACGCCGGTCACGCTGCGCTTGTGGAGCTCGCCGTTGATGATGACGACGGATTTGCAGCGGCGTAAGATCATTCGCGCCTCTGTCTCGTTGCTCGGTAGGAGTTTGTGTTCCAGGAAGGCGACGTATGGCGCTGTCCAGTCGCTAGGTTCCACGACTAAGGTCGGTTCTGGTTGTAGTGGGATCCCGACGTCGATCTCCTTCGGTGGGCTGACGGAGGGCTTGTGGAGGATATCGAGGAAGACGCCTACTGGTGGCGCCTGTCAAGCGGACCCGATGGGGGAAAGGGCATCCGCCTCCTCATTTTTATGCCTGTCGATCCACTCGACGGAGTAGCCGTCGAAGTGTCCTCCCAGTTGGTCGACGGCCTGGCGGTACGCTATCATTGTTGGGGAAACAGCATCGCATGTCCCGGCCACTTGGCTGGCGACTAGGTCAGAGTCGCCGTAGCATTGTAGGCGATTGATGTTCATCTCCTTGGCGGCTCTCATGCCGTGGAGGAGGGCCTTCTATTCCACCACGTTGTTGGTGCAGGGTTTGAAGTTGAGGTGGAGCACGTAGCGGAGCTTGTCTCCTTTGGGGGAGGTCAGTATGACCCCAGCCCTGCGCTGTCGGCGTTCTTGGAGCTGTCGAAGTGGAGCGACCAGTAGTGGAGGTATGGGAGCTTCTCTGGCTGCTGTGCCTCTTCCCAGTCGGCGAGGAAATTGGCCAGGGCTTATGACTTGATCACTTTTCGGGGCTCGTATTTGATGTTGTGGACGCCGATCTCGACGGCCCACTTGGCGACTTGCCCAGTCGCATCGCGATTGCGTATGATGTCTTGCAGGGGCGTGGAGGATACCACTGTGATTGGGTGCTCCTGGAAGTAGTGCGGGAGTCGCCGCTGTGCTCGGAATACCGCGTACACCAGTTTTTGGTATTGCGGGTAGCGCTGTCGTGATTCTGTTAAGACTTCGCTGATGTAGTATACTGGGCGCTGTATGGGGCGCTCCTTGCCCTCTTCTGGTCGTTCGACGACCATCACGGCGCTGACGACCCGATTGGAGGCTGCGACGTAGATGAGCATTGGCTCTCTGTCGAGTGGCGCGGCGAGTAGTGGTGCCGTGAGTAGCACTTCTTTGAGTGCTTTCAATGCGTTGTCGGCCTCTGCGTCCCATTGGAACGTTGGGTTCTTGTGCATCACGCGGTATAGGGGCATTGCCTTCTCGCCTAGCCGGGGGATGAAGCGACTGAGAGCCGCGACTCGCCCTGCCAACTTTTGGACGTCGTGCAGGCACTCGGGTTTCCCGAGTCGCGTGATGGTGTTGATCTTGGTGGGGTTGGCCTCAATGCCTCGCTTGGAGACTACGTACCCCAAAAGTTGTCCGGTGGGTACGCCGAAGGTGCATTTTTCGGGGTTCAGCTTGATGTTGTACCTCCGCAGATTTGCGAAGGCTTTTGCTAGGTCGGCGAGAAGATCGTCCTGGCGGGTAGATTTTACCACCATGTCGTCGATGTAGACGTGGATGTTGCGGCCGATTTGGCTAGCTAGACACTCTGCATGCACCTCTGATATGTGGCGCCTGCATTCTTGAGGCCAAATGTCATGGCCATGTAGCAGAACGCGCCGAATGGCATGATGAACGCCGTCTTCTCCTCGTCTTCGACCGGCATCTTGATCTGGTTGTAACCAGAGTAAGCATCGAGAAAACACAGCGACTCCGATCCCGCGGTCGAGTCGATGATCTGATCGATGCGCGGTAGGATGAACTCCTCCTTCGGGCAGGCGCTGTTGTGGTTGGTGTAGTCTATACACATTCTCCAGGTGTTGTTCTTTTTGAGGACCAGGACTGGGTTTGCTAGCCACTTGGAGTACTTAATTGGCTGGATGAAGCCTGCGGCTAGCAGGCGCTAGACTTCCTCGGCGATTGCTCGACGGCGCTCTTCATTGAATGGCTGTAACGACTGTTTTACTGGTCACACTTTGGGGTCGGCATTGAGTTTGTGCTCAGCGAGTTCCCTCGAGAAACCTGGCATGTCAGATGGCTTCCATGCGAAGATGTCGCGGTTCTCACGGAGGAACCCGATGAGCGCGCTTTCCTATGCGGGGCTCATATGCGCCTCGATGGTGACCGTCTGGCTGGAGTCGCCTGGGACGAGCTCGACGGTGCGGGTGTGCGTGGTCGCCTCAAACATGGAGTTCGCGGCGATCGGTTTCTTCAGGATGGTGGGATCGTCCTTGTTGATGTTGCCCGCGTATTTCGCGAGCTCCTCCGTGTGGTCAGTCTCCGCGGCGATGACGGCGTCAGCGAGCTCGGTGCCTTTTTCCTTGCATTCCACGGCCATATCGGGGTCGCCGTGGATGGTGATGATGCCACTCGGCCCGGGGAGCTTCATCATGTTGTAGGCGTAGTGCAGGGTCGCCATGAACTTTGCGAATGCCTGGCGGCCCAGGACGCAGTGGTAGGTACTGCGGAAGTTTACCAGCTCGAAGACGATCCTCTCCGTGCGGTAGTTTTCCGGGGTGCCGAAGGTGACTGGCAGCGTCACCTTCCCGATCGGGTACGCCTTCCGACTAGGGACGATGCCGTGGAAGGTCGTCAGTGTTGGCTCGATGGCTGTATCTGGGAGCAGGAGCCTTTTGAAGGTGTCGAGGTACAGGATGTTGATGGAGCTCCCACCGTCCATCAGCGTCTTGGGCAGCCAGTAGTCGGCCACCTTTGGCCTGACCACCAGGGCGACTCGCCCTGGATACTCGATTCTTAGCGCATGGTCCTGGTGACTCCAGGTGATGCTCTGTTCGGTCCAGTTTAGGAAGCGGGGATGTCGACTTGCGTCACCGCATTGACGGCGACCGTGCGGGCGAGTACCTTCTTCTCACGCTTGGTGCCGAGCCCGGTGAAGGTATGTAGTGACCCGACAGCGGTTCCGAAGCCGCCGCCATTCCCGTTGTCCCGCAGTTGGTTGTTGTTGGGGTCCTCCCTTGCACGTCTCACCTTCTCGATCTCTTTGAGAGAGTGGCAGTCGGCGGTGGTGTGGGTGGCTTATTTTCCCTCCCTACTGTGGTAGATGCAGGGCTGATTGAGCAGGGCGGCAGGGTCGAATTTCGGCCTCGTTGCGTTGTTGGCACGGTAGTTCCCACTGTCGCGGTAGTTTCCTCCATCGCGGCGGTAGTTCTTGGAGTCGCGTTGGCCATAGCCGGCGTTGGCTACGAAGTCAACTCGCCTGTCGGTCCGGCGCTTGCTGGTGATGCAGGTGTTGTTGTAGTGCATATCGCGTAGGCGCCTGCTGTCGTGGATGCTAGTGCGCCGTCTTCCTCCCGACTCATCGTCGGAGTCTTGGTTGGGGTCTTCCTCCGCGTACCGCTTGGCAATCTCGAGGAGGTCGGGGATGTTAACGAACGTTCGGTAGACCCTCTTGATCTTGGCGACCAGAGGTTCGTACCGGCACACGTTCTTGAAGCAGTGTATCGCTGTGTCTGGGTGGATGCCGGAGGCATTTATCCACAGCTCTTGCCACCTTTGGACCACCGGCGGGTCGACTCGCGTTATCCCTGGATGCATCGCTCCAGGTCCTCGATGGTGGTGGCGCGGGTGTAGGATCCCTCAAAGTGCCTGACGAAGGCGTCCCGCATTTCTTCCCAGGAGTCGATGCTATCGGTGGGTAGCGTGTTGATCCATTGCCAGGTCGCACCCTCCATCATCAGGGGGAGGTAGCGAGCGGCAAGCAGGTCGGTGTGGCCTGCGATCCCCATTGCCATGAGATATGTGTCCAGCCAAACACAGGGTCATACGTCGGGTCGTATTTCTCGATCTCCTTGGGGGCCCTCAAGTTGGCTGGGTATTTTTCCCTGCGGATCATGGGTCCAAAGCATTGTGGCTCAACTCGGCTGAGCGAGCCTCTTGGCTCCGGCTCACCGCGGTTGGCGAGGGTGTGTCGCAGGTCGTAGGGCTGGCGCGACCGCCACGCCTTATTGTTGATGATGTGCGTTCAGGCGTCGAGTGGTTGCCCGTTTGCGGTGACGGTGTTTTTCGCAGGTCGCGGCTCGTTGGTCGACAACGCGGGGTTGGCGGCCCGCGGTTGGTTTGCCAGGGGTTGGGGTGGTTGGCAAACTATCGCGTTGGCCACGGTGGGGTGGCCGCTTGATCCCGCCCTGCTTGCTGATGAGCGGGAGTACATCCGCCCTCGCGGATCGACTCCCGCGGCTTGTTGCTCGATGGCCCTGACAAGTAGGGCCTTGGCATACTGGATCTGTAGCGCGCCGTCGCCTTGGACATCGAGGTTGGCGATCGCGACGTCAGCCGCGACGACGTTGTCCATCGGGGTGGAGTACAGTGGTAGCCCATTGGCGTCCTAGGCTTGAGGCGAGATGATGATCCGTGGTTGGTCTGGTGGGGGCGCATGGCCCATGGGTGGTGGGGGGGCCCCATTGGCCGGTGCTCCAGGTGGTGGTCTTGCGGGGTTGCCTCCTCCTGGCGGCGCGTTCTCGCAGTGTTCGCGCTCGGCGGCACGTGTGGGTTGCCCTCGTCATTGAAGTTCAGGACATGGCCCTGAACATCGGGGTTCAGGCGGGTCTTGATGCGGCGCTGGTGATAGAGTGACAGCTCCTTCGCCGTCTCTCGTTCGAGGCGGTATTTCTCGTGCTAGGCGAGTTCGTTGCGCTGCGCCTCCTGGAGCCGCAAGCGGGCTTGTTCCACCTCCGTGGCTGTCGTGGTCGGCGGAATCGGCATGGAGAATGGATCTGGCGGGGCGGCCGTGCTACCCGCCATGTAGATCACGTTGAAGCGATTGGATCTGGCACGAAGATCCTCGGGGGATTCCGAGCCGGAGTCGGAGTCGAAGATCCCCAGGATGGAGGGATCCTCGAAGTCTTTGGGATTGGAGACTCGCGTGATGGAGTCTTCCCGTGACGCGGCGGTGATGGATCCGTTGGCCGATGCAGGGGTCGTGGAGTCGGCGTCGTCGTTTAAGGCGTCATCGTTGGTGGCGACGTTGGTCTCGACCGCATCGCTAGCGCCCAAGTCGTACTCGGTGACGAGGCCCCTGATGGAGCAGACCTGCTCCTCCGAAAGCAGATCGCGGTGTGGAGGCGATCTGCCGACGATCATGGTCATGGCTGGGTCGACCGCGCCGGTAAAGCCGACAAAGAGGTTGATGGAGCCGACCGGCATCACCACGGCGTGTGTGACTGGGCGCGACGCCGGGATGTAGCTGTTGGGCAGGATCTGCAAGATCCCGCCGAAGGCGATCATGCGGCCGGTGGCGAACGGCCGCTCGATCGGCGAGTAGGGTCTCGCCGCAGAACTCAGGCCAGTCCTGCTATGCCCCACGGTGGGCGCCAGTGTCGTGGAAATGACCACGGCAGTCGCTGCCATAGGCAGCGATTGAGAGTTTCGTGAGGAAGAGTTGGCGGCCATCTGCGGTGCGAGATGGGGGCAGGTGCACATGGGTTTACCCAGGTTCTGCCCCCAGAGGGTAAAGACCTACTCCTGCTAGATTGGATTATGAGAGAGCGAGTTACAAGGGTGGCGAGCTCGGCGGCTGTGCAGCGAGTCGCTTGAGGGGGTCTATGATGGAACGTAAGTCTCTACGATACCCTAGGGAGGTTTATATATGAAGCACCCCCCAGGGTTTACAAGTTGTCCCTGAACAAGATAAGGATCCGGGGGCTTTTGACCTAAGCCGACTGGGCTTCTGCTACGCTCCTGGGCTTCCAGTCGCTAGTCGATGGGCCTCTTCTTTCCTCAGAGTCCAGTCACTGTCCTCCAGGCGTACTCGCGGGCCTTCCGGCCCACTCGAAACCTACTGCTGAGCATACCCCCTTTGGCATATCCCCATCACATGTGGTAGTTGCATATTCAAAGGGCTCTTTGGGCTTCCTGGCTAGCATGGTTTTACACACATGGAGTCTCTATGGATCAATGCATGTGTTATTCTCAAAACCACACCTTGATGATCCACATGACCACACACACTCTAGTGGGTGTGTGGTGATGTAACTTCTGTCACACAGGTTCACCATTCCCATGTGGTAGTTGCATATTCCAGGGGCTCTTTATGCATTCTGACCACCATGGTTTGACACACGTGGAGGCTCTAGATATCAATGCATGTGTTATTCTAAAAACCACACCTTGATGATCCGCACATGACCACACAAACTCCAGTGGGTGTGGTGATGCAACTTCTGTCACACAGGTTCACCATTCCCATGTGGCAGTTGCTTATTTCATGGGCTCTTTGGGCTTTCTCAACACCATGGTTTGACATATTAGAGTCTCTAGAGATAAATTCATGTGTTATTCTCAAAAACACACCTTCATGATCCACATGACCACACACACTCCAGTGGGTGCGTGGTGATGCAACTTTTGTCATACTGGTTCACCATTCACATGTGGCAGTTGCATATTTCAGGGGCTCTTTGGGCTTTCTAAACACCATGGTTTGACACACATGGATTCTCTAGAGATCAATGAATTTGTTATTCTCAAAACCTCAACTTGATGATCCACACATGACCAAACACACTCCAGTGGGTGTGGTGATGCAACATCTATAACAATGGTTCACCATTCACATGTGGCAATTGCATTCTAGGGGATTATTGGGATTTCTGACCACCATGGTTTGACACACATGGAGTCTCTAGAGATAAATGCATGTGTTATTCGCAAAACCACACCTTTATCTATGACCACACACACTCCACTGGGTGTGGCGATGTAACTAATTCTATCACACTAGTTCACCATTCCCATGTGGTAGTTGCATTCTAGGGGCTCTTTGGGCTTTCTGACCACCATGGTTCGACACCCATGGAGTCTCTAGAGATCAATTCAAAAGTTATTCTCAAAACCACACCTTGATGATCCACACATGACCGCACACACTCCAGTGGCTGTGGTGATGCAACTTCTATCACACTAGTTCACCATTCCCATGTGGCAGTTGCATATTGTAGGGGCTCCTTGGGCATTATGACCACCATGGTTTGACACACATGGAGTCTCTAGAGATCAGTGCATGTTTTATTATTAAAACCACATATTGATGATCCACACATGACTACACACACTCTAGTGGTGTGGTTATGCAACTTCTGTCACACTGGTTCACTCTAGTGAATGCTTGTGAAGGGGTTTCTTTATTCATGTTGGAAAGAGTGGGATAGATGGTACTAGTAGATGGGTGATGTCGAGATACCTCTTTAGGGATTATTTGAGATTTTTCTAAAGATTTAAAGTCCACTTAAATCCATTTAATCAAAAACTGCAGAAGTGGTTTATAGGAGATCATTTGATAATTTTACATTGGACAGGTGGAGTTTTTGACGTGAGATGGTCCCGAATTTGAATACACACTTAGGGGAAATTTCCCAAGATTTATTGAGGCTTAAAAGTATTTAGAACAATTATTATTCCAGTTCAGGCATTTAAGAAAATGGGCAAAAAGAAATAATAAAGCTCTTCAAAAATATTTATTTTTGAAGTGTGAAGATGGATTATGATATGTGGACCTCAATTGACCAAAAAGTTGGGGAAGTGTTTTGGCAAAAACCAAATTTTCCTTTGTGAGAGGAGTTTTGGAGATTTTGACTATTAAGGAGATTAATTAGATTTGGGTCCATAATAAATATGGATAATTATTGATAAATCTTGATGATCAATGTAGATGATGTAGACAGGGTGTACCAAGCATTTCAAACCTTGGGATTGGAGAATCTAAGTTGATTTTGGTGGAGTACCCTAGATTAAGGATCTAGGGTGATGTTAAATTCATACCATAATAACCATGTTGGATCTTGGAGCTCAGAGCTCCCCTTGGGGCATTGAATATATGGATGGATATACAAAGTTATGTAGATCACAAGGGTGTAGAGGTTTGATCTTGATCCTGCTTGAGCTCACCAAGACAGGCTTTCAAACTTTGAATCAAATAAGCCTGCCAAAGCAGAGCCTTCAAAACCTTGTGGGTTTAAGAAGCACAAAGATCCACCTAGAACAAGTGAAGTAGATAATGATAGACCTATATGAGTAGAACACAACCAAGAAAAGAGATGATCCATAGAAGGTTGGATGGTGGTGTGATCTTCTACCGAAGTAGGCATGATGACTAGATTTGCAGGAAAATTTATTTTCTTGCCTACAAAACCATCAAGAACAAGTGGGTTGGAGGATGATCTAACCAAGGTAAAGAGTGGGCCTTGGTAGTCCTTAGGATGGTTAACAATATGTTTCAATTGAATTACCAAAAGTTCACAAGGGTTGAGAAAAGGAGGCATTCAAAAAGGTGATGTTGGAAATAGTTTTCAAGACTTAGCCAAATTTGGCAGATTTAGGTTTTTTGACTAGGATGTGGGTGGTGATGATTTCGATGGTTTGCAAGGTACCAAAGCATCATAAAGTGGATGAGGTTGAAGAGTAGATTGATTAGAAGGGATCCATGCTTGATATTGGTCTTCATTGTCTTGGAAAAGTTTAGAATGGATCACGTCAGAATCGATCTGGTTAAGGGTTTTAGATGATCACTAGGTGGCTAGAGATCAGATTCACATTTGTATTCTTGCTTAGGGGTGGTGATTTGGAAACCTCTTGATCCTAGTGATGAGCTCCTAGAGTAGCTCATACTATCTCCTACGCAGACAAATCAAGGCAAATCAGTAGACAACAGATCAAGGACACTCATCTTGCAAACAAATCACTACTACTAGGGTTACCATCAAGTCTGACTTGAGGTAAGGTTGGGCAATTTGGAAAGCATTGTAGTTTGAAGAAGATGAGAGTCTTTGGTATCCTACCAAGAGTATAATTCAAATGGTTCATAAAAGATTTTGTTAAATCCAGAGATAAGAGTAGTAGAAGGTTCTGCCTTGACAACATAAGGAGATTATGTTATATAGTTCTCCATAGTTTGATCAATAGAAGATACTAAAAATAGTTGGTTTACAAAGGCTTCTTGGCTCAGGTTTTGAAATGCCAGAGCATTTGAGAATATGGGAATTAAGCCAAGACTGTTTTGGGAAGTAGCTTTTGTCAAATGGTGTAAAGGTAAGGAGTATATCATCTAATACACATTCATATGCATAAGCATATCCAAACAACAAGCAAACACTTCAGCATTAAACAAGAAAAAGGTTTTGTTCCCCTTGATTTTTTGCATTCTGGACCACTAATTAGGGTTGCTGAAATTGCGATGTTACAGACCTTTCCCCCTTAAAAGAATCTCGTCCTGAGATTCAGGAGAGTAGAGTTAGGGGATTTGAGCCGGGTCTATACCAGGTATCCTACGCGTCCTAACTTACGGACTCCGTCTTTCAACTGACTACTCGGTCGATGAAGTTGAGCTTCAGTCTTTCGGGATGCACGGAGAGTTGGGCAGAGTCCAGCCTTGATTCTGAGGAGTGATCTTTTGTTCCTTCGGGGCTCGACACCTCGAGGGCTTGGGCTAGGCAGACTACCTTGATTCTGGACTTCACGGAGGATAGAATCTACGGTTGGGGAGTACCTCTCGCTAAGGGTTCACAGCTCTTCCTTAGGGTCGTAGCGTATTCTAATTAATGATTTTAGGGTCGGGACTCCTGAGTTTGCTTCAGCGAAGGGTTAACCTATTATTGTGGGAAAGACGCAGTCTTTCCCCCTTAAGATTTAACTGGGGTATATTGGAGAGTTGACATAGTCCTTCCTTCTTGAAGTCATTGAATGGGGTTTCTGGGGATTGTCGTCCATCTTTCTTCTGGAGTAGAGACTTTCGGAAGTCTTCCGGGGATTATGACTTACTGGGCTTATATACTACTATTATTCGTACTTAGCCTGCTGAAGCCATCGGAGACTTACGTCCTCTAAGCTAGTGGAACCGAGGGGTTGGCAATGTTGTGGTCCTTCCGGTATGTCTGCAGCTGAAATAGCAGAGGGACTTCGTAGGATCGTTAGTTAGTTTCTCCTCGGATAACTCCCGGGTTGTTGTTTGGCGAAAGGACGTCGGATCCTAAGATCTCTTCTGAAGTGGCTTCTGATAGACAGTCTTCTAGAGATTGAGTTGGAAAGACGCAGTCTTTCCCCCTTAGAGATGCATTCAGGTCCTTCGAGAATGGTGCAGAGCTTCTGTCTTGAAGGGCTGGCAAGGTGTTGCAGAGGTATGTATCTTCTTGGGTCTAGGGTTGAGCTCTCCGAGAGACGTTCTATTGCGGGAACCAGGTCATGGTGGTTTTCTAACGTAGTCTTAGTGGTTAACTCTGGGTAGGTTAGTGGTTAACGACACTTATTGTTAGCCTTCAGTTAGGTTAGAGACATTCATCTTCGGAGAGGTTATCCTTATTCAGACTTATTGACGTTGCTTCTGCTTGGTGGTGAAGTAGACTCGTTGCATTTAGGCAGTCCTGTCTTCAGGATGTTGGAGTAATCTGGTCTTTCGAGGAGGAACTTCCCGTTGATTTGGGTAGGGTCGATTTAGAATAGTTAGTCTCCTATGGTAGTTGAAAGGTCGGATATACCGGAGGTCAGCGTAGTTAGGTCCTCACTTCTTGTCTTGGTTGACTTATCGGGTGGAATCCTGTGGATATTGAGGATCCTTCGGTGATCGGCTTTCTGCTCCAACGGAAATCTTGCTATTGTAGACTGAGGAATAAGGGAGTGTGGTGCTATTGATGAGTGTTGCAAGGTGAGTTTGACGAGGTATGCCGTCCTTCAGAGGTGAAGTCTTCGAGTTGATTCGGACTTGACGATGTCGAACTCCTGGTTCTTGCGATGCTCTTCCTTTCACATACTATCGAGGTTAGCCTGGGTCTCATTACCGATATCTAACACAGGGGTTTCCTGAGTTATTAGGTGGGTTATCGCTCCTCGAGTCACATTATTAAGGAGGTCAAAGCAAACCAGAACATTGCAAACAAGGCGAACAGAGCGAGAGAATCGCAATGTCCTCGGCAAACATCACACATCAAGCAACACAGGATGCACTTAGGCAAGCAAACACAGTCAACGCTAGGGACCAAGGAGTTAACTACTCGTGATGTAGGGGAATCCTATTCTTAGGACTATCGACCCTAGGTATCATCTTTCCTTCAGGTCGGGGTCACTATCCTGCCGATAAAGCCTTTGTCTTATCTTGGACGCTTCTTGATAGTGCAACACCTGATGTCTTTTGATTTTGAGGATTCCGCTGGTAGAGCGATATTGTAGTCTCCTTGTGTTTGCTGGTAGTTGCTTGTCTTCATCTTATTCTCATTGTCTTCACCGGGTTCTAGATCCTAGTTATTTAAAATCCGTAGGGTTTGAAGTTTGGACGAGAGATAGAGGAAACCATTTTCTAAAGCATTTACCTAGAGTAAGAAAATAAGTAGAACCTTTTGAAACTCATTGAGAAACTAGTTTTCGAAAGCCAGGGTTTTCAAAATAAGGTTCCTGTCTAACGACCATGATAACTAAGGTTCTCCTACAGTCAGGATGGCTCTGATACCAAGTCTATGGGGCCCCCAGATTAATCCTCCGAGAATCCCTGTTATGCATACAACCACGATCCCATGATCAGTTAGTCGTAGCACATAACCGACAAGTATCATTACAACATCCGAGAATATACCAAATTACAAGACTTACATAAATGCCGTTATGGCTACATCAATAGTCATCAGCAGAACTTCATCAAGCGTAGAGCCCAAGCCATGCCTTAACCAACAGGCAACTGACTGGGAGAGCG
This sequence comes from Avena eriantha, assembly GCA_910589775.1. NCBI lineage: Eukaryota > Viridiplantae > Streptophyta > Magnoliopsida > Poales > Poaceae > Avena > Avena eriantha. The sequence goes on from OU342746.1 coordinate 24,387,270, forward strand.
TCCTAGCTCGCATAGTTGCCACATCATCTTCTTCTTGATATTTGACCAAGTTAATAGCCAGGGACAATGCCAGTGTGTACTTGGAATGTACTCGCAAACCACCCTAAAATAATAGTAATAACAAGAGGATATGCATTATGGTTGTGGTAGTAGGAGGGCTCCAGGAGAGGTTCTTTTCTCAAATAGTTTCTCTTGTAGATATAGCATCTACATATCTTTGTTGAAAACTTTTGTACACCATTTTGAAAACCGTTTTGAAAAGTTTTGGAAAATCTTAGGACTAGGTCACCCATTTGCTTCTCCTTTACGGTCATCCCATGACTAAACTCCTTCCATCCCCTTCTGACCATCCCATGGTCAAACAGTGATCCTTTCCAACCATCCCATGGTCAAAACATTTCCAAAGCCATTTCTTTTTAGAAATCCTTTTTGAAAGCAAAACCAGCACCGCTCTACAACAACCTTCCCAACCGTCCATGACCGCGGATGCGGCTATTCGAATAGATTTACACTCTGCAGAGGTTGTACACTTTACCCACACCATCCGGGTACACTACCCTGGTCTTCACCGATCGTGGGTCGAGTAACCGATCAAGACTCTCCGGATGCCCACTTTAGTATAAGTGCCTACCCTATGAGTGTTGTTCCCCTCAACACCAGGACATCCTATATAGTTCACAACCAACCAGAGCGCTTTTTTCCACTTCACGAGTGTGCGCTTTCAATGAGGGGCTCATAGTAACGCGTGGAGGTCAGTAGACCCTTCGTTCCTTCTCCCAGACGATGTCCCACATGGACCGTTTGTCCAGAGAAGGCACACCCTCCAAGGATTTTTATCCGATGTAGTAGTTGCGAGGCAGCTTATACCAAAATAGACAAACATCAAATCTAGCCTGGCCCATACCAGAGTAATGTGGTTACACGGGTTAATTCTTCTAGCAAAACTGCAAAGAACCGGGTGCGTTTTTGTAAACCTTTTTTCCTCCTTCTTTCCTTCATCATTTTGTAAAACAAAACCTTCTTCTTTCTCAACAACTCTTGGGAGGTCCCACCTCACCAAGGTTTTATCATAGAACATTTGGTAAAACTTTTTCCGAGGTCTTCCCATCCTCTAGCTTTGCTTCGGCTAAATCAGGGTCTACAAAGGTGTATGGTGGATACGCACCATCTATTCTACTAGGGACAAGTAGGTACCATCAAGGGAATTGTACTTAGTAGTACAAGTGTAATAGTTTGGAGGATCCAAGCCACTACCAAGTATACATCCACATATAGTAAAACAATGCAGTTTTGAATAAACAGAAGATAAAACATGCATAAGTTAAACAGTAGGATGAGGCTTATGAGCAAGAAGGTGGCTTTCCTGATGATCAGCAATATGGCAATATGTCCCTGGAATTTCCTCTTAGAATACCCAATAATACCAATAATAATAAGACCTCTTCTGCTCGGCGTCCATACAAGCGCAACTATCGTCGTCACCGAGTATACATGCAAGCAAACAAGACCACAATCAAACAAGGCATTCAAGCATAAAAACAATACAACAAATAATGACAATACAAGATTATAAATCAGTAGGTCTTACGAAGAATGGATTTAATAAGATTGGCCTTGTCTTAGAAACATGGAAGAAAATCCCTTAGGATTTATAGTCTACAAATTACCTAAGAGATGGGTTTTGGATCAAGGACCTATTCTGTAGGATACCATAGAGTAAAAATGATACCAACAGATAGGTGTTGATAAAACGAAACCAACAAAAGTGGTTTCACTATTTTATCACTTTTCTTTGATTTCCTATGAATTTTCTAGTGATAAAGGCTCTAGTTTTAGGAAATAATTCACCATAAATGTTCTGTATGTCCAAAAAATATTTCCTTGGGTGGTTAGGTAGGCCTTGATGTACTTGCTCACTGAGAGTTGGAATCATGTAAAAATATTTACCAGGCTGCTGTCACGAAATTCCCAAAGGCAGTTCTATAGACAACTAGTCTTTTTCACCAGATTTAATCTACAGAGAGATATGAGGTAAAGGGCAATGGATAGGTATTGAAAAGACCTCCCAGTACCAACTGGAATCACTCCTTTTGGAGTTGTAGAGCTACTGAGTGTTTTATCTAGTGAAAACACTAGGGACAAAAATGTTTAATTCATTAAAATTAATCAGATGCCCAATAAAGGGTGAGCTCCTGGGTTTTGTTGGGTATTGGTATGGAGTTTTACTGGGAATTGGAGTTGGGTAAATACCTCTGGTGGTTTGACCTAGAGACATTCCTAAAGTCAGATCAGAGCTATTTTTGTTATTTTTACTAAACACATACTACTGTTCACCTTGGCATGGGACCAGGGTGCAAAGATAGGTATGTTCAAAAGCTACCAAGGGAAGTTAGTTTCACTCCAATTGGATATGTGAAGCTCACAGAGTGTTTTATTTAGTGAAATGGATAGGTCCTAGCATTTTAATTTCCACAGAAATTGGAAATAATATTAGGCTAGGATTTTGGTTCTGGAGGTTGGGCAAAACATACAGGAACCTCTCAAGATTTGAATCTGGGCAAAATGAGGTATTTTAATTTTGATTTAAACCAAACAAGGTAATATGCAGCTTTGTAAATTTAGAATAAAGAAAAAGAGAAGAAGTTCGGGGCTTACTGGCCGGTTCCAGAGGAGATGTGGGCCGCTCAGCGCATCAGCCGGCCCGCTGGCGCCGGATCAGGGGGGAGCCGGAACATAGAATACGGGGCGGGGCCCGCCCATCAGTGGGAGAGGGGAGTGAAGGGGTACCAGGGAAGGGTGGGCGTCAGATGAAGTCATGATGGACTGCCCAGGGTGTTTCTTCTACCTCTAGCGACGGCGGGACAAAGGGAACCCTAGCGGCAGTGGGGACCGGTCAGGGTAGGTTTGTCGAGGCACGCCAGCGTCGGGAAGGGGGCGGAGGAGAAGCGGTACCTCACGCCGCGTGGATAGAGGGGCGGCAAAGCCTGTTTCGCTTCCGGAAAAAGGGCCCGCGCGAGATGACGAGAGGGACCTCATCGGAGCTCGGGGGTGGCACCAGTGGAGTCTGTCCTGAGCAAAAAGGAAGAGGGGGATTAGATGTAGAGGGAGTAGACGAGCTCTGCAAGGTCACATGCAAGGGGAGATGGGCCAAGTAAAGGAGCTTAGCTCGAGGGGGAGGTGGAAGCCGAGAGCTCTCCTTTTTCCTTCTTCGGGCCAGGAGGGAGCAGAGGAGAAGGAGGGGTGCTGGGGGAGGTCCAGTGAGAGGGTGAGGGAGCAAATGAACCAGGGAGGGGGAGCTGGGGTGGCCTCTAGCCATTTATACCGAAGGGCAGGCTTATGGTGGACTTGTCCCATTGGGGCATGGGAGGGAGGAGGGAAACCAGGGCTGGTATTGCTGTGGGCGTGCGGGGTGGTATTCTGGTCGACCTGCAGAGCAGAGGAGGGGTGGGATGGCCGCTGCAAGAAGTAAAGAAAAGGTGTGACCAATGGGTGCATCTCTCCTTCCTCCAAGCACTAAAGGACAAGGGGAAGGGGGTGCTACAGTGCTATGGCTACAGTGTTTTCGACCAGAGGGAGAGAATGGAGCTGTACAAGCTTGGTGGAGAAGATTGGGTGAGGTTAATGGGGTATTTGTACAAGGTTTTGATTGTTGTGCTATTTTGATCACAAGAATGCTTGTGAAGGGGTTTCTTTATTCATGTTGGAAAGAGTGGGATAGATGGTACTAGTAGATGGGTGATGTCGAGATACCTCTTTAGGGATTATTTGAGATTTTTCTAAAGATTTAAAGTCCACTTAAATCCATTTAATCAAAAACTGCAGAAGTGGTTTATAGGAGATCATTTGATAATTTTACATTGGACAGGTGGAGTTTTTGACGTGAGATGGTCCCGAATGTGAATACACACTTAGGGGAATTTTCCCAAGATTTATTGAGTCTTAAAAGTATTTAGAACAATTATTATTCCAATTCAGCGATTTAAGAAAATGGGCAAAAAGAAATTATAAAGCTCTTCAAAAATATTTATTTTTGAAGTGTGAAGATGGGTTATGATATGTGGACCTCAATTGAGCCAAAATTTGGGGAAGTGTTTTGGCAAACACTAAACTTTCCTTTGTGAGAGGAGTTTTTGAGATTTTGACTATTAAGGAGATTAATTAGTTTTGGGTCCATAATAAATATGGATAATTATTGAGAAATCTTGATGATCAATGTAGATGATGTAGACAAGGTGTAGCAAGCATTTTCAACCTTGGGATTGGAGAATCCAAGTTGATTTTGGTGGAGTACCCTAGATTAAGGATCTAGGGTGATGTTACATTCTTACCATAATAACCATGTTGGATCTTGGAGCGCAGAGCTCCCCTTGGGGCATGTAGTATATGGATGGATAGACCAAGTTATTTAGATCACAAGGGTGTAGAGGTTTGAGCTTGATCCTTCTTGAGCTCACCAAGACAAGCTTTCAAACTTTGAATCAAATAAGCCTGCCAAAGCAGATTATCAACTAGCCTTCAAAACCTTGTGGAGTTAAGAAGCACAAAGATCCACATGGAACAAGTGAAGTAGATAATGATAGACCTATATGAGTAGAACACAACCATGCAAAGAGTTGGTCCATAGAAGGTTGGATGGTGGTGTGAGCTTCTACCAAAGTAGGCATGATGACTAGATTTGCAGGAAAATTTATTTTCTTGCCTGCAAAACCATCAAGAACAAGTGGGTTGGAGGATGATCTAACCAAGGGAAAGAGTGGTCCTTGGTAGTCCTTAGGATGGTTAACAAGATGGGTCAAGTTAATTACCAAAAGTGCACAAGGGTTGAGAAAAGGAGGCATTCAAAAAGGTGATGTTGGAAATAGTTTTCCAGACTTGGCCAAATTTGGCAAATTTAGGGTTTTTGACTAGGATGTGGGTGCTGATGATTTCGATGGTTTGCAAGGTACCAAAGCATCATCAAGTGGATGAGGTTGAAGAGTAGATTGAGTAGAAGGGATCCATGCTTGATATTGGTCTGCATTGACTTGGAAACTTTTAGAATGGATCACTGCAGAATCGATCTGGTTAAGGGTTTTAGATGATCACTTGGTGGCTAGAGATCAGATTCAGATTTGTATTCATGCTTAGGGGTGGTGATTTGGAAACCTCTTGATCCTAGTTATGAGCTCCTAGAGTAGCTCATACTATCTCGTAAGCAAACAAATCAAGGAAAATCAGTAGACAACAGATCAAGGCAACTCATCTTGCAAACAAATCACTACTACTAGGGTTACCATCAAGTTTGACTTGAGGTAAGGTTGGGCAATTTGGAAAGGGTTGGAGTTTGAATAAGATGAGAGTCTTTGGTATCCTACCAAGAGTAGAATTCAAATGGTTCATAAAAGGTTAAATTCAATCCAGAGATAAGAGTAGTAGAAGGTTCTGTCTTGAAAACATAAGGAGATTATGTTATATAGCTCTCCATAGTTTTATCAATAGAAGCTACTAAAATAGTTGTTTTGCGAAGGCTTCTTGACTCAGGTTTTGAAATGCCAGAGCATTTGAGTATATGGGAATTAAGCCAAGACTGTTTTGGGAAGTAGCTTTTGTCAACAGGTGTTAAGGTAAGGAGTATATCATCTAATACATACTCATATGCATAAGCATATCCAAACAACAAGCAAACACTTCAGCATTAAACAAGAAAAAAAATTTGTTCCCCCTGATTTTTTGCATTCTGGACCACTAATCAGGGTTGCTGAAATTGGGATGTTACAGGTTCACCATTCGCATGTGGCAATTGCATATTCTAGGGGATCTTCGTGCTTTCTGACCTCCATGGTTTGACACACATGGAGTATCTAGAAATAAATGCATGTGTTATTCTCAAAACCACACCTTTATGATCCACGCATGACCGCACACACTCTAGTGGGTGTGGTGATGCAATTTCTGTCACACTGGTTCACCATTCCCATGTGGCTATTGCATATTCCAGGGGCTCTTTGAGCTTCCTGACTACCATGGTTTTACACAAATGGAGTCTCTAGAGATCAATGCATGTGTTATTCTCAAAACCACATCTTGATGATCCACATGACCACACACACTCTAGTCGGTGTGTGGTGATGCAACTTATGTCACACTGGTTCACCATTCCCATGTGGTAGTTGCATATTCCAGGGGCTCTTTGGGCTTCCTGACTACCATGGTTTTACACACATTGAGTCTCTAGAGATCAATGCATGTGTTATTCACAAAACCACACCTTGATAATCCCCACATGACCACGCACACTCCAGTGGGTGTGGTGATGCAACTTTGGTCACACTGGTTCACCATTCCCATGTGGCAGTTGCATATTTCAGGGGATCTTTGGGCTTTCTGAACACCATGGATTGACACACATTGAGTCTCTAGAGATCAAATCATGTGTTATTCTTAAAACCACTTCTTGATGATCCACACATGACCACACACACTCCAGTGGGTGTGGTGATGCAACTTCTGTCACACTGGTTCACCATTCCCATGTGGCAGTTGCATATTATAGGGGCTCTTAGGGCTTCCGGACCACCATGGTTTTACACACATGGAGTCTCTAGAGATCAATACATGTGTTATTCTGAAAACCACACCTTGATGATCCACATGACCACACACACTCTAGTGGGTGTGTGGTGATGTAACTTATGTCACACTCTTTCACCATTCTCATGTGGTAGTTGTATATTCCAGGGGCTCTTTGGGAGTTCTGACCACCATGGTTTGACACACATGGAGTCTCTATAGATAAATGCATGTGTTATTCTTAAAACCACATCTTGATGATCCACACATGACCACACACACAGTCCAGTGGCTGTGGTGATGCAACATCTTTCACACTGGTTCACCATTCGCATGTGGCAATTGCATATTCTAAGGCTCTTTAGGCTTTCTAACCACCATGGTTTGACACACATGGTGTATCTAGAGATAAATGCATGTGTTATTCTCAAAACCACACCTTCATGATCCACACATGACCGCACACAGTCCAGTGGGTGTGGTGATGCATCTTCTATCACACTGGTTCACCATTCCCATGTGGAAGTTGGATATTCTAGGGGCTCTTAGGGCTTCTGGAGCACCATGGTTTTACACACATGGAGTCTCTCGAGATCAATGCATGTGTTATTCTCAAAACCACACCTTGATGATCCACATGACCACACACAGTCTAGTCGGTGTGTGGTGATGCAACTTCTATCACACTGGTTCACCATTCCCATGTGGTAGTTGCATATTCCTGGGGCTCTTTGGGCATTTTGACCACCATGGTTTGACACACATTGAGTCTCTAGAGAACAATGCATGTGTTATTCACAAAACCAAACCTTGATGATCCACACATGACCACGCACACTCCAGTGGGTGTGGTGATGCAACTTCGGTCACACTGGTTCACCATTCCCATGTGGCAGTTGCATATTTCAGGGGCTCTTTGGGCTTTCTGAACACAATGGTTTGACACACATTGAGTCTCTAGAGATAAATTCATGTGTTATTCTCAAAACCACACCTTTATGATCCACATGACCACACACACTCCAGTCGGTGTGTGGTGATGCAACTTCTATCACACTGGTTCACCATTCCCATATGGCAGTTGCATATTTCAGGGGCTCTTTGGGCTTTCTGGACACCATGGATTGACACACATGGAGTCTCTAGAGATAAATTCATGTGTTATTCTTAAAACCACATCTTGATGATCCACACATGACCACACACACTCCAGTGGGTGTGGTGATGCAACTTCTGTCACACTGGTTCACCATTCCCATGTGGCAATTGCATATTATAGGGGCTCTTAGGGCTTCCGTACCACCATGGTTTTACACACATGGAGTCTCTAGAGATCAATACATGTTATATTCTGAAAACCACACCTTGATGATCCACATGACCACACACACTCTAGTGGGTGTTTGGTGATGTAACTTATGTCACACTCTTTCACCATTCTCATGTGGTAGTTGCATATTCCAGGGGCTCTTTGGGAGTTCTGACCACCATGGTTTGACACACATGGAGTCTCTATAGATAAATGCATGTGTTATTCTTAAAACCACACCTTGATGATCCACACATGACCACACACACACTCTAGTGGTTGTGGTGATGCAACTACTTTCACACTGGTTCACCATTCGCATGTGGCAATTGCATATTCTAGGGCTCTTTAGGCTTTCTAACCACCATGGTTTGACACACATGGAGTATCTAGAGATAAATGCATGTGTTATTTTCAAAACCACACCTTGATGATCCACATGACCACACACACTCTTTTGGGTGTGTGGTGATGTAACTTCTGTCACACTCTTTCACCATTCTCATGTGGTAGTTGCATATTCCAGGGGCTCTTTGGGCGTTCTAACTACCATTGTTTGACACACATGGAGTCTCTAGACATCAATGCATGTGTTATTCTCAAAACCACATCTTGATCTATGAACACACATACTCCAACGGGTGTGGTGATACAACTGCTTCTGTCACACTGGTTCACCATTCCCATGTGGTAGTTGCATTCTAGGGGCTCTTTGGGCATTCTAACCACCATGGTTTGATACACATGGAGTCTCTAAAGATCAATACATAAGTTATTATAAAAACCAAAGCTTTATGATCCACACATGACCACACACACTCCAGTGGGTGTGGTGATGCAACTTCTATCACACTGGTTCACCATTCCTGTAACATCCTAAAACTTTAATCCAAGGTTATTAAGGTCCAAATCATCAAAATTAGGGTTAATAAAAAACTTTTCCAATTAAAATTATCAAAGCATTCATATGTGTGTGCATTTAAATTAGGAGTTATTTGAATTGCCATGATTAAGTGATCCATTGCTTGTAAAATGATTCTTAGGTGAAATAAAAATCATCTAGATCATCCCCAAACAAATCCCAAAGAAAAACAAATCAAAATGAATAAAAGAAGATAATGGTCATTTGTGCCAAATTAACTACCATGCCTACTTTGGCTATTCCTAGTACTCAAAACCTAATAGAAACAAATGTGGATCTTTGCAACCCTTGCTAGTACACATAATGAGGTACCAAGGCCCACCTTGTGATCTGCCAAAAACATTCAAACACTAAATTTAATTGACATTTGAAAATTGAATCTAGTGTAGGTATCAAGATCACCCTATTTCAAAACCACTCAAATAAGCTCAAATTTCAAAACCCAAGCACCCACCGAGTCTCAAGCTTAGTACTAGCACACCCACCAAAAATCTTTTCAAAATTCAAAAATAATTCTCTTGCAGCCATTTCCACAAACACTTGGCAGGCATGATTTACACCTAGTAATTAGCTCACTGTTTTGTACGACGTTTTGCCCCCAAAGATCTCCATTTAATACCTTTGTTCCCTCTTGATCCAACCAGACCCTTAGCACCCCATCCCCTACCCCCTAGCAGCAAGGCCATGCCATGCCGAGCACCAACTCGCCGGCCAAACCTTGCCCCGCTGCAGCATACCGCCCTCTCTCTCTCACCTTGTCTACGAGCTAGCCAGGACCTCACCGCCACCCTCTGTCCCCTCCCTGAGCCAAGCCAAGCAGTGGACCACCAGGTGAGCATCGTGCACTGCCTGTCTGCGCCATGCCGAGCACGCGCCAGAGCGCCGCGCCCGACACGCGTGTACACGCCGCCCCTCGACCGCAGCCCGCATCCACCGCTCCGCCACGACCCAGGGAGCACGCCAGACACACCAGTTCGCCGCCCAACGCACCACAGCCACCGCTCGCTGTTGAGACCACCGCCTCTGCCGCTCAGAGCGCGCGCACCGCCCGACCGCATACCATCACCCCTAAGACCGCATTCAAGCCGTAGCACACCACCATGAGACCAGCCACCGTCCCCTACCTCGATCCACGCCGCTAGCACCCTGTGCAACCCTCGCCGGAGCCACCCGCCCATGCCTCTCGGTCGCATCGTCATCCTATAAATAGAGGCCACCCCAGCCCCATTCAGCACACCACTCACCTCCCCTCACCTCACTGACCGTTCCCCACCTCTAGCCACAGCAGAGGGGGAGAAGGCGACGTTGATTTCGTCCACCCCCGGAGCTGCCTCGACCACCCCTGAGCTCGCCGTCGTCTACCAGTCTGTTTGCCCGCCTTGCCGTCGTTGCTAGAGCCCTGGTACGCCCCCTGAGCACCACCACCGAGCCGCTAGGGTTAGAGTTCGCCGGCGACAGGTCCGTCGTGGACTACGATTCCCAACCGTTAATCCCCGTTCTAATCTAACGGCCCACATCGCCTTGTACCGCTTCGCGCGTTATGAGCCGCTGACCGGTGGACCCCCCTGTCAGTTGTGCCCCACGCCGCGTAGTGTCACTGGGCCGGCCCGTCAGCTTTCCCGCACGACCCATTTAGTTTTAATTAGGATTTTTCTTTTTAGTTTAAACTTAGTACTATCCCCTAGTTTGAAATTCAATTCAGAGAGGTTTACAAATCCAAATGGGGTGATTCCAATTTTGTTTGAAAGCTACTGAAAAGATGTACCCAGGGCCGTTGGATTTAATTCAATTACAATTAGAGATCTCTCCTAGTAAAAATAACAAGACAGACGTTTTTGCACCTTGCAACATTTTTATAAAATCAACCATGATAGCTTTTGATTTGATTCCAACTCTCAAAAATCACATTTCACCATATCTATCTGAATATGTAATAATATTAAGGTTTACATGCAGTGACTTTGGACTAGTACCAAAATAATGCTATATAGGCATTTCTAGTCACTTTAAATCATTAAATAATGAACCTATACCAAAGTAATTATGAACCAACCCTTAAATCACATTCCTACATGTTAGAATATGTGGTGATGACATGTGTCCACATGATCCCATATTTGAAGTGCTGAATATTAAATTTTAGTAATTTTTCCATGACTAAAAACTACTTTTCTAAAATAAAAAAGATGAAACTATTGAATAAAACTTGTGATGCTTGTGATGATAATAGATCATCAAATGTGTGCCTTAGAGTGCTAATTAGACTAGTTACGTAATGTTTGGTGATTGTGTACTCCGTATGTATTTATAGACGATAGTACCGACCAAGCTTTCGCTGATGAGGAGTTCTACCAGGAAGAAGAAGAAGAAGAAAACTTCAACCACTTCACCAACCAAGGCAAGCTAGCACTATCCAAGTTAACCCTTGCAACTTGTACTTGCAAGCCACCATTAGCAATGCAAGCTACCCAAGCAAAGATGCTTTATGCATGCTTTGATTAGACCACTTTGACTAGTATTTAACTCAAGTCTTATTTTCAAGCTTTACTTCCTTTACTTTACCCAAAGTTCCTTACTTGTTTTGGAGGTAGCATAAATAGTATAAAACTTGACCTATTTAGGTTACCTTTAGATGTCATTCTATGGCATGAGATTAACCCCATCTTTCCACCTTATTGAACACTCTTAACTTAGTAGTTTAGAGTAGATCAAAAACTTGAGTCACTATAGATGGGAGCACTTGGTGAAAATGAATTATGAAAACCTTGGAATGATGAGTCATTCTATTGAGATGTTTTGACATGTGTTGAGAAACACAAATGGTTTATGATGGTGAAAAAAGTTGAGGCATGAGCCTTAACTCTTTTATAAAACTGATGGTTGGATTCGGATGCGATACCATTCCAAATTTACCGTACAACCACATTACCTGAATTGGGTAAGGCTTAGCCAGAAGATTATATGCGTTAGTATTAGTTCCCTCGTGGGAGAGGTCTGAGCTGAGGCTACCTCTCAATGTTGTCCACCTATGTAGTGCCCAAGATGACAGATGGTCATGGTTGGGAGGCCATGCTCATAGGAGAGGTGCTTATACTAGGGTGTGTAAAGGAAAGGTTATGTTTGATTATCTGCATACTAAGTATGATGAGTCAGGGCTATCCCTGACAAATGTATCGAATCTTGTGGTGAAAGAGTACCACCTCTGTTGAGTGTTAAACTATTCGAATAGCCGCGTCCGCGGTTATGGACAGTTGGAATGGCCATACTGTTTCGTTATCAGATGTTTTCAAAATGAGTTATGAAAGAAATGATGAATCTTGACTTGACCACAATAGGGTGGTGTTTGTGACAATATCTTCCCAACTTAAGTGATTCTAGAACTTTATTTTATCTTTCTTTGCTTCTGAACTCAGCTTAGGTTTCAAACTTCAATTTATAGTTAAACTTAGATGTAGCACTTTAACTTAGCACTATACTACTTGTTAGTGGTAGTTTGCGAGTACTTAAAGAGTACTCATGGCTTTTGTCCCTGACTATTCTCATGGCCAGACTATGAAGGAGACTACCAAGATGATGGCCAGCAGGACGGCTATGATAACTAGGACTATCTGCCTTCGCTAGCATTGCCTGTGCCCCTGAAGATGGACCCACCGCTACGTTTATCTTTTATTTCCGCTGCTTGTTGTATGACTGGATCATGAGATCCTTATGTGTGTAAGACCTTATGTATGGTTTGTAATGGATGGTGTAATGTGATATCTCATATGTTATGTCTCGCAAAAATGGTAATCCTGGGATTGCGATGAATGACGTAACAGTCATCTAGGATTAAAAATCTGGGTGTTGACAAGTTGGTATCAGAGCCATCCTGACCATAGGAGACCCTAGTTAGAATGGACGTCCAAACAAAAACTTAGTTTCAAAAACCAAAGTGAGTATTTATGAAAAACTATTTCCTCTCTTATCCTTGGGAATTCATTCTTTCTCTGAAAAATTCATGTCCTCAAATTTCTTACATTACTACTTAAAATTTGACACACTTGATCACTTCACTAATTTCCTAATCCTTAATCCTTGTAGATGGAGTCTCAGTTCAGCAAGTTCTACCAGTTGGGAAATGGAGGTCAACTGATCTTCAAAAGGGATCTGGATTCACTGTCAGAGTTACTGGGACGCCCACATCCGGAATTTCTTGGAGCTCAACTTCCAGGACCCCCAAGAGGAGATCTATAGTGTCTAGTCAACGCTGATCTTAGAGGAAGCATCGAAGCACCAACGTTCGGGAGAATCCAGTTCTCCGTGGGAGAGAACAACTGGCTAGATGGATTAGCCAGGGAAATGCATGAAGCTCTCGCACGTCTATGTGCCCTCAGTGTCAACCAAATCCAAGGAACCCGTTTTTCTCACTATGCAAGATGTGACATCATGGGAATGCCGATGGAGATGCCAAGTCACCCAGAGTTGAGGTGTCAAGTGGAGAATCTTGACTTCTTGTTGCACGATAGACAGCAGGAACTGGATAATGCTAGAGAGTTAGCCAACCAGAACCGTGCCATTGCCGACCAGAAGGCCTAGACCTTCGCACTACTCGTCCAGGATCGCCAGTCTCTTCGCCGCCAGCGTGCAAAGAAGGATCGCACCATCGCCCGTCTTCACAAGAGGTGGCCGACCTTGAGAAGACCATCAAGGAGCAGGAAGCTCAGCTTGCAGCAAAGGAGGAAGAAGAGGAGGGCGAAGACATCCAGGGAGACATGGATTCTTACCTCAGCAATGATGATGACTTTCTAGAGGAGGATGTCGTGGACTTCTACACTGACGATGAGGACTCTGACTTCATCGGCGATGAGTAGATGCACTAGAGCACTATCGTAGCATGAGATGTATCGGTCCCACTGTATCATAGCTTGCAGAATGGTTCTTCAAACCATCTGTTTTCCTTTGATTGTTGTGGTGTGTGTTTGTATCATGTTCTTGTTTGCATGAATGAAATGAAGTTAGTTGAAAAACTTGAGTCTATCTCAAAGTTTTAGCTTTGAAACCAAAACCATGAACCTTAGAACTTTCCCTCTTATCCCTTTATCTACCTCAATCTTCAGATGACTCGTGGAAACCAAGGAGGGAGTAGCTCGTCACAAGACCCAATGCTGCATATCTTGCAGAATCTCATCGTAGACAGAGAAGCAAGCAGGGGAGAAAGCCAAGCCAACTTAGCAAAACTGCAACAGATCGCCCAGATGGCTCTCAACAACCTAGGGCATGGAAATCACGATCATAAAGGATGCAATCTGAAGAACTTCCAGAATACAAATCCCCCAATCTTTAGCATGTTAGAAAACCCATTAGATGTTGATGACTAGTTGCAGACGATGGAGAATAACTTGGAGGTAGCCAGAGTTGATGACAACGAGAAAGTTCTCTTTGCCACCCACTACTTGGCAGGAGACACAAGAGCTTGGTGGAACAGTATCTGCCTTATGAACCATGGTCAAGTTATGACATGGGAAGCATTCAAAGTCAAGTTCAGCAGCACACACGTGCCGCAGGGTCTAGTCACCCGAATGAGGGATGAGTTCAGAGAGTTGAAGCAAGGAAGAATGACTGTGGTGGAATACCGTGACAGATTCCTGTCACTTGCCAGATATGCACCTGATGAGATCAACATGGAGGCAAAGAAGAAGGCGAGATTCTTGAACAGGCTGCATGATGAGATGCAGAATGTCCTCGTCAACATCCGTTTCGAGGTTCTCGAAGAGCTAGTCGACTCTGCCATTCAGATGGAAGGGAAGATTAACCAGGCAAACGACAACCACAAACATCATATGATGCAGAAGTCTAGATCCAGCAGTCACCAGAAGTACCGTCCTAACCCCTCACCAGGATATGCACCAAGGAACAATCGACCCCCAATGTCTCGCCCAAGCTACCCCAACCGTAGCGGAGGCAATGTGAAGTCCGGAGGAAACAATCACAACTCCGGCAACGCCAACAATTTCAACCGTGCACCTCCCAAGAACAACAACAACAACACTGCACCCAGAACTAGCAGCAATGTTGTGCCTGTCGCAGCAAAAGACATGTCCCAGATAACTTGTTTCGAGTGTGGAGTGAAGGGTCACTATTCCAATGAGTGTCCCAAGAAGACTGCCGCAACTGCCAATGTGAATGCCCCAGCTCAACAGCAGCGTCATGCTCAACCAGGGAGAATATTTGCCCCAGGGAACCCTCACAACCGCAATGGTTGTCTCTTCCACATGAACGCCGAAGAAGCCCAAGAAGCGCCAAATGTAGTGCTGGGTATGTTTTCTGTCAACTCAGTTTTAGCAAGAGTATTATTTGATTCAGGAGCATCGCATTCATTTATCACCGAAAAATTTGCATGCACTAGTAAGATTCACCCAACCAACTTGAAGCATGTCAAGATAGTTCAAATCCCCGGTTCAACAACCAAAGCTAAAAAAATTGCAAAGTTGTGCCTATCAGAATACATGGGATAGATTTTTATGTCAACCTAATTGTACTCGAAACCAAAGGATTGGAAGTAGTACTAGGTATGGACTGGATGTCAAGGCATAAAGGACTGATAGACTGTGCTAAGAAAGCCATCACCATGACCAGTAGCTCTGGAGTAATAGTAGAGCATATCTCTGAAACCTTACCCCGTCAATTCAAGTGCAATAAGAATCTAGCCCTACCCACCATAGACCAAGTAAGAGTAGTCTGTGAATACCCCGACGTATTCCCAGATGAATTGCCAGGTATGCCCCCGGATAGGGATATTGAGTTCATTATCAAACTAATCCCTGAAACCGTACCCATAGCCCAGAGAACCTATAGCATGAACCCCTTAGAGTTAGTGGAACTAAAGAAGCAGTTGGATGCTATGTTATAAAAAGGCTTGATTCAACCAAGCGCATCGCCATCGAGATCACTAGTGTTATTCGTCGACAAGAAAGATGGAGGCAGTCGTTTGTGCATAGATTACAGAAAGTTGAATGACGTCACCATCAAGAACAAGTACCCTTTGCCAAAGATAGAGGATCCATTTGATCAGTTGACTAGAGCCCAGGTATTCTCAAAGATTGATCTTAGGACTGGTTATCACCAACTTAAGATTCGTGCAACGGATATTCCGAAGACCGCCTTTACTACTCGTTATGGTTTATACGAGTATACGGTTATTTCTTTGGGATTAACCAATGCCCCTGCTTATTTCATGAATCTCATGAATAAGATCTTTATGAATTTCCTAGATAAGCTTGTAGTTGTATTCATCGACGACATCCTTATCTACTCCAAGTCAGAAGAAGAGCATGAGCAACATCTGAGAATCATCCTAGAAACCCTGAGAGAGCATGTGTTATATGCCAAGTTCAGCAAGTGTGAGTTCTGGCTAAAAGAAGTAGGATTCCTAGGACATATTGTGTCTGCCGGAGGAGTCTCTGTTGATCCCGCCAAGATCAAAGATGTCGAGGAATGGGAAGCCCCAACCACTCAAACCCAAGTCCGTGCATTTCTCGGATTAGCGGGATACTACCGCAAGATCATAGAAGGATTCTCGAGCATCCCCAGACCCATGACCCAATTGTTGAAGAAGGACAAGAAGTTTGAATGGACTGACAAATGTGAAGCCAGTTTTTAGGAGCTGAAGAAGAGATTGATATCAGCCCCAATATTGATCATGCCAGACATCAAGAAGCCGTTTGATGTGTATTGTGATGCATCCAAGATTGGTCTCGGATGTGTATTGATGCAAGAAGGCAAAGTCATCGCTTATCTGTCTCGACAACTGAAGCAGCATGAGCAGAACTATCCGACCCATTATCTTGAATTAGCAGTCGTAGTTTTGGCATTGAAGACATGGCGTCATTATCTGATGGGTAATCGCTGTGAGATTTACTCAGATCATAAAAGCGTGAAGTATATTTTCACTCAAAAAGAGCTGAATATGAGGCAAAGGAGATGGATAGAGTTAATCAAGGATTATGACCTTGACATTCACTATCACCCAGGCAAGGACAATGTGGTAGCGGATGCTCTTAGCAGATTGCCGTGTAGGCTAAACACCATGATCAAGGAGAAGCAACCAAGTTTGTATGAGGAGTTGGAGCAGTTCAGAACTGAATTAGTTAGCAAAGGATTCTTAGCTAGCATTGAACTTCAACCCACTTTGATTAGCCAAATCAAGGAAGTCCAGAAGGGGAATGAATGTACCGACGGAATCAAACGTCATATTGGTACAGGAAAGGTACATGGATTCACTAAAGACGAAGAAGGAGTTCTATGGTACAAAGGACATATCTGTGTGCAAGCAGATTCGGAACTGAAGCAAGTTATCATGAAGGAAGCTCATGATACTCTTTATTCTATCCACCCCGGAGGAATGAAGATGTATCAAGATCTGAAAGAGAAATTTTGCTGGCACAAGATGAAGAGAGAAATCGGAAGCTACATTGCCAAATGTGACATCTGGAAAGGAGTCAAAGCAGAGCATCAGAGACATGCAGGACTGTTGCAACCCTTGCAGATTCCAGAATGGAAATGGTATTCCGTTGGAATGGACTTTATCACAGGTTTGCCGACTTCTAGTAGGGGAAATGACTCAATCTGGGTCATAGTTGATAGACTATCCAAGGTAGCTCACTTTATCCATGTCAAGACAACCTACCAGAGTTTGAAGCTAGCAGAACTGTATATTGGTAGGATTGTTAGTCTGCATGGAACCCCCAAGACTATCGTATCAGATCGAGGAACCCAGTTTACCTCAAGATTTTGGCAAAAAGTCCAGGAAGGATTGGGAACCAAGTTGAACTTCAGCACCGCTTATCACCCGCAAACTAATGGACAGACTGAGAGAGTCAACCAGATCCTAGAGGATATGTTAAGATCTTGTGTGCTAGAATACGGATCAAAATGGGAAGACTGCCTGCCTTTCGCAGAATTCTCATATAACAACAGTTATCAAGCTAGTTTGCAAATGGCACCATTTGAATTCCTCTACGGAAGAAAGTGTCGTACCCCTTTGAATTGGTCGCAAGTAGGAGAGAGTCAGATCTTTGGACCCGACATTCTCCGAGAAGCTGAAGAGAAGGTTCACAAAGTCCGTGAGCACCTCAAGACCGCGCAATCCAGACAAAAGAGTTATGCTGACAAGAGAAGGAGAGACCTGACTTTCAATGTTGGAGATTTTGTATATCTCAAGGTTTCACCATTGAAGGGAACCCAACGGTTTAGTCTAAAAGGAAAGTTAGCCCCCAGATATATTGGGCCATTCAAGATTCTAAACAGTCGAGGAGAAGTATCATACCAACTGGAACTGCCTGATGAGATGTCAGCTATCCACAATGTGTTCCATATCTCGTTACTTTGCAAATGCCTGGAAGTGCCGGAGAAGACTGAAGTTTTCAAGAACATCGATCACAGAGCTGTGGAGATCAACAATGACCTGGCCTATCGTGAAGTGCCCATCTGTATCTTAGAAGAAGCTATAGAACCACCAGGACCAGGAGTATCAAGTTTCTCAAGATTCAATGGAGCAACCATACCGAAATGGAAGACACTTGGGAGCGAGAAGATTACGTTAGGACAGAGTTCCCAGATCTCTTTAGTTCCTAGTTTTCTTTGTAAATCTTGGGACGAGATTTTTTTTAAGGGGGGAAGGTTTGTAACATCCTAAAACTTTAATCCAAACTTTTCCAATTAAAATTATCAAAGCATTCATATGTGTGTGCATTTAAATTAGGAGTTGTTTGAATTGCCATGATTAAGTGATCCATTGCTTGTAAAATGATTCTTAGGTGAAATAAACATCATCTAGATCATCCCCAAACAAATCCCAAAGAAAAACAAATCAAAATAAATAAAATAAGATAATGGTCATTTGTACCAAATTAACTACCATGCCTACTTTGGCTATTCCTAGTACTCAAAACCTAACCGAAATAAATGTGGATCTTTGCACCCCTTGCTAGTACACAATGAGGTACCAAGGCCCACATTGTGATCTGCCAAAAACATTCAAACACTAAATTTAATTGACATTTGAAAACTGAATCTAGTGTAGGTATCAAGATCACCCTATTTCAAAAACCACTCAAATTAGCTCAAATTTCAAAACCCAAGCACCCAAAGAGTCTCAAGCTTAGTACTAGCACACCCACCAAAAATCTTTTCAAAATTCAAAAATAATTCTCTTGCGGCCATTTCCACAATCACTTGGCAGACATGATTTACACCAAGTAATTAGCTCACTGTTTTGTATAGGGTTTTGCCCCCAAATGATCTCCATTTAATCCCTTTGTTCCCTCTTGATCCAACCAGACCCTTAGCCCCCCATCCCCTACCCCCTAGCAGCAAGGCCATGCCATGTCGAGCACCAACTCGCTGGCCAAACCTTGCCCCACTGCAGCAGACTGCACCTCTCTCTCTCACCTTGTCTACGAGCTAGCTAGGACCTCACCGCCACCCTCTGTCCCCTCCCTGAGCCAAGCCAAGCAGTGGACCACCAGGTGAGCGTCGTGCACTGCCTGTATGCGCCATGCCGAGCACACGCCAGAGCGCCGCGCCCGACACGCGTGTACACACTGCCCCTCGACCGCAGCCCGCGTCCACCGCTCCGCCACGACCCAGGGAGCACGCCAGACACACCCGTTCGCCGCCCAACGCACCACAGCCACCGCTCGCCATTGAGACCGCCACTGCTCGCCGTTGAGAGCGCGCGCACCGCCCGACCGCATACCACCGCCCCTAAGCCCGCATTCAAGCCGTAGCGCACCGCCAGGAGACCAGCCACCGTCCCCTACCTCGAGCCACGCTACTAGCACCTTGTGCAGCTCTCGCCAGAGCCACCTGCCCATGCCTCTCGGTCGCATCGGCGTCCTATAAATAGAGGACACCCCCAGCCCCATTCAGCACACCACTCACCTCCCCTCACCTCACTGACCATTCCCCACCTCTAGCCTGAGGAGCGCGAGCACTTGCTCACCGGAATTTGGCCGGAGGAGCTCGCAGTAGAGGAGGAGAGCCGACATTGATTTCGTCCACCCCCGGAGCTACCTTGACCACCCCTAAGCTTGCCATCGTCTACCAGTCCGTTTGCCCGCCTCGCCATCAGCGTTGGAGCCCTGGTATGCCCCCTAAGCACCCCCACCGAGCCGCTAGGGTTAGAGTTCACCGGTGACAGGTTAGTCGTCGACGACGAGCCCCAGCCGTTGATCCTCGTTCTAATCTAACGGCCCACATCGCCTCGTACTGCTTCGCGCGTTATGAGCCGCTGACCGGTCGACCACCCTGTCAGTTGTGCCCCGCACCGCGTAGTGTCACTGGGCCGGACCGTTAGCTTTCCTGCGCGACCCATTTAGTTTGAATTAGGATTTTTCTTTTTAGTTTAAACTTAGTTCTCTCCCCTAGTTTGAAATTCAATTCAGAGAGATTTACAAATCCAAATGGAGTGATTCTAATTTTGTTAGAAAGCTACTGAAGATATCTACCCAAGCCCGTTGGATTTAATTCAATTAGAATTAGATATCTCTCCTAGTAAAAATAACAAACATAAGCTTTTGCACCTTGCAACATTTTTATAAAATCAACCATGATAGCTTTTGAGTTGATTCCAACTCTCAAAAATCACATTTCACCATATCTATCTGAATATGTAATAATATTAAGGTTTACATGCAGTGACTTTGTACTAGTACCAAAATAATGCTATATAGGCCTTTCTAGTCACTTTAAATCATTAAATAATGAACCTAAACCAAAGTAATTATGAACCAACCCTTAAATCACATTCCCACATGTTAGAACATGTGGTGATGACATGTGTCCACATGATCCCATATTTGAAGTGGTGAATATTAAATCTTAGTTAATTCTTCCATGAGTAGAAACTATTTTTCTCAAATAAAAAGGATGAAACTATTGAATAAAACCTGTGATGCATGTGATGACATACATCATCAAATGTTGCCTTAGAGTGCTAATTAGACTAATTAAGTAATTTTTAGTGATTGTGTACTCTGTATGTATTTATAGACGATAGTACCGACCAAGCTTTCGAGGAGGATTTCTACCAGGAAGAATAAGAAGAAAACTTCAACCACTGCACCAACCAAGGCAAGGTAGCACTATCCAAGTTAACCCTTGCAAGTTGTACTTGCAAGCCACCATTAGCAATGCAAGCTAACCCTTGCAATCTAGTTAACCCAAGCAAAGATGATTTAGGCATGCTTTGACTAGACCACTTTGACTAGTATTTAACTCAAGTTCTATTTTCAAGTTTTACTTCCTTTACTTTACCCAAAGTTCCTTACTTGTTTTGAAGGTAGCATAAAGAGTATAAAACTTGACCTATTTAGTTAACCTTTAGATGTCATTCTATGACATGAGATTGACCCCATCTTTCCACCTTAGTGAACACTCTTAACTTAGTAGCTAAGAGTAGATCAAAAACTTGTGTCACTATAGATGGGAGCACTTGGTGAAAATGAATTATGAAAACCTTGGAATGATGAGTCATTCTATTGAGATGTTTTGACATGTATTGAGAAACACAAATGGTTTATGATGGTGAAAAAAGTTGAGGCATGAGCCTTAACCCTTTTATAAAACTGATGGTTGGATTCAGATGAGATACCATTCCCAATTTACCGTACAGCCACATTACCTGAATTGGGTAAGGCTTAGAAAAAAGTTTATATGCATTAATATTAGTTCCCTCGCGGGAGAGGTCTGAGCTGAGGCTACCTCTCAATGTTGTCCACCTATGCAGTGCCCAAGATGACAGATGGTCATGGTTGGGAGGCCATGCTCATAGGAGAGGTGCTTATACTAGGGTGTGTAAAGGAAAGGTTAAGTTTGATTATCTACATACTAAGTATGATGATTCAGGGTTATCCCTGACAGATGTATCGAATCTTGTGGTGAAAGTGTACCACCTCTGCAGAGTGTCAAACTATTCGAATAGCCGCGTCCACGGTTATGGAAAGTTGGAATGGCCAAACTGTTTCGTTGTCAGATATTTTCAAAATGACTTATGAAAGAAATGAATCTTGACTTGGCCACAACAGGGTGGTGTTTGTGACAATAGCTTCACAACTTAAGTGATTCTAGAACTTTATTTTATCTTTCTTTGCTTCTGAACTCAGCTTAGGTTTCAAACTTCAATTTATAGTTAAACTTAGATGTAGCACTTTAACTTAGCACTATACTACTTGTTAGTGGTAGTTTGCAAGTACTTAAAGAGTACTCATGGCTTTTGTCCCTGGCTATTCTCATGGCCAGACTATGAAGGAGACTACCTAGATGGTGGCTAGCAGGATGGCTATGATAACTAGGACTATCTTCCTTCGTCAGCATTGCCTGTGCCCCTAAAGATGGACCCCACCGCTACGCTTATCTTTTTTCCGCTGCTTGTTGTATTAAAACTGGATCATGAGATCCTTATGTGTGTAAGACCTTATGTATGGTTTGTAATGGATGATGTACTGCGATATCCCATCTGTTATGTCTCGCAAAAATGGTAATCCTGGGATTGCGATGAATGACATAACAGGCATATGGGAATAAAAATCCGGGTTCTGACAATTCCTATGTAGCGGTTGCAAATTCTAGGGGCTCTTTGGGCTTTCTGACCACCATGGTTTGACATACATGGAGTCTCTAGAGATCAATGCATGTGTTATTATTAAAACCACATATTGATGATCCACACATGACCACACACTCCACTGGTGTGGTGATGAAACTTCTGTCACACTGGTTCACCATTCGCGTGTGGCAATTGCGTATTCTAGGGGCTCTTTGTGCTTTCTGACCACCATGGTTTGACACACATTGAGTATCTAGAAATAAATGCATGTGTTATTCCAAAAACCACACCTTTATGATCCACACATGACCGCACACAATCTAATGGGTGTGGTGATGCAACTTCTATCACACTGGTTCACCATTAACATGTGGCAGGTGCATATTCCAGGGGCTCTTTGGGCTTCCTGACCACCATGGTTTTACACACATGGAGTCTCTAGAGATAAAATCATGTGTTATTCGCAAAACCACACCTTGATGATCCACATGACCCACAAGTATAGGGGGTGTATCGCAGTATTTTCGATAAGTAAGAGTGTCGAACCCAACGAGGAGCAGAAGGTGCTGGCTAGTGGTATGGATCATGAATTCTCTGCAAATACTTAGCAAACGGATTTTTAGGGCTTTTCGATAAAGCAAGTAAACAAAGTACGCGTAAATAGAAGACAGTAGGAATAAATGCAGCAAGTGGCCCAATCCTTTATGCAGCAAAGGACAAGCCGGTTGTATTACTTAAGGTGACCAAACGTTCTCGAGGACACATGGGAAGACTGTCAAGTGCTTTCGCTTCATATAGTCGATTAATCTTCTTTAGCTTGCTAAGTGTTGTGTGGGTGAACCTATGCTAATGTACCACCCCATCCAAGACTAATACATACTTGTGATTATACCCCTTGCAAACATCCGTAAGTACAAGAAAGTAATTAAGGTAGAAACTTAACCACAGCTTTAAACTCTAAGACCCTTACGTCCCTTGTGCAATGGTTTCCTAACGGGGGTTCATGTTTCTGTCACTCCGGCAACCCCTACGATTAGTATCCAAATACACAATGCATTACCCTAGGCCCATATAGGTGAAGTGTCATGTAGTCGACGTTCACATGACACCACTAGAAGAAGTACACCACAACTTAAATAACAATCTATTGAATCTTTCTCAACGCAACTCCAGTACTAACAACAAGACTTCTCCTATGTCCTCAAGAACAAAACGAACTACTCACAAGACATCATATGGATAATGATCAGAGATGGAATAATGATGTATAACAATCTGAACATAAACAATAATTCAATGGTTCACTCAATAGCATCAACTACATGTAGTAATCAACACCGGGCAAGTTTGCCCCTATGAACTATGCAAGATTCAACTCAATTGTTACAGCAATATGGAGATGATGATGAGGGTGCTGATGGTAATGATGGTGGTGATGATGATGATGATGATCCCGATGAAGTCCAGCTTGATGGTGGTGTTGATGGCGATGATCTCCCCTCTCCGGGAAGGAATTCCCCAGGCAGAAATCTGTCTGCCGGAGAGATCTTTCTCTCTCGGTGTTTGCTGCCCCGCAGAGGCGGCGGAATCTTTCTGTGGTCGCTCCCCGAGTCTTAGGGTTTCGGGAGGATGATATACGCCAGAGGGGAGAGGCTGGAGTGGGCCAAGGCGGCCACACCACCTCCAGGCGCGGCCTAGGCCTGCCCGCGCCATGGGGTGGTGTGGGCCCCCTGTGGCCCACCTCCACTCCATCTTCTGGCATCCATAGTCTTCTGGAAAAATAGGATTTTCTGTATATTTTCCCAGATTTTCTAATCTTCGCGAATTTTTCCTCCAAACAGCACCTTTTCCATCAGAATCCTGACTGCAGCGGTCCATGCTCCAAAAGTCATCAACCATGCAAAAGTAGATGAAATAACATAAGTATCACCTCTCAACACGAAATATATCAATGAATAATAGTGAATTAAGACATAGAATAGTGATGCAAAATGGACGTATCAACTCCCCCCAAGCTTAGACCTCGCTTGTCCCCAAGCGAAACTGAGCTTAATAAACATGGCCTCAGGTTTATGGAGTGAAGAGTCGATAAAAGAATACGGACAAGAAGCATCACATTCATAAAATACATGGATCATATTAGAAGACAACTCACTATTATACAACTCAACTTGCAATAAGTAAAGGAAACACAATAAAGATACATAAAGTGAATCATAATTGGTAATGGCAAACTTAGCTCTTGGTCGAAGAATAGTTGATAATTTGCTGGAGTTCACAAATAGCTGGTTTTTCAATGAAAGCTTTCAAAGTAGTAAACATCAAGATAAGAGCAATGTGCAAAACAAGGAACATAAGAGACTTGATTGAATAAATCATCATATGAATGAATGAAACACATCAACTCAAAATACTTGCTGAGATAGAAGGGAATAGGTTTACTGACTCAACTACAAAGAAAAAAGAAAGGCCCTTCAAAGAGGGAAGCAGGGATTGCAAGTCTCATAAAGAGCTCCCAAAAATTATGATACTTACTAGCTTTCAGCACTCATTGCCTCTATCATAGGCATCTTTTAGGCGATTAAGGTTAAAGTGATAAAAAATGAGGATATGCATTGACAAGTTGTAAGGTGAGAATCTTATGTCCCTTGAATACGAGGGTCGCTCCTCATGCTACTCAAGTTTAGTCAACAGTAAGTTCTTGTCATCGTAAGCATATGTGTATCATTGAGAACCGCCAACGGGGTACCCCTTGCCCGATGATACGGAAGAATCCCCATATCAAAATGGCAAGGCAGGCAGACAATCTCAGCAATCTTCTTATTTACCATGGGAATATGGTGCTTTTTTATCTCTTTCCTCTTTTCATAATCTCTTTTTTTTCTTTTCTCTTTTTTTCTCAATCTCTATCTCTTTTTTTATAAGAAGAATGCTTCATAGATGCTCGTTATGGTTACACTGCAGGTTTCCACCATGTCAGCATGGATTAGACCAGCGGCCTAGGCGTTTCTCTAACACATATGCATAACTCCATGGAATTACAAGCTCACCTTTCATTTCACACCGACGACATCCATAGACAAAAGAACATGATATGAACTTGGTACAAAGTACCAGTGCAATGTTGAAAGCGTTCCCCATGACAACATGGTTCTGCTAATTCACAACTTACAAAGCGCAGGCATATATGCAACATAGGTGAGCACAATGGTTCAAGTTTATTAAATGCAAGAAAGTAAAGTGTGCCATCAAGTTCGTGAGAGCTTTAATCACTAATTTTCACATAACAAGTTTAATTTGGGAGATAGATAAAACAAGAATTTACTTGGAATATCAATATTGCTACTAGGTAGGTATGGTGGACTCAAATGTCAAAGGTTTTGGTTTAAAGGAGGTGGATGCACGAGAAGAATACCCTCTCAGTACAAGTTTTTGGCTAGCAAGGCTGGGTAGAAAGTACAAGAGTTGAAGGAAACAACCAAACATACAAATGATAAAGACAAACATGCAATCTTCCTTGGAAGCACAAAAGATCTTAACTAGAGAATACTAGACTTATGAGCAAATCAAGAAAGAACGATGATGAAATTATTTTTTTCTCTAGAGTACTTCTATCTTTTTCTTTTCAACTCTCAAAATGGTGTTGCTACTGACCGAGCCAGGTTTTCCAAAACCAACTAAACTAACTTAATGATCCCAAAGTGATACCAATACTAACAACAAGATCAATCATATAACCATGAATTGAAAACTAATATAAGCTATGCAAAAGAGTGGATGATAGAACTTCTCATTAATATTCCATAACAAAAACTCACACCAAGGGATACATATCTAACGAGAGAGGGGACACTTCCATAATGCAAACCATACTACATAATAACTCCTCTATTCATGATATGACTCTACTAAAAAGGTAAAAAGATAGAAGATAGTGATATGATACTGTGGCACTCCCCCAAGCTTGGAACAAACCAAGGGATGCCAAACCTGATGACGAATTACTCCTTAGGTGTTGGTGGTATCCTCTCATCTTTGTCCGTCTTCCAGGGTAAAGGCTTCCCATCAACAAAGGACATCGTGGTTTCCAACATCCTAAAACTTGCAGCTGCACTTATGCGTTCAAATCTAGCTCATACTCACAGTTTTGATTTTGAACGTCATAGAACTATGCTTGCAGTTCGTTGGTTGTTTGGTGGAGTGTGAAGACTTAGTCTTTGAGTTCAGTAGTCTCCTTTTGGTGCTCGGTGATGAGTTCGGAACGAATCTTATGTATGATATCCACTTCGCGCTCCGCCATCTTCCTATACCTAAAGACTTCTTGCTCCAGTGCTTCCATCCTGTCCTCCAGACTTCCTTCACCTTTAGGGCCTTGAACCTCTTTAATCCGGACCTCCCCACCTTCGAGCAACAACTCCTTGGGATGAATCTTCAATTCTCTCATGTATGGGTTTATGATATCTTCTAAGGAATCTCCTTTGGATGATCCAGAGGAAGACATTGTGGCTTTAGATCTGGGATTCTACCTGGCAGAAACAGATTGGAACAAAAAACACGATGAAAACACAATATACGAACCTCGAAAGATCTGGGGGTTATATATTACGAAATTTCATATCAAAAGGAAGGTACTAGTTGAAAACGGGTCGGAGGCGGAGTCCTGGGTGGCCACACCACCTAGTGGCGCGGCCAGGGGTGGGCCCGCGCCATGGGGTGGTGTGGGCCAACCCTGCTCTGTTTATGTCCCTTTTTCGCTTCGAAACTTTGCTTATCGACTGAAAACTGCAAAAATATAGTTGGATTATATTTCCGTGAAAATTTTCTTACCAGAACTGTTACCTATTTGAACACGGACTCTGCAGTTCTCTGGGATTCTTCCGGAGTCACCGCTTGAATATCATCAATATCTTCATCTTCATACACTTATTACTTGAGTCATAAAACATTTCTCTTTCTTATTACACCATTATCTCCACTTCCTGGAAATTTCTTTCACACAGTTCTCATTAGCAACATAGGTAAAAGTGAAGTGACAAAACCTTTTGAGTCCAACTTCAACTGAAAACCATCAAAACAAAATCTACTATAGCAAATCCTTCCGAAAACCCAAAAAGAATTAAAAAAGGAAATTGAATAAAGAAGCAAATGCAAGATTGACAAAATTTGTCAAAACAGACCAGCAGGTAAATATCAATTTTTTAGAAAATCTTATGTTGCTCAAATCAAAAAGTGAAAAACTAACTAAAGTTAAATAACAACCTGGGGCAGAAGCACAAAAAATTACAGCTCAATCCGACATACAGAGATCTCTCACGAATTTTTGCGGTGAAGCACAAAAATCTGTTTTGGGACAGCAACTTCCCCAAATCTTACTTCTCTCTCATTAGAGGTTGATCTTGACACAAAAATCAAACAAAACGGATAAGTAGTGGTTATTACCGAAGTAATAACTTTCAAGACTCAAAGAAACAAAAACAAACTAAAAGAAAAAATAAATTGGGTTGTCTCCCATAAAGCTCTTTCTTTATAGCCATTAAGATGGGCATGATAAGTTTGAAGAAGCTCTCATAGGGATATGAATTGAAGTGAAAGAGAGTATTAAGAAGCAAACACACACACAGACACACATTTAAGTCTAACCCACTTCCTATGCAAGGGAATTTTGTAAACAAACAAATTGTTGAAACAAGAGACAACTTGCATAAGAAGGCAAAAGATGTGCAACATAGGAACTTTCAGCATAAAGCGAGGAAACTTGATATTATTGAGATGCGTAACAACACTTTTCCCTCTCTCATAGTAACTTTCAGTATCATGCATAAACTTAACAATATAGCTATCACAAGGACCATCATAACAATGATCACTTATTTTAACAGAAAACACAGGAATACTAGCTCTCATAACACTACTATGTGAAACAATATTAGAGGTATCCTTACAAAGGATATGGTGTCCCTCTTTCTCATATTTAGTGACAAAGTCTTTCACATTTGCTATTATAGGTTCATCAACCATTTGTTTATCAGGTTCAATAGCTTTACTTGTACTTTCATTAACCATACTAGCCATCATAGAATGTTCCTTTGCCTTAACTGGAAAAGGCATTTTCTCAATTTAAGGTTTAGGTAAAACATGATTACCAGTATAAACTTCAGTATTTCTTGCAGGAACACTCTTAGCAACATCTTTATAAGGCTCATGGTACTTATTCCACTTCTTTTTAGGCACTTCAATATAGGAAGCAAAAGCCTTAAAATAAGAAGCAATAGCTTGAGAGTCTAGAGCATAAGCATTTTTAATATTTTGAAAGTCATCAGTTCCCATAAAAGATTCAATGCATTCATAATCATAGTTTATACCTGACTTTCTACCTTTGTCATTCTCCCAAGCTTCAGCATTATCTTGAATACGGTCTAGAAGGTCCCATTTAGCTTCTTCTTACATGGGAGTGAATGATCCAGCACAAGAAGCATCCAATAAATCCTTATCATGTAGAGGGGGCCTTGCATAAAAGTTATTGATAATAATATTGTTGGGGAGCTCATGAATGGGACATTTGAGCATTAGTAACTTCAATCTCCCCCAAGCTTGAGCTGTACTCTCTCCATCAAGAGGCCAAAAGTTGTATATTTGATTCCGATCTTTATGAATCTCACTAGGAGGATAAAACTTTGAATAAAAGAGAGGAACTATTTCCTCCCATTCTAGAGCTTGACCATTCTTCAGCAGCTTATACCCTTCCTCAGCTCTTCCTTTCAGTGATAATGAGAATAACTTCTTATTAACTTGATTTGTAGTAATACCTACACACTTGAACAACCCGCATTATTCGTGTATAAAGAGTAAATGATCACCGGGATGGACAGTTCCATCCCCAACATAGTAGTTATCCATAACACGATCAATAATTCTTGTAGGTATTTCGAAAACATCATTCTCAGCAGGTGGTGGCTTATCTACTACCTTAGCAGTGATAGTAGCATTACCAAATAAGAAACTCAGTGAATTATCCATAACGAAAATAAAGCAACAAACAGAAGTAAACAATACTCACAGTAGAAGTTTCCTTTACCAGTTCCACTCTCCAATAGCGCTTCACTCCCCGGCAACGGCGCCAGAAAATAGTCTTGATGACCCACAAGTATAGAGGGTGTATCACAGTATTTTCGATAAGTAAGAGTGTCGAACCCAACGAGGAGCAGAAGGTGCTGGCTAGTGGTATGGATCAGGAATTCTCTGCAAATACTTAGCAAACTGATTTTTAGGGGTTTTTGATAAAGCAAGTAAAAAAAGTACGAGTAAATAAAAGACAGTAGGAATAAATGCAGCAAGTGGCCCAATCCTTTATGCAGCAAAGGACAAGCCGGTTGTATTACTTAAGATGACCAAATGTTCTCGAGGACACATGGGAAGACTGTCAAGTGCTTTCGCTTCATATAGTCGATTAATCTTCTTTAGCTTGCTAAGTGTTGTGTGGGTGAACCTGTGCTAACGTACCGCCCCATCCAAGACTAATACATACTTGTGATTATACCCCTTGCAAACATCCGTAAGTACAAGAAAGTAATTAAGGTATAAACCTAACCATAGCTTTAAACTCTAAGACCCTTACGTCCCTTGTGCAATGGTTTCCTAATGGGGGTTCAGGTTTCTGTCACTCCGGCAACCCCTACGATTAGTAGCCAAATACACAATGCATTCCCCTAGGCCCATATAGGTGAAGTGTCATGTAGTCGACGTTCACATGACACCACTAGAAGAAGTACACCACAACTTAAATAACAATCTATTGAATCATTCTCAACGCAACTCCACTACTAACAACAAGACTTCTCCCATGTCCTCAAGAACAAAACGAACTACTCACAAGACATCATATGGATCATGATCAGAGATGGAGTAATGATGTATAACAATCTGAACATAAACAATAATTCAATGGTTCACTCAATAGCATCAACTACAAGGAGTAATCAACACTGGGAAGTTTCCCCCTATGAACTATGCAAGATTCAACTCACTTGTTACAGCAATATGGAGATGATGATGAGGGTGCTTATGGTGATGGTGGTGGTGATGATGATGATGATCCCGATGAAGTCCAGCTTGATGGTGGTGTTGATGGCGACGGTCTCCCCTCTCCGGGAAGGAATTCCCCCGGCAGAAATCTGTCTGCCGGAGAGAGCTTTCTCTCTCGGTGTTTTCCGCCCCGCAGAGGCGGCGGCATCTTTCTGTGGTCACTCCCCGAGTCTTAGGGTTTCGGGAGGATGATATAGGCTAGAGGGGAGAGGCTGGAGTGGGCCAGGGCGGCCACACCACCTCCAGGCGCGACCTAGCTCTGCCCGCGCCATGGGGTGGTGTGGGCCCCCTGTGGCCCACCTCCACTCCATCTTCTGGCATCCATAGTCTTCTGGAAAAATAGGATTTTCTTTATATTTTCCCAGATTTTCTAATCTTCGCGAATTTTGCCTCCAAACAGCACATTTTCCATCAGAATCCTGACTACAGCGGTCCATGCTCCAAAAGTCATCAACCATGCCAAAGTAGATGAAATAACATAAGTATCACCTCCCAATACGAAATATATCAATGAATAATAGTGAATGAAGACATAGAATAGTGATGCAAAATGGACGTATCACATGACCACACACAGTCCAGTGGGTGTGTGGTGATGCATTTTCTGTCACACTGGTTCACCATTCCCATGTGGTAGTTGCATATTCCAGGGGCTCTTTGGGCATTCTGACCAACATGGTTTGACACACATTGAGTCTCTAAAGATCAATGCATGTGTTATTCTCAAAACCACACCTTGATGTTCCACACATGACCACACACACTCTAGTGGGTGTGGTGATGCAACTTCTGTCACACTAGTTTACCATTCCCATGTGGCAGTTGCATATTTCAGGGGCTCTTTGGGCTTTCTAAACACCATGGTTTGACACACATGGAGTCTCTAGATATAAATACATGTGTTATTCTCAAAACCAAGCCTTGATGGTCCACATGACCACACACACTCCAGTGGGTGTGTGGTGATGCAACTTATGTCACACTGGTTCACCATTCTCATGTGGCAGTTGCATATTTTAGGAGCTCTTTAAGCTTTCTGAACACCATCTTTTGTCACACATGGAGTCTCTATATATAAATTCATGTGTTATTCTCAAAACCACACCTTGATGATCCACATGACCACACACACTCGAGTGGGTGTGTGGTGATGCAACTTCTTTCACACTGGTTCACCATTCCCATGTGGCAGTTGCATATTTCAGGGGCTCTTTGGGCTTTCTGAACACCATGGTTTGACACACTTGGAGTCTCTAGAGATCAATGCATGTGTTATTCTTAAAACCACATCTTGGTGATCCACACATGACAACACATACTCCAGTGGGTGTAGTGTTGCAACTTCTGTCACAATGGTTCACCATTCGCATGTGGCAATTGCATATTCTAGGGGCTCTTTAGGTTTTCTGACCACCATGGTTTTACACACATGGAGTATCTAGATATAAATGCATGTGTTATTCTCAAAACCACACCTTGATGATACACACATGACCACACACACTCTAGTCGGTGTGTGGTGATGCAACTTCTATCACACTGGTTCACCATTCCCATGTGGTACTTGCATATTCCAGGGGCTCTTTGGGCATTCTGACCACCATGGTTTGACACACATTGAGTCTCTATATATCAATGCATGTGTTATTCTTAAAACCACACCTTGATGATCCACACATGACCACACACACTCCAGTGGGTGTGGTGATACAACTTCTGTCACACTGGTTCACCATTCCCATGTGGCAGTTGCATATTACAGGGGCTCTTTGGGCTTTCTGAACACCATGGTTTGACACACATGGAGTCTCTAGATACAAATTCATGTTATATTCTCAAAACCATACCTTGATGATCCACATGACCACACACACTCTAGTTGGGTGTGTGGTGATGCAATTTCTATCACACTGGTTCACCATTCGCATGTGGCAATTGCATATGCTAGGGGCTCTTTAGGCTTTCCAACCACCATGGTTTGACACACATGGAGTATCTAGAGATAAATGCATGTGTTATTCTCAAAACCACACCTTGATGATCCACATATGACCGCACACACTCCAGTGGGAGTGGTGATGCAACTTCTATCACACTGGTTCAGCATTCCCATGTGGCAGTTGCATATTCTAGGAGCTCTTAGGGCTTCCTGACCACCATGGTTTTACACACATGGAGTCTCTAGAGATCAATGCATGTGTTATTCTCAAAACCACATCTTGATCTATGACCAAACACACTACAATGGGTGTGGTGATGCAACTGCTTCTATCACACTGGTTCACCATTCCCACGTGGTAGTTGCATTCTAGGAGCTCTTTGGGATTTCTAAGCACCATGGTTTGACACACTTGGAGTCTCTAAAGATCAATACATAAGTTATTATAAAAACCAAAGCTTGATGATCCACACATGACCACACACACTCTAGTGGGTGTGGTGATGCAACTTCTATCACACTGGTTCACCGTTCCTATGTGGCAGTTGCATATTCTAGGGGTTCTTTGTACCTTCTAACCACCATGGTTTTACACACATGGAGTCTCTAGATATCAATGCATGTGTTATTATTAAAACCACATATTGATGATCCACACATGACCACACACTCAAGTGGGTGTGCTGATGCAACTTATGTCACACTGGTTCACCATTCGCATGTTGCAATTGCATATTCTAGGGGCTCTTTGTGCTTTCTGACCACCATGGTTTGACACACATGGAGTATCTATAAATAAATTCATGTGTTATTCTTAAATCCACACCTTTATGATCCACACATGACCACACACACTCTAGTGGGTGTGGTGATGCAACTTCTGTCACACTGGTTCACCATTACCATGTGGCCGTTGCATATTCCAGGGGCTCTTTGGGCTTCTTGACCACCATGGTTTTACACACATGGAGTCTCTAGAGATAAATGCATGTGTTATTCTCAAAACCACACCTTGATGATCCACATAACCACGCACACTCTAGTCGGTGTGTGATGATGCAACTTCTGTCACACTGGTTCCCCATTCCCATGTGTTAGTTGCATATTCCAGGGGCTCTTTGGGCATACTGACCACCATGGTTTGACACACATTGAGTCTCTAGATATCAATGCATGTGTTATTCTCAAAACCACACCTTGATGATCCACATGACCACACACACTCCAGTGTGTGTGGTGATGCAACTTGTATCACACTGGTTCACCATTCTCATGTGGCACTTGCATATTTCAGGGGCTCTTTGGGCTTTCTGAACACCATGGTTTGACACACATGGAGTCTCTAGAGATCAATGCATGTGTTTTTTAAAACCACATCTTGTTGATCCACACATGACCACACACACTCGAGTGGGTGTGCTGATGCAACTTCTTTCACACTGGTGCACCATTCGCATGTGGCATTCGCATATTCTAGGGGCTCTTTAGGCTTTCTGACCACCATGGTTTGACACACATGGAGTATCTAGAGATAAATGCATGTGTTATTCTCAAAATCACACCTTGATGATCCACACATGACCGCACACACTCTAGTGGGTGTGATGATGCAACTTCTATCACACTGGTTCACCATTCCCATGTGGCAGTTGCATATTCTAGGGGATCATAGGGATTCCGGACCACCATGGTTTTACACAAATGGAGTCTCTAGAGATCAATGCATGTGTTATTCTTAAAATCACATCTTGATGATCCACACATGACCACACACACTCCAGTGGGTGTGGTGATGCAACTTCTTTCACATAGGTTCACCATTCGCATGTGGCAATTGCATATGCTAGGGGCTCTTTAGGATTTCTAACCACCATGGTTTGACACACATGGAGTATCTAGAGATAAATGCATGTGTTATTCTCAAAACAACAGCTTGATGATCCACATATGACCGCACACACTCCAGTGGGTGTGGTGATGCAACTTCTATCACACTGGTTCACCATTCACATGTGGCAGTTGCATATTCTAGGGGCTCTTAGGGCTTCCTGACCACCATGGTTTTAAACACATGGAGTCTCTAGAGATCAATGCATGTGTTATTCTCAAAACCACACTTTGATGATCCACATGACCACACACACTCTATTGGGTGTGTGGTGATGTAACTTCTGTCACACTCTTTCACCATTCTCATGTGGTAGTTGCATATTCCAGTGGATCTTTGGGCATTCTAACCACAATGGTTTGACACACATGGAGTCTCTAGACATCAATGCATGTGTTATTCTCAAAACCACATCTTGATCTATGACCAAACACACTCCAATGGGTGTGGTGATGCAACTGCTTCTATCACACTGGTTCACCATTCCCACGTGGTAGTTGCATTCTAGGAGCTCTTTGGGCTTTCTAACCACCATGGTTTGATACGCATGGAGTCTCTAAAAATCAATACATAAGTTATTATAAAAACCAAAGCTTGATGATCCACACATGACCACACACACTCCAGTGGGTGTAGTGATGCAACTTCTATCACACTGGTTCACCGTTCTTATGTGGCACTTGCATATTCTAGGGGTTCTTTGGGCCTTCTGACCACCATGGTTTGACAAACATGGAGTCTCTAGAGATCAATGCATGTGTTATTATTAAAACCACATATTGATGATCCACACATGACCACACACTCCAGTGGGTGTGGTGATGCAACTTCGGTCACACTGGTTCACCATTCGCATGTTGCAATTGCATATTCTAGGGGCTATTTGTGCTTTCTGACCACCATCGTTTGACACACATGGAGTATCTAGAAATAAATTCATGTGTTATTATCAAAACCACACCTTTATGATCCACACATGACCACACACACTCTAGTGGGTGTGGTGATGCAACTTCTGTCACACTGGTTCACCATTACCATGTGGCAGATGCATATTCCAGGGGCTCTTTGGGCTTCTTGACCACCATGATTTTACACACATGGAGTCTCTAGATATAAATGCATGTGTTATTCTCAAAACCACACCTTGATGATCCACATGACCACGCACACTCTAGTCGATGTGTGGTTATGCAACTTCTGTCACACTGGTTCACCATTCCCATGTGGCACTTGCATATTTCAGGGGGTCTTTGGGCTTTCTGAACACCATGGTTTGACACACATGGAGTCTCTAGAGATAAATGCATGTGTTTTTCTTAAAACCACATTTTGATGATCCACACATGACCACACACACTCCAGTGGGTGTGCTGATGCAACTTCTTTCACACTGGTTCACCATTCTCATGTTGCAACTACATATTCTAGGGCTCTTTAGGCTTTCTGACCACCATGGTTTGACACACATGGAGTATCTAGAGATAAATGCATGTGTTATTCTCAAAATCACACCTTGATGATCCACACATGACCTCACACACTCTAGTGGGTGTGGTGATGCAAATTCTATCACACTGGTTCACCATTCCCATGTGGCAGTTGCATATTGTAGGGGCTCATAGGGCTTCCGGACCACCATGGTTTTACACACATGGAGTCTCTAGATATCAATGCATGTGTTGTTATCAAAACCACACCTTGATGATCCACATTACCACACACACTCTATTGGGTGCGTGGAGATGTAACTTTTGTCACACTCTTTCACCATTCTCATGTGGTAATTGCATATTCTAGGGGCTCTTTGGGCGTTCTAACCACCATGGTTTGACACACATGGAGTCTCTAGACATCAATGCATGTGTTATTCTCAAAACCACATCTTGATCTATGACCACACACACTCCAATGGGTGTGGTGATGCAACTGCTTCTATCACACTGGTTCACCATTCACATGTGGTAGTTGCATTCTAGGGGCTCTTTGGGCTTTCTAACCACCATGGTTTGACACACATGGAGTCTCTAAAGATCAATACATAAGTTATTATAAAAATCAAAGCTTGATGATCCACACATGACCACACACACTCTAGTGGGTGTGGTTATGCAACTTCTATCACGCTGGTTCACCATTCCCATGTGGCAGTTGCATATTCTAGGGGCTCTTTGGGATTTCTGACCACCATGGTTTGACACACATGGAGTCTCTAGAGATCAATGCACGTGTTATTATTAAACCCACATATTGATGATCCACACATGTCCACACACTCCAGTGGGTGTGGTGATACAACTTCTATCACACTGGTTCACCAATCGCATGTGGAAATTGCATATTCTAGGGGCTCTTCGTGCTTTCTGACCACCATGGTTTGACACACATGGAGTATCTAGAAATAAATGCATGTGTTATTCTCAAAACCACACCTTTATGATCCACACATGACCGCACACACTCTAGTGGGTGTGGTGATGCAACTTCTGTCACACTGGTTCACCATTACCATATGGTAGTTGCATATTCCAGGGGCTCTTTGGGCTTCCTGACCACCATGGTTTGACACACATTGAGTCTCTAGATATCAATGCATGTGTTATTCTAAAAACCACACCTTGATGATCCACATGACCACACACACTCCAGTGTGTGTGTGGTGATGCAACTTGTATCACACTGGTTCACCATTCCCATGTGGCACTTGCATATTTCAGGGGCTCTTTGGGCTTTCTGAACACCATGGTTTGACACACATGGAGTCTCTAGAGATAAATGCATGTGTTTTTCTTAAAACCACATCTTGATGATCCACACATGACCACACACACTCCAGTGGGTGTGCTGATGAAACTTCTTTTACACTGGTTCACCATTCTCATGTTGCAACTTCATATTCTAGGGCTCTTTAGGCTTTCTGACCACCATGGTTTGACACACATGAAGTATCTAGAGATAAATGCATGTGTTATTCTCAAAATCACACCTTGATGATCCACACATGACCGCACACAGTCTAGTGGATGTGGTGATGCAACTTCTATCACACTGGTTCACCATTCCCATGTGGCAGTTGCATATTCTAGGGGCTCATAGGGCTTCCGGACTACCATGGTTTTACACACATGGAGTCTCTAGAGATCAATGCATGTGTTATTATCAAAAACACACCTTGATGATCCACATTACCACACACACTCTATTGGGTGTGTGGAGATGTAACTTTTGTCACACTCTTTCACCATTCTCATGTGGTAATTGCATATTCTAGGGGCTCTTTGGGCGTTCTAACCACCATGGTTTGACACACATGGAGTCTCTAGACATCAATGCATGTGTTATTCTCAAAACCACATCTTGATCTATGACCACACACACTCCAATGGGTGTGGTGATGCAACTGCTTCTATCACACTGGTTCACCATTCACATGTGGTAGTTGCATTCTAGGGGCTCTTTGGGCTTTCTAACCACCATGGTTTGACACACATGGAGTCTCTAAAGATCAATACATAAGTTATTATAAAAACCAAAGCTTGATGATCCACACATGACCACACACACTCTAGTGGGTGTGGTGATGCAACTTCTATCACGCTGGTTCACCATTCCCATATGGCAGTTGCATATTCTAGGGGCTCTTTGGGCTTTCTGACCACCATGGTTTGACACATATGGAGTCTTTAGAGATCAATGCATGTGTTATTATTAAACCCACATATTGATGATCCACAGATGTCCACACACTCCAGTGGGTGTGGTGATACAACTTCTATCACACTGGTTCACCAGTCGCATGTGGAAATTGCATATTCTAGGGGCTCTTCGTGCTTTCTTACCACCATGGTTTGACACACATGGAGTATCTAGAAATAAATGCATGTGTTATTCTCAAAACCACACCTTTATGATCCACACATGACCGCACACACTCTAGTGGGTGTGGTGATGCAACTTCTATCACACTGGTTCACCATTACCATATGGCAGTTGCATATTCCAGGGGAACTTTGGGCTTCCAGACCACCATGGTTTGACACACATTCAGTCTCTAGACATCAATGCATGTGTTATTCTCAAAACCACATCTTGATCTATGACCACACACACTCCAATGGGTGTGGTGATGCAACTACTTCTATCACACTAGTTCACCATTCACATGTAGTAGTTCCATTCTAGGGCACCTTTGGGCTTTCTAACCACCATGGTTTCACACACATGGAGTCTCTAAATATCAATACATAAGTTATTATAAAAACCATAGCTTGATGATCCACACATGACCACACACACTCTAGTGGGTGTGGTGATGCAACTTCTATCACGCTGGTTCACCATTCCCATGTGGCAGTTGCATATTCTAGGGGCTCTTTGGGCTTTCTGACCACCATGGTTCGACACACATGGAGTCTCTAGTGATCAATGCATGTGTTATTATTAAACCCACATATTGATAATCCACAGATGTCCACACACTCCAGTGGGTGTGGTGATACAACTTCTATCACACTGGTTCACCAGTCGCATGTGGAAATTGCATATTCTAGGGGCTCTTCATGCTTTCTGACCACAATGGTCTGACACACATGGAGTATCTAGAAATAAATGCATGTGTTATTCTCAAAACCACACCTTTATGATCCACACATGACCGCACACTCTCTAGTGGGTGTGGTGATGCAACTTCTGTCACACTGGTTCACCATTACCATATGGCAGTTGCATATTCCAGGGGCTCTTTGGGCTTCCTGACCACCATGGTTTGACACGTCTCGATATCAATGCATGTGTTATTCTCAAAACCACACCTTGATGATCCACATGACCACACACACTCCAGTGTGTGTGGTGATGCAACTTGTATCACACTGGTTCACCATTCCCATGTGGCACTTGCATATTTCAGGGGCTCTTTGGGCTTTCTGAAGACCATGGTTTGACACACATGGAGTCTCTAGAGATAAATGCATGTGTTTTTCTTAAAACCACATCTTGATGATCCACACATGACCACACACACTCCAGTGGGTGTGCTGATGAAACTTCTTTTACACTGGTTCACCATTCTCATGTTGCAACTTCATATTCTAGGGCTCTTTAGGCTTTCTGACCACCATGGTTTGACACACATGAAGTATCTAGAGATAAATGCATGTGTTATTCTCAAAATCACACCTTGATGATCCACACATGACCGCACACAGTCTAGTGGATGTGGTGATGCAACTTCTATCACACTGGTTCACCATTCCCATGTGGCAGTTGCATATTCTAGGGGCTCATAGGGCTTCCGGACCACCATGGTTTTACACACATGGAGTCTCTAGAGATCAATGCATGTGTTATTATCAAAAACACACCTTGATGATCCACATTACCACACACACTCTATTGGGTGTGTGGAGATGTAACTTTTGTCACACTCTTTCACCATTCTCATGTGGTAATTGCATATTCTAGGGGCTCTTTGGGCGTTCTAACCACCATGGTTTGACACACATGGAGTCTCTAGACATCAATGCATGTGTTATTCTCAAAACCACATCTTGATCTATAACCACACACACTCCAATGGGTGTGGTGATGCAACTGCTTCTATCACACTGGTTCACCATTGACGTGTGGTAGTTGCATTCTAGGGGCTCTTTGGGCTTTCTAACCACCATGGTTTGACACACATGGAGTCTCTAAAGACCAATACATAAGTTATTATAAAAACCAAAGCTTGATGATCCACACATGACCACACACACTCTAGTGGGTGTGGTGATGCAACTTCTATCACGCTGGTTCACCATTCCCATGTGGCAGTTGCATATTCTAGGGGCTCTTTGGGCTTTCTGACCACCATGGTTTGACACACATGGAGTCTCTAGAGATCAATGCATGTGTTATTATTAAACCCACATATTGATGATCCATAGATGTCCACACACTCCAGTGGGTGTGGTGATACAACTTCTATCACACTGGTTCACCAGTCGCATATTCTAGGGGCTCTTCGTGCTTTCTGACCACCATGGTTTGACACACATGGAGTATCTAGAAATAAATGCATGTGTTATTCTCAAAACCACACCTTTATGATCCACACATGACCGCACACACTCTAGTGGGTGTGGTGATGCAACTTCTGTCACACTGGTTCACCATTACCATATGGCAGTGTCATATTCCAGGAGCTCTTTGGGCTTCCTGACCACCATGATTGTTCACACATGGAGTCTCTAGAGATCAGTGCATGTGTTATTCTCAAAACTACACCTTGATGATCCACATCACCACACATACTCTAGTCGGTGTGGTGATGCAACTTATGTCACACTGGTTCACCATTCCCATGTGGTAGTTGCATATTCCATGGGCTCTTTGGGCATTCTGACCACCATGGTTTGACACACATTGAGTCTCTAGAGATCGATGCATGTGTTATTCTCAAAACCACACCTTTATGATCCACACATGACCACACACACTCTAGTGGATGTGTGGTGATGCAACTTCTGTCACACTGGTTCACCATTCCCCTGTGGCAGTTGCATATTTCAGGGGCTCTTTGGGCTTTCTGAACACCATGGTTTGACACACATTGAGTCTCTAGAGATCAATGCATGTGTTATTCTCAAAACCACAACTTGATGATCCACACATGACCACACACACGCTCTAGTATGTGTGGTGATGCAACTTCTATCACACTGGCTCACCATTCCCATGTGGCAGTTCCATATTCTAGGGGCTCTTTGGGTTTTCTCACCACCATGGTTTAACACACATTGAGTCTCTAAAGATCAATGCATGTGTTATTCTTAAAACCACATCTAGATGATCCACACATGACCACACACACTCCAGTCTGTGTGGTGATGCAACTTCTCTCACACTGGATCACCATTTGCATGTGGCAATTGCATATTCTAGGGGCTCTTTAGGCTTTCTGACCACCATGGTTTGACACACATGGAGTATCTAGAGATAAATGCATGTGTTATTCTCAAAACCACACCTTGATGATCCACTCATAACCGCACACACTCCAGTGGGTGTGGTGATGCAACTTCTGGCACACTGGTTCACCATTCCCATGTGGCAGTTGCATATTCTAGGGGCTCTTTGGGCTTCCTAACCAGCATAGTTTTACACACATGGAGTCTCTAGAGATCAATGGATGTGTTATTCTCAAAACCACACCTTGATAATCCACATGACCACACACACTCTAGCAGGTGTGTGGTGATGTAACTTCTGTCACACTGATTCACCATTCCCATGTGGTAGTTGCATATTCTAATGGCTCTTTGTGTTGGGTTCGCAGCATAGAAAAGAAAAAAATTCCTACGATGGGAACTATACGCCAATATCTATCTACTAGATACAAGCAATGGGTGGATATACATCCATGGAGAACTTACCCTCGAAGACAACAAAGCTTTGTTAACGAGATGGAACTCGTGGATGACGTAGTCATATCCTTGCCGATCTCAAGATCATGATGAAGTCCAGCAGGTCCAGCTCCAGCACATCCTTCAGATCCAGTTCCAGCAAGTCTAGCACCACCAAGTCTAGCACCACAAAGCAATGGTGCATCCATGATCGCACAAACGTCCGGTACCCCGACAACCTCCATCCCTCGCTCCAGCAAAGAAGCGGAAACAGCAACTCCTTTCCAGATAGAAAGTTTGAAGGGAGGAAACCTTACTTGTAACCGACTCGACCTGCTACCCGAGACCTAGCCTATCTATATAAAGGCTAGGAGGGGCGGCGAGGAAGACACAGACACAACCCTAGTTTTCACGACTCTCGCCAAATTGCATCTGCGCACCATTGTAACTTTCGACTCCCTCGATAATTCCACGAGCAGACAAGCAGGAGTAGGGACCTCTACGAGGCCTGAACCTAGGTAAATCCTTTGTCCCCTGTGTGCTTGTTTGCTAGCCGATAGATGTCTCCAGCACTCCCTCCTTCTCCAAAA
Source organism: Avena eriantha (assembly GCA_910589775.1). Lineage (NCBI taxonomy): Eukaryota > Viridiplantae > Streptophyta > Magnoliopsida > Poales > Poaceae > Avena > Avena eriantha. Next base: position 24,429,519 of record OU342746.1, read on the forward strand.
CCCAAGTCCATAACAATGGGCATTGATGAGTTAAACCCTCGTCAATTGGCACCGTCTGTGGGAATTGGGAGTGCTGATGTTGTGGCTTCTTTGGCCCCATCAACCGTGATCTACAACTCCGCAACAGCGGAGATTCGCCAGCTCTTCGGAGCCTTTGACTTCACCGTCCACACACCGGCCACCCGCTCGGCTTTCGAGTCCGTGGGAGACGGAATCTGCTTGGCGATTGGGAGCTTCCGCTTCCAAGTTGGTCAGATGGGCACGCTTCACATGCCTGATCAACCGACAACACCGGCGATTGCCCCGGCATCATGGTTCCCTCCATCGATCGGCACCCTCAGCGAGCTCAATACTCCGGCGGCAGTCGGGAACACGATCAGCGACAGCAGTCGCGACTCCGATCTGAGCGATCTGGCCACAGAAGATGGAACCTGCGGTTCCGAATCTGAAAGTTGCGGAAGCAACAGCTTCCCCAATCACTTCATGTGTGCCATCATCAACGCAGGCGACACCTCCGCGAATCGCGGCGTCGTCAACACCGGCAACGGCACCGATCCACACAACGTTGGCAATGGTGGCAACGGTGGTAACGGCGCCAACGGTGGAGCAGTCGAACCTCCCAGCATAATCAATGAGCAAACCGGCGAATGCGTTGTAATCAGGCTCAACGAGCAAGAGTGGGAGCGCTGCCGCGAAGCCCTACGAGGTGCACCTCTGCCCTTTGGATCCCCACAGGAATTACTAATGGGCTACCACTGGCTCCTGAAAGAGGAATTCAAGCGCCAAAAAGAAGCAATCGCGCAGCTGGAGGCGCGTAAAAGGGCGGCGGACGAATCGAGCCTTCGTCGTGCTGGGCTCTCCTCCTACGGAGGATCCTCCTCACGAGGAAACGAGTACGTCGCCAAGAAGAGGCAGTCGTGAATGGCTCACCTCACTGAACAAGAGCGCATAGACGCCGCGAAAGTCCTCAACTTCAGCTCTATGATAGTCGACACGAGAGGCAACATGGTCCCCAGAACACCGCAGGCCGCGGTCACGGCAGCCACCATGTACCTCCTCAACAACCTGCCACCGGCTGGAGATCCCCGAACCGCCATGCACCGATCTACGATCGCGGGTTTGGGGCTAATCGAGGTCGCCCTCGATAAGCAGCCAGTACCAGACCCCAAAAAGGGCAAAACGCTAGCAAAACGCTACTCCTCGCCCTCGTCTAGCGATGACAGTCACGACCTGTCTCGATGCCGTCATTCGCAGTGACACGATCGCGACTACGATGCGTGCAACAACCTCACACAACGTAAGATCGACAAATCAAGAGCACGACGTGCCCGGTCGACTGACTCAGAGGAGGAAGATGGGGAGCTCTGCGGCGCCAGATGCTTCAGCAGATCCATTAGGCAGAAACGAATACCTAAGGGGTTTAAACTTCTGTCGGAAAACCCAAAGTTCGACGGCTTACAAGACCCTAAAATCTGGCTAGAGGACCACATCTCCTCCGTCAGACTCCACGGAGGCAGTCGAAGTACTGCCATGCAATGTTTGCAGCTACAGCTGCAGGGCGCCGCCCGAGCATGGCTCAATAGCCTCCCACGCGGATCCATTCGCAGCTAGGATGAGCTGGTCTATAGCTTCGTGCGCAAATTTAAGGGCACGTACAAACGGCCCGCATCAATCGAAGAACTAAGATGCTGCCAGCAAAAATCTGGCGAATCACTGCGCTCATACATCCGAAGGTGGTCCATCATCAAGAATTCCACGGAAAACATCTCAGAGCACCGCGCGATTGATGCATTCAACGGTGGCGTTCGCCGTTTAGAGCTCAGGGAGGAGCTGGGCCGCTCAAAGCCCCAGACTATCGACCACCTAATGGAGATCGCGAATCGATGGGCTGATGGAGAAGATTCAGTGAAGAATCGCGCTCACTCTGATGAGGAGGCAGAGCTCTAACGCAGACGCGACCGCCGAGGCAAACGCCGCATGCGCATCTACGACGACCTTGACGACATTAATATGGTCCCAGCCGGCTACGCCGAGAGACGCGACGACAACCACAATAGCGGATACCGCGACTCTGGGAAGACCATGCAAGTGTGGCAACGCCGCACTCGCGACGAGGCAACCGCGACCTCCATCGAGGAGAAACTGTCCGGACCATGCACGGTACACTTCTACATCGATAAGCATGACGGCAAGAGAAAGTCCAGCCACCTCCTCAAAGACTGTTGCGAGTTCCTCAAGCTACACGAGGGATTGGTTCGGATGAACCGCAACGCAGTCGAAAGAGGCTATGGGGCCGCTCCAGGCGCCGTGGCACATGGCGCACCGCCACCACCACCAGGGCCACCCCCGAATGGAGTTGCACCGGACCAGCACCACGGAGGAGAACCGTACCCGCGGGCCATGGGTACCATGATGATCCAAAAGGGGCGCCCCTCCAATAGGGTGCAGAAAGCTATCACTCGCCAAGTCAACTTGGCCACGCACTCACCACCATCCACCACCGAGTACCTCAGTGGCAGTGAGTCGTTCATCACCTTCGATAAACGCGACCACCCGCCTCAAGTACCTCGCCCAGGTCATTGCCCCCTCGTACTCGAGGCACAAATTGGAGGTTTCGACATGAGTCGCGTCTTCATGGACGGCGGAAGCGGCATCAGCCTCATATTCGCGAGTACCCTGCGAGCAATGAGGATTCCTCTAACTTGCTTGGAGGCATCGGACACAACGTTCCATGGCATCGTCCCAGGGAAAGGCGTATACCCCCTGGGAAAAATCAACCTCGACGTCATATTCGGCACGCCGAAGAACTTTAGGCGCGAGCGCATTGACTTTGAGGTCGTCGACTGGCCCTCACAATACCACTGCATCCTCGGACGCATCGCGTTCGCTAGGTTCATGGCGGTACCCCACTACGCCTAGCTGCAGATGAAAATGCCAGGTCCCAACGGCGTCATCACGATCAACGGAAGCTTTGAGCGATCTGACAGTTGCGACAGGGAATTCAACAGAATCTCCCAGTCCTTTGGCATGCAGGAGGAGCTCGCGCGATTGAAGGAAACGACAGACAATAGTATGTCTCCCCTGAGCAGGCCAAGCTCACCTGATCTCTCCTTCGACTCATCCGTGCACACAAAGAAGGTGCAGGTCCATCCGACAGATACCGCCAAAACGGCCCTCATCGCCAACAACTTGAGTCCCGCATAGGAACTTGCGCTCGTCGAATTCCTCCGTGAGCACTGGGAAATTTTTGCCTGGTGTCCTGCGGACATAACAGGAGTTCCCAGGGAATTCGCCGAGCACGCACTCAACGTCAAACCCGACGCAAGGCCAGTCAAACAAACAATCAGGCGACTATCTGAGCCACGAGCGCAGGCAGTTGGCATGGAGATCAACAGACTCCTCGAGGCCAAATTCATACGCGAGATGAAGGAAAGCACTTGGCTCGCCAATACGGTGCTGGTGCCAAAAAAGGACACGGTTATCCTACGGATGTGCGTGGACTTCACTTCTTTAAACAAGCACTGCCCAAAGGATCACTTCCCGCTACCACGGATCGATCAAATCATCGACTCCATCACTGGATGTGAGCGCCTCTGCTTTCTCGATGCCTACTCAGGCTATAACCAAATTCGAATGAAGGAGGAAGACCAAGAGAAGACAGCGTTTACAACGCCCTTTGGTGTGTTCTGCTACAACACAATGCCCTTTGGGCTAAAAAACGCGGGAGCCACCTACCAGCGGTGCATGCAGGCTTGCCTCAAGGAGCAATTGGGTCGCAACATCCAAGTCTATGTTGACGACATAGTAATCAAAACCAAGGAGGAAGCCTCTCTAATCAACGACTTGCACAAAACATTCGCCAACCTCGATCGTTACCGGATTAAGCTCAATCCAGACAAATGCGCCTTCGGCGTACCATCTGGGCAGCTGCTCGGGTATCTCATCTCCGCGAGAGGGATTGAGGCAAACTCGAAAAAGATAAAGGCCATACTGGCCATGGAGAAGCCAAAGAACATAAGAGGCGTCCAGCAACTAGCCGGATGAATCACGGCCCTCAGCCGATTTATCAGTCGAATGGGGGAAAAGGCCCTGCCCTTCTATCAGCTCCTCCGCAAAGCTGACAAATTCGAGTGGACCAAGGAAGCGCAAGAAGCATTCGAAGATCTCAAGCGCCTGTTATCCACCTCGCCGGTACTGGTGACTCCACGAGAAAGGGAACCACTGCTGCTGCACATCTCCGCCACTAACCAAGTAGTTAGTACAGTGCTCGTCGTCGAACGGGCCGAGGAAAACAAGGTCCATGGCGTACAACGCCCGGTATACTACCTCAGCGAGGTCCTCACGTCAACAAAACAGTGATACCCGCACTACCAGAAGCTGGCGTACGGCATCTTCATGACCGCCCGACGACTGCGCCATTACTTCCAGGAACACCCAATCGTGGTAGTCAGCGACGCCCCATTGGGACATATCCTCAATAAACCCGACGCCACGGGACGAGTCGCGCTCTAGGGAATCGAACTGTCTCCACGAGACATCACATACGAAAAACGCGACGCAATCAAGTCGCAAGTTCTCCCTGACTTTCTCGTGCATTGGATGGAAAACCAACTCCCGGATAAGCCAGATATGTCCTACCTTTGGACCATGCACTTCGATGGATCCAAGCGGAAAGACGGAGCAGGAGCAGGCGTCATTCTGACGTCACCTCAAGGAGACAAGCTGAAATACATCCTGCGAATGCAGTTCACAGCCTCAAACAACGAGGTGGAATACGAGGCCCTGTTGCACTGGATGAGGATGGCAAAAGCCTGTGGCGCAAAGAGGCTCATCATATATGGCGACTCCAAGCTGGTCGTCAACCAAACAATGCACGAGTGCGACGCACTCAATGACAACATGATCGCATACCGCGACCTCTACGATACACTCGAGGGAGACTTCCATGGTTGCGAGTTGCGACATGTAGGTCGCGAAAGCAATGAGGAGGCGGACGCACTCGCCAACATAGGCTCTACCTGCGCCCCCATACCACCTGGGGTATTTCTCGAGCGCATCTGCGAACGCTCCATCAAGCCAAAGGCCGCAGAGAAGAAAACAAGCGCAGCAATGGACTCGGGAGCCACGCCACCCAATGAGCCAATGGCACTCGATGACTTGGAGCTAGACACAGGACTCGAAGGGCCAATGAGCATCATGATGATAGAACAATCCTAGACGCAGCCGTACATTACATATCTCCTTAGCAAGCGCTTACCGGACGACCCGACAGATGCAAGGCACATCGCACGACGCTCCAAGGCATTCGCCGTTATCAACGACGAACTGTATAAACGCAGTATCACAGGCGTGTTACAACGATGTGTCTCCCTGGCCGATGGAAAAGCAGTCCTCCTCGACATACATGAAGGAACCTGCGGACACCACGCCGGTAGTCGCGCCCTCGTTGCCAAAGCTCTACGAGCTGGATTTTATTGGCCCACGGCCATGCGCGACGCCAAGGACATAGTCCAAAAGTGCAACGCTTGTCAGCGATTCGCGGACAAACCACACGCACCAGGCGCAGAACTGCGGCCTATTCCATTGGCCTGGCCCTTCGCACAGTGGGGTCTCGACATGGTTGGCAAACTCCCAAGGTCCTCGCAAGGAGGATACGTCTACCTCTTGGTCGCAGTCGACAAATTTACCAAGTGGATCGAGGCCATGCCAGTAACACAGCAATCAGGGCACAGCGCGGTCAAGTTCTTCGAGTCCATCGTCTACCGCTTCGGCGTACCGCACAGCATCATCACTGACAACGGGACGAACTTCACATCTAAGGAATTCGAAGAATTCTGCGAAAACCTGGGGATCAACATCAGTTATGCCTCAGTCGCGCATCCATAGACCAACGGTCAGGTGGAAAAAGCAAACGGGCTCGTCTGCAGCGGCATCAAGAAGCGACTACTTCGACCACTCGAACAAGCCGCGGGTTGCTGGCCAGATGAGCTCCAATCCATACTCTGGAGCCTACGTACAACTCCAAACAGCGCCACAGGCTACACGCCATTCTTTATGGTGCACGGGGCAGAAGCGGTACTACCCACCGAAGTAAGGTACAAGGCGCCGCGCATAGTCGCTTACAGCGAACAAGAGTCATCTCTCGCACTCGAAGACTCCGTCGACCTCCTCGACGAGGCGAGAGAAATCGCCGCAGAAAGATCCACGATCTACCAGCAGAACCTGCGCAACTACCACAGTAGAAGGCTTCGCCCCAGATCCTTCGTCGAAGGTGACCTGGTCCTGCGACTGAAGCAGCAGGGGCATCTCAAGCTCGAGTCCCCCTGGGAAGGACCATACTTGGTTATAGAAGTAATCCCAGGTGGCGCCTATCGCCTTCAAGACCTAGAAACAGGAGTCGCATACTCCAACCCTTGGAACGTCGCACAACTGCGACGCTTCTACCCCTAGCTGTTTTTACTTTTACATCGCAAATAAGGCTACTCAGCCAAGGCTACTTAGCCACACACTGTACCTCGTATTGTTCTCCAAATAAATAAAAGCTAAGTGCCCCAAAACTCTGTGTTTTTCTTTTCACTTCTGTTACTATTGTACTCGGGGGCTCCGCCACCCTACACACATCTGTTCTTCGAACTAATAAACACGACATCCTGAGTAGCTGGCACATCAATCGAACCCCTTAACGCAAACTCAACCCAGCTGCAACGCACCTGGCAGGTTGATAAAGGGGATCGCCAGGCTAACGAAAAGGACCCGCATAATGCAACGCACCTTACGCTTACAAAAAGCTATTTGTACGCGTTCAACAATAAATTACATACAAATATATAAATGAACTTTACAACACAAATACACTTATGTGCAGGATACAAATCCAGTTATTGCTGCAACAGAAGAACATTGGTTTGCTCCTCGAAGAAGTTGACAATCTCCTCTGCTGGGCGGTCCACCGCTTGATAGTGCGGCACCATATTCCAAGAAGATCCGGCTGGCGGCGCTGGCAGACCGGAAGCTACGACGGCGACATCCACGTCAGGCCTATGCAATCGCACCATCGAGAGGGCAGCCTTGGCACCAGCCACCAACTGTTACCTCACGCACTCGCGAACCGCGGACATATCTTGAAATTTGGCCAGGAGAGCCAACAGGCTTGACGGCGTGTCATCCAATGGGTACATCGCCCGGTAGATATTCTTCAAACATGACTGCGACTTCTTCAGGAAGAGCAGCACTCGCGAAGCGCGATCCTGCAGGGTCGCCAATGCAGTCGCACGATCATGATCCACCCAGAAGTATCCACTCTCTTGGAGTTGCTCCTAGGTGAGACCATGAAGGCGGATAGCTATCCTATCTCTCTCCTCCTGCGGACGGTGTGCGCTAAGAACTACACGAAGCAGCACCAACAGCATGAGTACAATGTACCACTGCAACTATCTACAAAGGAAAAGATGAGGACGAGCAAACTAACACTTAAATTGGTCGCCCAGCTGCGTCACCTCGCCAAGCAGATACTACTCGCGGGCGGTGGCTTTTTCCGCCTTTGATTTCCACACATCTGCGTTACCGCGGATCAGGGGCAACTCACGCTCCAGCTGCTTCACGCGGTCATGAAGTCGCGACAGCAAAGACAGCTCCTCTACCCTGGAGCGCGGTAGTGCCACTGTCTCATCAAGAGATGATGGATCATGGTCTCCCCCTACGGGACCACTCGATGTGCCCTACCACAGATCAAGACAGAAGCAAATAAGGCGACCAAACTAACACAAAGGCAGGGATAGCAGATGCATTCAGGATAAAGCATAAAAAATATTCACAAGCACACTCGCCAGCAGGCATGTTCTTAGAGCAAAAGGACAAATCGTTATCTACTACACAAAGCTAACTACGGAGCAGCTGGCTTCTTCGACTTCGACGCCTTGGGGGCTTCATCAAATCCGTGGCAGTATCAGATGCCATTGATTTTCCACCTGCCCCTGAAGCCGAAGCTTTCGCCGCCTTCTTAGCGCGTTGGAGCTCCTCCGAATACTTGGCAACGGTATTAATCAAAGAATGACCGTATTTGGCACAGGCAGTCGCAAAGGGGGCGAAAACTACCTGTTGACCATCCGCGCCAACAGGCATTGTCTTCGACACCGCAGAGTGGATCTATCTCGACTCCGTGGGCCTGCACCATGGAGAGTGACATCGTTGCACCAGCCGCCCGGAGGGAGTTCTTATAGGTAGAAGGCACACCCCCGGCGAGTGACTCCACCAGCTCGTCCATTTTATCGACCTGCTCCGCCTTTGGCATCAACTCCTCTCGGAGGCGACTAAGGGTGACCTTGGCCTTGGACAATGTATTCTGGACTACGGCGCTTCGGTCTTCGACCGCGGATACCGCGCCAGCCAGAGCGTCATCACGACGAAGGGCCTGCGGGTCAAAACTCAAGTCGCCAGGATCTACACCAAAAAACATGGATCAGATTTCTGGTGCCAACGGCAAAACTCCAGAAGCAAAGAAAAGCATCAATCAAAAATCCACCAGTAAAGGTACCTGAGAGGGCCTTGGCGACTGAGAATAGCTGCTCCTCGAACAACTTCTCCCTGGCCGCAAAAGAGGTGCGGAGATCCTCTTCTCGCTTTCGGGCTTCATCACGAGCCGCGATTGCCTCATCGCGCCCCTTCACAGCTGCGGCCAGTGTCTTCTCCAAGGATGCGACATTGCGCAGTAGGGTGTTATGCTCAGCTACATGGCAGTCAAAATAATTGGCTATCAGTCAAACACACTAGAACAGAAAAAAGACAAAAGAAACAAGCGTGGAAGCACTCACTTTCGACCACGCGGTGACGCGTCTCCAGCATCGCATGCTGACGACCCATCGCCATCACCTGCTCCGCCACTCGCGCGGCCTCTTTTACAAGGAGCTGTTGCACCAATCAAGGAATCAGATAAGGGCAACAGAAGGCGTTGACTGCCAAAATACAAAAGAAGGAAAGATATACTCACATGGTCCTCTAGCGACTCCAAAGAAGTCTGTTGAGCTGTCATCCGAGCAACTATTCGATGCTCCCCTCCGTGAGGAGAACTCGAAGAATTGTGCCCGGAGTGGGCCGCCGCCGGAGGAGAAGGAGCGCGCTCGACCTCTACCTTGGACCTTGAGGTCGCGACTCCTAATTCCTTCAAAAATTCAACATCGCCAGAAGATGACGATGCCTCTTGACTGCAAGACCAAATTCACATTGAGAAAGGGCAAAACTCCAGGGCAAAGCCAACAAAAAGAAAACAGAGAAGAAAGAACGAACTCATAAACTTACCAGTCAAACTTGTCAAGATCAAACGTGGCCTCCGCCGACTCCGACGAAGACTCCTTGGGCAATCGCATCTTCTTGCGAGAAGCTGGTGCTACAGCCCTCACAGGAAAGGCGGGAATTGGTGACTCCGCGCCAGCAACTGTGCCCTCTGGAGTTGAAGGAGTCGACGCATCAGAGTCCTCGCTGCGCGGACGCTTGCGAGTATCTGGGCTCTCCGACTCGGGGGCTTCCTCTTCCATGTCAGAAGGGACAGTCGACTCAGACTCTTCCTCTTCAAAAGCTTCGCAAGGAATAATGCCCTTAGGGAGAGGAGGCATGCAAGGCGAGACCGCCCAATCCTACATACAAAAAGCAAAAAGGAGCAGGTAAGCAACAGAAAAGCAATCGTGAATATAAGCTACTACGTAGTACGACTGTACCTCGGGAGGAGGATTCGAAGCATCGAAGGGAGGAACGACTGGCTCATTCGGAAGCACATCCTTGAAGGTGTACTTCGTGACCAATCGCACCCTCTTGTCTACCTCACTCGCGGACATGCCATCGGCAGACACGCGAGTGGCATCATTAGCACCACCCCATTGAAACATGGGATGGACTCTAGCTTGGAGAGGCTGGACGCGACGACGCAGCCAAGTCCTGATAAGGGCGCAGCCTCCCTCTTCTGCGCCCATGCGACTCTCGAGGTCGCAGACGCGTTGATATAGCACGTCCGTCTCCGCGAGTTCGGACGGCATGATCATGTTCTTCCAAGAACGCATCTTCCTGCAGGGACTCGCGGGATCAAAAGGAGCAAGTCCAAAGTGCTCGTCCTTGGCCTTCAGGTCGCGAACATAAAACCATTTGTCCCTCCATCCCTGGACGGACTTGGCGAGCTTGATGTCGAAGTAGGTGGCGGATGGGTCGACATGGATTGCACAACCACCTACGTCATAAACTAAAGAGCGAGATGCGGACTGACGCTTTAGCTTGAACAAACGCTTGAAAAGGCCAAAGTGCGGCTCGATTCCGAGCCAACACTCACAGAGAGTGATAAAGCAAGAGATGTGAAGAATCGAATTCGGGGACAGCTGATGGAGCTGGAGCCCATAAAAACAGAGGAGACCCCTAAGAAAGGGGTGGATAGGCAAAGAAAGGTTGCGAATGATGAAAGCAAGAAACATCACTCGAAAACCAGCGGGAGGCACATGAATGGTCTCACCACTGGGGACGCGTGCGTCGGCGACTGCGGCGGAAATAACTCCGTCTTGGCGAAGAAGACAAAGATCGGACGCCTTGATGATTGAGGGGCGCCAGGCACCATTGGTCACGCGGGTACCCGCGACCTTCTTCTTCCCGCCGGCGGCGGCACTGGTGCCCACAGTAGCGGTGCCACCCTTCTTCGCTGTAGGAGCGGTGGCGGCGGATTCAGCGGCAGCGCCTCCTTTCTTCTTTCCCATTGCGTGGCGGCGATGAGAACGCAGAAAGTAACTTGGGAACAAGCGGAGATGGTCCAGAACTGAGGAAAAGATGAGCGCAGGAGAAAAGCAGAGGAGCAGCGGCAATGGCGATGGCAGCGAGGAAGAAAAGGGCGCAGATGGAAACTTACCGTCGTAGCATCGCTACTTAACCCCTAAGAGATGCAATCCAACGGCTCACAAAAACCCTATTGGACGCGTGGCACACGTCGCGCTCGACACGTGGAGAAGAGGAAGCGCGAACCGTCCCTCCGCTACGCAGAAATTGAGGAGGCACAGTTAATAATAAGATTACGCACACCCAGTCAACTCAAAGTCAGAAAGTGGGACCCACCGCTCGTCACGTCCCGTCAAAGCCGCTCACGCGGGTAACTGAGGTCATGAGTCAGCACTGACGTCATCAAAGGCTACTTAGTGGAAAACTTCGACTACTTTAGTCCTTGCTGGAGTTTTCGACTCCACCAAGCACTCAGGGGCTACTCCCATAGGGAGCGTTGGCCGCGCACCCTATGATTTTCTTTTCTTATTGCAGGGATACAGGCACTCATAATCAAACCCAACCACTCGAAAAACGATTCGACTATGGACGTGGGTTACTCCCATAGGGAGCGCTGGAAACAAATTCGACTGAAACAAGCAAGCAAAAGACGACAGCAGTCGCAATCCAAGTTTTCGACTCAAACAAACAAAAATGACAGCAGTCACAAAATTTCTTTAGTCCCTGCCTGAGTCTTCGACTCAACCAGGCACTCGGGGGCTACTCCCATAGGGAGCGCTGGTCGCGCACCCTATGATTATTTGCACAAAAGCTGTGCGTTGATTACATCAGCACTTGCGGATCATGGCGACACCGCCTCATAATTTTCCCTACAAAGAGATTATATCTCCTGGGTTGCCCGAATCATCTCCGTGATGATAAAATTCGGATGCCGCGCTTACAGCGTGAAGGTAAGACCTGAATAAAGGCCTGGCAACGCATTTAACTGCGCACTACCAGAAACATATCCGTGCCTACAGGCACGATGAACATGCCTTGACGGACGCGTCAAGTGCTCACACTCATATAACTAGAATTTGACTCATGTAAGACCTCCACGGCTTGAGTCGAATTACGCCAACACTTTTCCGGATTTGAGTCCGGGGACTCGAATTCGAGTAGATTGCGTTGTTTCACCCTAAGGTGGTTAACTGGTACCGATACTTCGGTTATATCAGGCACGTATATCAACAATCCCTATGACACAAATAAAAGCAGTCGAAATGTACTCATTCAGGCACTCGAAACTTCAAAAAGTACCCAGTCGAATCTGCGATTCCACTAGATACTCGGGGGCTACTGACATGGGTATACCTTATAGGTACTCAAGCTTGGTATATACGGTCTAAATACATACAGGCTCACGGTGTCACCAAGGCCCAGACAAAAGGACTCGACTAACCTGCGGACTCTCGATTGCTTGAGAGACAAGAAGAAGCTAAAGATAGAAAGTTTGAAGGGAAGAACCCTTACTTGTAACCGACTCGACCTGCTACCCGAGACCTAGCCTATCTATATAAAGGCTAGGAGGGGGCGGCGAGGAAGACACAGACACAACCCTAGTTTTCACAACTCTCGCCAGATTGCATCTGCGCACCATTGTAACTTTCGACTCCCTCGATAATTCCACGAGCAGACAAGCAGGAGTAGGGACCTCTACGAGGCCTGAACCTGGGTAAATCCTTTGTCCCATGTGTGCTTGTTTGCTAGCCGATAGATGTCTCCAGCACTCCCTCCTTCTCCAAAACCCAAGTCCATAACAATGGGCATTGATGAGTTAAACCCTCGTCACCCTTTGTCTCGCGATATATTACATGTCCGAGATTCGATCATCGGTACCTCCATAGCTAGTTTTATCTCGTTGCCGACATGCACTCTTTTCTCGTTCCCGATATAACATTCTAGTGATCACATCACTTGCTTGCAAGCTATCTTAATGTAATATCACCGAGAGGCCCAGAGTATATCTATACGTCATCAGGATGGACAAATCCCACTCTAGATCCATGAGCCTCAATATAACACCTTTGTAGCATTGAACCCACCTTTATAGTTACCCTGTTACGGTGTGATGTTTGATGTTATCAAGATACTCTTCCGGTGTCAGCAATTAACATGATCTTATGGTCTAAGGACTAAGATTACTTCGTATGATGTTATAGCAATATAAACATAATGACTTTGATCGTAATTCTATACTTCAGATGAATGTTCATCACATCATTCCACCAATGTTGTGACCTCGTTATTAACAACATCCAATATCCATGATTAGGAAACCTTGATCATCTTGTTAATCAACAAGCTAGTTTATATGAGAGGCAGTACTAGGAAGTTTGTATTTTGTTTATTAAACACACATGTATTAACATTTCCAATTAATACAATTATAACATGCAAAATAAACATTTATCATAAACATTGAATAATATAATAACCACTTTACTATTGCCTCTCGGGCATATTCCCTTCACTTTGGGCATTCTGACCACCATGGTTTGACACACATGGAGTCTCTAGAGATCAATGCATGTGTTATTCTCAAAACCACACCTTGATCTATGACCACACACACTGCAATGGGTGTGGTGATGTCACTGCTTCTGTCACACTAGTTCACCATTCCCATGTGGTAGATGCATTCCAGGGGATCTTTGGGCTTTCTGACCACCATGGTTTGACTGACATGGAGTCTCTAGAGATCAATACATAAGTTATTCTCAAAACCAAAGCATGATGATCCACACATGACCACACACACACTATAGTGGGTGTGGTGATGCAACTTCTATCACACTGGTTCACCATTCCCATGTGGCAGTTGCATATTCTAGGGGCTCTTTGGGCTTTCTAACCACAATGGTTTGACACACATGGAGTCTCTAGAGATCAATGGATGTGTTATTATTAAAACCACATATTTATGATCCACACATGACCACACACACTCCAGTGGGTGTGGTGATGCAACTTCTGTCACACTAGTTCACCATTCGCATGTGGCCATTGCATATTCTAGGGGCACTTTGGGCTTTCTGACCACCAAGGTTTGACACACATTGAGTATCTAGAGATAAATGCATGTGTTATTCTCAAAACCACACCTTGATGATCCACACATGACCACACACACTCCAGTGGGTGTGGTGATGCAACTTCTATCAAACTGGTTCACCATTCCCATGTGGTAGTTGCATATTCCAGGGGCTCTTTAGGCTTCCTGGCCACCATGGTTTGACACACATTGAGTCTCTAGAGATCAATGCATGTGTTATTCTCAAAACCACACCTTGATGATCCACACATGACCACACACACTCCAGTGGGTGTGGTGTGGTGATGCAACTTCAGTCACACTGGTTCACTATTCCCATGTGGCAGTTGCATATTTCAGGGGCTCTTTGGGCTTCTGAGCACCAAGGTGTGACACACATGGAGTCTCTAGAGATACATTCATGTGTTATTCTCAAAACCACACCTTGATGATCCACATGACCACACACACTACAGTGGGTGTGTTGTGAGGCAACTTCTGTCACACTAGTTCACCATTCCCATGTGGCAATTGCATATTTCAGGGGCTTTTTGGGCATCTGACCACCATGGTTTGACACACATGGAGTCTCTAGAGATCAATGCATGTGTTATTCTTAAAACCACATCTTGATGATCCATTCATGACCACACACTCTCCAGTGGGTGTGGTAATGCAACTTCTATCACACTGGTTCACCATTCCCATGTGGCAGTTGCATATTCTAGGGGTTCATTCGGCTTTCTAACCACCATGATTTGACACACATGGAGTATCTAGAGATAAATGCATGTCTTATTCTCCAACCACACCTTGATGATCCACACATGACCGCACACACTCCAGTGGGTGTGGTGATGCAACTTCTATCACACTAGTTCACCATTCCCATGTGGCAGTTGCATATTCCAGGGGCTCATCGGGCTTCCTAACCAGCATGGTTTTACACACATGGAGTCTCTAGAGATCAATGCATGTGTTATTCTCAAAGTCACACCTTGATGATCCACATGACCACACACACTCTAGTGGGTGTGTGGTGATGTAACTTCTGTCACACTTGTTCACCATTCCCATGTGGTAGTCGCATATTCCAGGGACTCTTTGGAAATTCTGACCACCATGGTTTGACACACATGGAGTCTCTAGAGATCAATGCATGTGTTATTCTCAAAACCACAGCTTGATATATGATCACACACTCCAATGGGTGTGGTGATGCAACTGCTTCTGTCACACTGGTTCACCATTCCCATGTGGTAGATGCATTCCAAGGGGTTTTCTGACCACCATGGTTTGACTGACATGGAGTCTCTAGAGATCAATACATAAGTTATTCTCAAAACCAAAGCTTGATGATCCACACATGACCACACACACGAGAATATCATTTTGTGGCCCGAAAGTTGGTGTGGCTAGGCAACACGGTACCCAAGTTGCGTACAATCAGCTGCATTGCCCAAAGTTGGCGTGCCAAATAATCAGAGGCACGAATTCAACTTTACATTTCAATACAAAATATCAGGCTAATAGCCATCAAGTTGGCCCCCTGTCAGTTCTCGCCGTTATGTCGCTCCCATCGCTTAGGCGGGGTGGATGTCACGTAGGCTCGCAACGATGGCACAGTGGATAGGACAACAGCCCCTGCCCAGTGTATTGACGTGACAAAACAGGGCACATGTATCGGCGTTATAATTATTTTTTGTTTACTCAAACGGCCCCGCCACGCGTCTCTCCTTGGACTTATGTCCCCGTCGTTAACCACTACCTTAAAAGTGCATTGACGGTTCCACCGTTCCCCTGCCTCGCAGAAACCACTCTTCTTCTTCCTGTCATATGTCTTGTTCTTGTCTTCTCCGTGCTGCCATGGAAGGTCATCGCACTCTAGAGACAAGCTTCACTACCCATGACAATAAGAAGATAGACGTTGTCTACACCAACGAGGAGGAGATAATGGTGCGTCAGGTGTCTTGTCTACCCATCAACAGGGAATTATAATTCCTACACACAACTGGATCGATATTTAGCGTCTTGTCAAGATCCTAGGGGGCTCGAGGAAGGATGGAATGGCATCACTCGCAACTAGAATCCTCAATGAGTCGTACGACATACTGAAGGAAGATTTCCCTACGGATAGGCACGATTTCTGGGACCAGTGGCCGTTGTCTGATATAAACCTGAAGTATGCAGCCATAGATGCTTACGTGACCTACCAGCTGTACAAGAAGATCCATTTTTTCTAAGTTACCTCATGTTTTGCCCTATTTGCAAGAGGGAAGACGAGCTTAGGGGAGCCCTTTGTAGAAAATGCAGAATAACTGAGTTTGAAGCTGCATATGCAACGGAAATGGCTGCATCTGAAGCAGCTGACAGAGAGGCTACAGAAGTAGATGAAAGAGAGCTTGCAGCTGAAGCAGCTAACAGAGAGGCTGTAGCTGAAGCAGCAAACAGAGAGGCAACATCTTCTAGCGGCAACAATCAGGTCTGTGATGCACCGCTAATTGTGTCGCAAGATGCTGAATATAGGGAAGGCAAGTCATATCCTAGGTGGGATGAAGCATTTCGTGAGTTGTGGAGTGCCAATAATGTAATATCCACCTGGAATGATCGCAGTTGTTCGTGTTTGAACGATGGCAAAAGCCTCAAGTGGGCTGATGAGAAGTGAATTAAATTTTACTTCTCAGTGTTATGTTTCTATTTTGTGGAACTCAGTTATCTTATCAAGATGTCTAGCGCCTCAAGTGGGAGTAGTAAAATAAATTTAACCCTCTTTGTGTTATGTTTATGTATGTGTCTTGTAGCTTATCAAGATGGTAGCTCATTAACTGGCAGTTTGAAAGAGTACAATTTTCCTCTCTCGCTAAACAGATATGTTTGCCCAAATTGGTAGCAAATCTAGAGAAGATTCTCTCTTCGATAATTCGTTCCCTTTTGGACCTCTTTTTGCCTCCGGTCAGGTAGCACATCTAGAGCAGCAAATCACACCAGGCAGAATACATTCATTTGGAAAACAAAACAAATGTAGTATAGCTATGCGCAGCTAAATAGGATATAGCAATAGAAAGTAGGTTGCTGACGATGTTCGATGCATTCAGCCAGAAATAGGATGCAAGCAGAATATAGAAAATCAAAAGAAGATGCTTAGCAGCTGCAGGAACAATCAAGGCCTTCAAGTCCCCGCGCCTCCGCCTCCTCCCTTCGGCGCTTCCTCCACTTGTTTTTGCCTAGTCCGTTGATCTTGCGGGCCTTGGGCCTTGGAGGCATGCGACCCTCTTTGATGGCCACCAGCTGGAGGTTTCAGAGGTGAATGCCGAGAGCCCGGTGTTCAGCGATGTAGGCGTTGATGTTCACGGTCTTGCGCTTGCCGCCTTTGTGGATGCTAGAGCCCATGACCTCAGCATGCTTCAGTAAGGTGTTGAAGTCGGTGCCACCGGCGTGTCTCGCCCAGTAGTAGGCGATCCCCTTGCGAAAGGGGCAGCTGTAGTCACCGCCCCTAAAGAAGGTGTCGTACTGGCCGGCCCAAAGCCTCCTCCTGGCGAGTCTTGGTGTGCATGGACTCGTCATTGTTGCAGACGTCGCTGCCGGAAACCTACTGGAAGAAAAGGAAAATGGCGGAGAAGATGATGTAAGAAGATCGAGCAATCGAAATGCGAACAAGCGAATCCTAATAAACCAAGATCTAGCATCCAACGATGCGAATGGTATAAGAACCAGGGGAGGGGAGCAAACCCTAGTTACCTCTGACCATGGGTCGTCGATGCCGGTGTCGTAGGGGTTCAGCGGACAGATGTACTTATCTGGATTGTAGGTGCCCAAGAAGTGCTTGATCTGCTTGTGACCGGCGGGGGCCTCGACTGGGGCCTGGACAGGGACGGCGGCTGCTTTCAACGTGTCGAGGGGGGACCGGCGAGGAGACGGGGGCCTCCTTGCCGGCGGCCTCGGGGGCGACGATGGCCACCTTATCCTCCCCAGCCATCGCTGGCGTGGACGGGGTATTCTTGGGAGTTTGCGGATGATGGTGGGACAATGGAGAGGGTTGCGTGGGGAGAGTGAGCGAGAGTGAGAGGGGTGTGCGGAGAGGGGCTCTATAGTTAAGGTGGATGGAAGCAAGGCACGTTTCGTTGCACCACCGTGCAGCGCGCCGTGCAGTCTACTGCAACGCCAAGGACATCATCCAGAAATGCAACGCGTGTCAACGATTCGCGGACAAACCGCACGCACCTGGCGCAGAGCTCCGGCCAATCCCATTCGCCTGGCCCTTCGCGCAATGGGGACTCGACATGGTCGGCAAACTCCCCAAATCCTCATGAGGAGGTTAAGTCTACCTCCTGGTGGCAGTCGACAAGTTCACCAAGTGGATAGAGGCCATGCCAGCGACCAATCAATCAGGGCACAGTGCGGTCAAGTTCTTCGAGTCAATCGTATTCCGCTTTGGAGTGCCACACAGCATCATCACAGACAATGGAACAAACTTCACATCGAAGGAGTTCCAAGAATTCTGTGAAAATCTGGGAATCAATATCAGCTACGCCTCAGTAGCACATCCACAGACCAACGGTCAGGTTGAAAAGGCGAACGGGCTCGTCTGCGGCGGCATCAAGAAGCGACTGCTCCGGCCACTCGAACAAGCCGCGGGTTGCGGGCCAGATGAACTGCAATTAGTACTCTGGAGCCTACACACAACTACAAACAGTGCTACGGGCTACACCCCATTCTTTATGGTGCACGGGGCCGAAGAGGTGCTGCCCGCCGAGGTACGGTACAAGGCGCCGCACGTGGTCGCTTATAGCGAGCAGGAGTCATCCCTTGCACTCGAAGACTCCGTCAATCTCTTTGACGAGGCAAGGGAAATCTCCGCGGAAAGATCAACGATCTACCAGCAGAACCTGCGTAACTACCACAGTAGGAGGCTACGCCCTAGATCCTTCGTCGAAGGCGACCTGGTCCTACAACTAAAGCAACAAGGACATCTCATGCTCGAGTCCCCCTGGGAGGGACCATACGTGATTACAGAAGTAATCCTAGGTGGCGCCTATCGCCTTCAAGATTTAGAGACAGGAGTCGCATACTCCAACCCCTGGAACGTCGCGCAGCTGTGACACTTCTACCCTTTGTCGTTTTTACTCTTACATCACAAATAAGGCACTCAGCCAAGGCTACTTAGCCACACATTGTACTTCGTACTGTCTCACGAATAAATAAAGCTAAGTGCCCCAAAACTCCGTGTGCTCCTTTATTTTTCTGCGACTTATCCACTCGGGGGCTGCGCCACCCTATAGACACCTGTTCTACGAACTAAAACGTGATATCCTGAGTAGCTGGGACATCAATCGAAACCCTTGACACAACATCAACCCATCTGCAACGCACCTGACAGGTTGACAAGGGACTGAGATAAAAGCATGGCCAGGCTAACGAAAAGGAATCGCATAGTGCAACGCACTTACACGCTAACAAGCTCTTTATACATAATCGACAGTCAATTATACACAACATATATACAAACTTTAAAACATTGGTACACTTATGTGCATGATACAAAACTAAGATACTACTGCAACAAAAGAACGTTGGTCTGCTGCTCGAAGAAATCGACGATCTCCTCTGTTGGGCGATCCACTGCCTGATAGTGCGGCACCATATCCCAAGCAGAGCCTGCTGGTGGCGCAGGTGGCCCAGCCGCAATTGGCACAACATCTACGTCAGGCCTATGCAGTCGCACCAGCGACATAGTGGCCTTAGCACCAGCCACCAACTGTTGCCTCACACACTCGCGAACCGCAGCCAGGTCTTGGAACTTGGAAAGAAGGGCCAGCAGGCTTGATGGAGCAACATCCAGTGGAAACATCGTCCAATAAATGTTCTTCAAGCATGACTGCGACTTCTTCAGAAAGTGCAGCACTCGCGACGCACGATCCTGCAGGGTCGCTAGCGCAATCGCACGATCATGGTCCACCCAGAAGTATCCACTCTCCTGAAGTTGCTCTTGGGTCAGATCATGCAGGCGAATGGCAATCCTATCCTTCTCATCCTGCGGATGGCACGCGCTGACAACTATACAAAGCAACAACGGAAGCATAAGGACAACACATAACTGTGAGTGACTACAAGGAAAAGATAAGAGTAAGTAAACTAACACTTAATTTGGTCACCCAACTGCGTCATCTCTCCCAGCAGATACTGCGCTCGGGCGGTGGCTTTCTCCGCCTTTGACTTCCATACATCCGCGTTACCACGGAGCACGGGCAATTCACGCTCCAACTGCTTCACGCGGTCACGCAGTCGCGAAAGCAGCGATAGCTCATCCACCCTGGAGCGCGGTGGTGCCAAAGTATCATCAAGAGGCGGCGAGTCCTGAGGTTCCCTCAAAGGATCACTTGACGTACCCTACCACAAGCCAAGCAAGAAGCAAATAATAAGATCGAATTGACACAAAGACAAAAGATTCGAGTGCATTCAAGATTGGCAAAAGTATCAGCAGATACACCCGCCAAAGGCATGTTCTAGACAAAAGGCATAAACTAATAAACTATTACAAAGCTACTGAGGCGTGATTGGCTTCTTCAACTTAGACGGCTTCTGGGGCTTCATCGAGTCCTTGGCAGTATCAGATGCCACTGACCTTCCGCCAGCCCCTGATGTCGCAGCCTTTGCCGCCTTCTTGACTCGCTGCAGCTCCTCATAGTACTTCGCAACTGTGTTAATCAGCTGCGGCCCATATTTGCCATAGGAAGTCGCGAAGGGAGAAAAGACTACCTGCTGGCCGTCCGCGCTAACGGGCATCACCTTCGAAACCGCTGCATGATCAACCTCGACTCTGTGGGCCTGCACCATAGAGAGTGACATTGACGCGCCAGCCGTATGGAGTGAGTTCTTGAAGCTTGCAGGAACACCCCCGGCGAGAGACTCCACCAGCTCATCCATGTTCTCGATTAGCTCAGCCTTGGGCATCAACTCCTCCCGGAGGCGACTGAGCATGCCCTAGGCCCTGGAGAGCATATCCTGAACGGCGGCGCTGCGGTCCTCGACTGTTGAAAGCGCACCCGCCAAAGCATCGTCACGGCGGAGGGCCTGAGGGTCGAAACTCAAATCTCTAGCATCTGTACATAAACCCACACATGGACACAAACATCAGCGCCAACGGCAAAAATCGAACAGAGAGCGATAATGATATCCAAACAAGGTACCTGAGAGGGCCTTGGCAATCGAGAAAAGCTGTTCTTCGAACAACTTCTCCCTGGACGCGATGGAGGCACGCAGATCCTCTTCACGCCTTTGTGCCTCGTCACGCGCCGCGATTGCCTCATCGCGACCCTTCACAGCCGCGGCGAGTGTTTTCTCCATGGTGGCAGCGTTGCGCAGAAGGGCATTATGTTCAGCTACAAAACAAAAGGGATTGACTATCAGTCGACTACATAAAAAGGAGAAGAAGGAGAAGTGAAGAACATTTACTTTCGACCACGCGATGACGCGTCTCCAGCATTGCATGCTGGCGGCCCATTGCAAGAACTTGCTCCGCCAAGTGAGCGGCTTCCTTCACAAGGAGCTATCGCACAACAAAGGATCAGCAGAATCCATAGATAACATCGACTGCAACATTAAAAGAAGAAATCCTACAATTGCATGATCCTCCAATGACTCTGAAGTCGTCTGGTGTGTAGTCATCCGGGCAACCATTCGATGCTCCCCTTCATGCGGAGAGCTGGAAGAGTTGTGCCCGGAATGGGCCGCCAATGGAGGGGAAGGACCACGCTCGACCTCTTTCTTGGCCCTTGAAGTTGCGACTCCTGATTCTTTCAAAAATTGGACGTCGCCAGAAGATGACGACACCTCTTGACTACAAGACAAAACCAACATCAAGGACAAGGAAAAGCCAGTGCAAAATCAAAAAGGAAAAATCGAATACTTACCAATCAAACTTATCAAAGTCAAAGGTTGGCTCCTCCAACTCTGACGAAGACTCCTTTGGCAGTCGCATCTTCTTGCGAGAAGATGGCGCCACGGCGCTCACAGGAATGGCAGGGATTGGCGACTCCGCACCAACGCCTGCGCCTTCGGGAGTCGAAGGAGACGACGCATCGGAACCCTCTCTACGCAAACGCTTGCGAGTATCCGGACTACCCGACTCGGGGGCTTCCTCCTTCACATCGGATAGGACGGTCGACTCCGACTCATCCTCTTCCAAGGCTTCACGAGGAATAACCCCCTCAAGAAGAGGGGGCATACAGGGTGACACAGCCCAATCCTGTATACAGACCACAATTCAGCACAAGGCAAAGAAACAACAAAGAAGTAATCAACAAACTAAGCTACTACGTAGCACAACTGTACCTCAGGAGGAGGGTTAGAAGCGTCAAACGGAGGAACAATTGGTTCACTGGGGAACACATCCTTGACGGTGTACTTGGTCACCAGTCGAACCCTTTTATCTACCTCACTCGTGGACATGCCATTGGCAGACACGCGAGTGACATCGTCAGCGCCAGCCCACTAAAACATGGGGTGGACTCTGGCCTGTAGGGGCTGGACGCGACGGCGCAGCCACGTGCGAATAAGTGCGTAGCCTCCTTCCTCTTTGCCTATGCGACTCTCGAGGTCGCAGACGCGCTCGTACAACACATCTGTCTCCGTGGACATGCCAGGCATAACCACATTCTTCCAGGAGCGCCTCCTCTTGCATGGCATCGAGGGGTCGAAGGGCGCGAGTCCGAAGTGGTCTCCGTTGCCCTTCTGGTCACGAACGTAGAACCACTTGTCCCTCCACCCTTGGACGGACATCATCAGCTTGATGTCGAAATATGTGGCGGACATCATCAGCCGCCTACATCGTAGACTACGGAACCAGATGCCGATTGGCGTTTTATTTTGAAGAGGCGTTTAAAGAGACCGAAATGCGGCTCGATCCCGAGCCAGCACGCATAGAGGGTGATGTAGCAAGCTACGTGGAGCATGGAATTGGGGGACAGCTGATGGAGCTGGAGCCCGTAAAAACAAAGAAGGCCCCTGAAGAAAGGATGCAGGGGCAAAGAGAGGCCGTGAATGATGAATGCTAGGAACATCACTCGCAAACCGGCAGGAGGAGAGGGGATTACCTCGCCACCGGGGACGCGCGCGTCGGCGACTACGGCGGACAACACTCCGTCTTCGCGAAGAAGACAAAGATCAGAGGACTTGAATGCCGGAGGGACGCCACGCACCATTCGTGACGCGGGTGCCTATGCCCTTCTTCTTCCCGCCGGCGGCGGTGCTGGTGCCCGCAGCGGCGGAGCCGCCCTTCTTTTTCGCCGCAACAGCGGTAGCCACGAAATCGGCCAGAGCACCTCCTTTCTTCTTCCCCATTGCGCGGCGGCGATGCGACCGAAGGAAGTAGCTGGGAAACGTGCGGAGCTGGTCCAGCGCCACGGAAGAAAAAGAGCGCAGAGAAAGCAGAGGAGCAGCAGCAATGGCGATGAAGGCAAAGGATGAATGAAAGCATATGAGAAAATTACCAGTGTCACTACTTAACCACTGGAAGAGGCAATCCAATGGCTCGGAAAAACCCTACTAGACGCGTGGCGTTCATCGTGCTTGACATGTGGAGGAGCTAAAATGCGAACCGTCCCCCCACTACTCCCATTACGTGCGGAAATCAAGGAGGCACGGTTAAAATAATGATTATGCACGCCCAGTCAAATCAGAGTCAGGGAGTGGGACCCACCGCTCGCCACGTCCCGTCAAACTCGCTCACGCGGGAAATTGAGGTCATGAAATCGTCAGCACTGACGTCATCAACAACTATGCAGCAGAAGACTTCGATTACTTTAGTCCTTGCTCGAGTCTTCGACTCCACCAAGCACTCGAGGGCTACTCCCATAGGGAGCGCTGGTCGCACACCCTACAACTTTTCTTCTTCTTTTGCAGGAACATGAACAATCAAAGAAAAACCCAATCACTCGAAGCACGGTTCGATTATGGACATGGGTTACTCCCATAGGGAGCGCCCGAAGCAAATTCTTTAGTCCCTGCCTGAGTCTTCGACTCAACCAGGCACTCGGGGGCTACTCACATAGGGAGCGCTGGTCGCGCACCCTATGATTATTTGTACAAAGTATTGGGTGTTGATAACATCCACACTCGAAGTTTATGGCCACACCGCCTCATATTTTTTCCCTACAAAGAGACCGCGTCTCCTAGGTCACCCGAATCATCTCCGCGATGATAAAATCCGGATGTCGCGCTTGCAGCGTGAAGGTAAGACCTAAATAAGGCCTGGCAACGCATATGCTGCGCACTACTAGAAATATATCCGTGCCTGCAGGTACGATGAATATGTCTTGATGGACGCGTCAAGTGCTCACACCCATATACTGGAATTCGATTCCTGTAAGACCTCCGCGGCTTGAGTCGAATTACACCAGCACTTTTCCAGATTCGAGCCCAGGGACTCGAGTTCGAGTAGATGGCGTTGTTTTACCCTAAGGTAGTTAACTGATACCGATGCATCGGTTAAAATTAGGCACGCACATCAACAATCCCTATGACATAAACAGAGCAGTCGAAAAATGTACTCATTGATGCACTCGAAAGACTTCATAAAGTCTCCAGTCGAATCTGCGATTCCACTGGACACTCGGGGGCTACTGACATGGGTATACCCTACAGGTACTCGAGCTTGGTATATACGGCCTGAATACATAGAAGCCCACGGTGTCGCCAAGGCCCAAATGAAGAACTCAAGTAACCTGCGGACTCTTGATTGCTTGAAGAACAAGAAGAAGCTAAAGATAGAAAGTTCAAAGGGGAAAACCATAACCTGTAACCGACTCGACCTTCTACCCGAGACCTAGCCTATCTATATAAAGGCTAGGAGTTGGCGGCGAGAAGGACACATGCAACCCTAGTTTCCACAACCCTCGCCAGATTGCATCTGCGCACCATTGTAATCTTCAATTCCTTTGATAATTCCACGAGCAGACAAGCAGGAGTAGGGACCTCTACGAGGCCTGAACCTGGGTAAATCTTCGAGTCCCCAGTGTGCTTGTTTTCTAGCCGATAGATGTCTCCAGCGCTCCCTCCTTCTCCAAAACCCAAGTCCATAACAATGGAATTGATGAGTTAAACCCTTGTCAATAGGTGTTTTAAAAATTTCTACGAGATGGGCTTAACAATGGCGGAATAAAACTAGCGTTTTCTTTTGTTAAGCACAAAGCCTAGATATACTAAGGTTCACCTATGTGCACCAACAACTTATGCTAAGCAAGACAAGCAACAATGCGATAGCAAGGTAATTACTTCAAGCACGATGGATATCACAATGTAAAGTGCATAAGTAAAGAGATCGGGTATAGAGATAACCGAGGCACGCGGGGACGGCGATATTTTAGCGAGTTCCTCCCAACAAAGGAGTACGTCTTGTTGGAGGGGTGGGTGGTACTAAGACCACCAACGCCACCAAGGCCTCACCCTATTCTCCCGAGCACCCACCACGCGGGCAAGCACCCGTTCCACTATGGGACACTTAATGGTGGTCACCAAACCCATACAAGATTGGGGCAATCTCCACAACTTAATTGGAGGCTCCCAATAATCGCCACCAAGGCCTCAATCTTGGGGGAGCTTCACAACTTAATTGAAGACCCCAAGAACACACCACAAAGGCCACACAACCGTCTAGGGTTCCAAGAACCCAAGAGGGACAAGCAACGATGAATATCACCGAACAAATCCTCCGAAGAGAACACACACCCATGCACCAAATGCAAAAGGCAAGAACACCACAAAGATGCCCCAAATCTTCACTCTCAAGTTCCAACAAGGCTACTAAAGCACTTGGGGGAACAAGAGAGGAAGAACACAAATGGAGAACACAAAAGGCCCCAAAGATCTAGATCCCAAAGATTCACTCACAAAGAGTGGATTTGCTTTGGTCAAAGTGTAGATCTAGATCCCCTCTAACTACCCCTCAAATATTTGCAAGAATCAATGGAGGGGAGGAAGAAATCAAGCAAAGAGATGTGTCAAATATTTGGCAAAGCTTGGGAAAGAAGAAGCAACACTAAAAATAAGAAGAAGAAGAAGGCTATTTAAATGGGGCTAGGAAATCTGGCCATTGGAGCCTTTTTGGCCTGGGTGGACCGGTGGTATCAGGCCCAACCGGTACTACCGCTCCCAACCAGAGGCATCGCAGTGAGCGAGCCAGGGACGGCAGGGGATCGGGCGCCAGGCGGGCAAGCGATACACGAGCGAGAGCGAGCTGCGTGAGCGGAGGCTAGAGCGAGCGGGAGCAAGGCGCCAACGCGGGGCCAGCGCTGCTTCGCGGGAGGCCCAAGCGGGCGGCGGTGGCCGGACGGGCCGGCCCAGCGAGCAGCAAAAGGGAGGCGAGGCAAGCGGGAGCAGCAGGGCACGCGCGGTCAACCCGGGGCGGCGGGGCTGAGCGAAGCGTGCGCGGGAGGGAGAAACAGAGAGGCGAGAGGCAGTGCTAGGTGGGCTGGGAAGCTGGGCAGGTCGACCTGGGCCGGCCGGTAGTACCGGCCCATCCGGGCGGTACTACCAGGCCAGGCAAGTGGTGCCGGACCTAGCTACCGGCCAAGACAGACAGGAGGCGCGCGCGACAGGGGCGGGCGGTACCGGGCCCGGTGGTACCGCCTGGCCCACAGCATAAATTCCTTTTTTTTCTTTTTTCTTTTAAATACAAAAAGGCAAATAGACAAACTGCAATAACTTTTGATTGGTAACTCCGATTGACCCGAATCCAATTGCGTTGGAAAGAGGACGATGAGAGCTACCCAACTGCATGTGTGTTCTTCTCATGAACCACACCCAGTGTCATTGGATGTGAGTTCTTCTTACAAACCACACATGGATCCACCAGTGTCATTGGATGTGTGTTCTTTTCATGAACCACAGCTAGAGTCATTGCATGTCAGTTATTCTCACAAACCACATAAGGATCCACCAGTGTCATTGCATGTCTGTTCTTTTCATGAACCACATCTAGAGTCATTGCATGTCTGTTCTTTTCATGAACCACATCTAGAGTCACTTCATGAAATATTGGATATCACCAAGTGAGAATGTATCAAGTAGTATAATGTGAGATACCTCACTCGGTGAGAATCCGGAAAACCGCCAAGATCAAAATCGCAACAAGGTATAAAAGGGAGATCTGATTTTGATGAACAAGAGCTTGTTATGAAGATTACCACAAGCTCTATATCCTCATATGGATAAGACAAAACAACCAAATATGATGATGCAAGTATGTAAAACTTTGAGCTCTCTCCGAACGATATGATCGAGATACTCACTCGAGAGCCTCTCTTGATAGTACGGCTATCTATCCTAAACCCGGTCAACACGAGACCTGTAAAAGGGAAAACCTATCAAGAATACCTTTGCCTTAAGAATCCTTTGGCCTTGTCTTCATCGATCCATAAACACCAAGTATGGCAAGCACCAAACATGAGATCTTCTAGGAATGGCGCATATTGAGCTTCCACAACGCATCTTCTTCTTCATTCCATCAACCTTGAAGCCAACACATGCTCCAAGCGATGCCAATGGACAAATCCTACAAGTACACCTTAATACACACATGAGTCCATAAAGATTGCCATTAATTACCAAAACCACACATGGGGGCCCACATGCTCTTTCAAATGGTGTCCATACCACTTGCCCTTAGAGTCGTACCTGAAGAGGACTACCGTAACCAGGTAAGGGTGGTGCGCGGTGATCCCACTTGACAGAAAACTGTGGACAAAATATGTTTGTCAGTGTTGGCTAACAAACAATTTTAGGTTTAGTAGCTAGCTAGCAGTTATAATTTGTGCGAATAGCAAAGAGAAGGGTAGCTGACCTGCTTGTGGCCAGAACTTCTTCTTCCTTGGTAGTAGGATCTGACATCCTCCGAGCTGCTCGGCTCGTCGGCGGCGGAGGCGGGCTAGAGCCTCGCAACGACGGCTATGGCATGCACCATTGGAGCTCGGGATCAGTGACTGGGCGCAGCAACTTGGCGCAGGAAGTCAAATGTCCGAAGGGATCGTCCTGCCTGGAGAGTGGATTCCGACACCGCCGGCACTAGGGGAAAGGTGGGAATGGGTTTGTGAAATTGGTCAACGCATCCAATCCACTTAGTTACTCGATTTTCCTAAGAGGTTGCCACGTTGGCGCTCGCGTCACGGACAGATGACCGACATGAAGGTCTCGACCGTCTACTTCACGGGGAAGTTTCACAGAATGTTTGAATTTGGCAGGAGTGAGATGAGTTTGCATCGAAATGGCCCCTCTCGGTAGTTGGAGGCCCAACATTTCGAAATGCGGCAATTTCAGGCAACTTGGGGACTGCCATGCGCTGCCTGTGAACTTTGGTACCACAAATGAACATGCCCCACACACACTCTAGTGGGTGTGGTGATGCAACTTCTATCACACTGGTTCACCATTCCCATGTGGAAGTTGCATATTCTAGGGGCTCTTTGGGCTTTCTGACCACCAAGGTTTGACACACATGGAGTCTCTAGAGATCAATGCATGTGTTATTATTAAAACCACATATTGATGATCCACACAAGACCACACACACTCCAGTGGGTGTGGTGATGCAACTTCTGTCACACTGGTTTACCATTCGCATGTGGCAATTGCATATTCTAGGGGCTCTTTGGGCTTTCTGATCACCAAGGTTTGACACACATTGAGTATCTAGAGATAAATGCATGTGTTATCCTCAAAAACACACCTTTATGATCCACACCTGACCGCACACACTCTAGTGCGTGTGGTGATGCAACTTTTGTCACACTGGTTCACCATTCCCATGTGGCAGTTGCATATTCAAGTGGCTCTTTGGGCTTCCAGACCACCATGGTTTTACACACATGGAGTCTCTAGAGATTAATGCATGTGTTATTCTCAAAACCACACCTTGATGATCCACATGACCACACACACTCTAGTCGGTGTATGGTGATGCAACTTATGTCACACTAGTTCACCATTCCCATGTGGTAGTTGCATATTCCAGGGGCTCTTTGGGCATTCTGACGACCATGGTTTGACACACATTGAGTCTCTAGAGATCAATGCATGTGTTATTCTCAAAACCACACCTTGATGATCCACACATGACCACACACACTCCAATGGGTGTGGTGATGCAACTTTTGTCACGCTCGTTCACTATTCCCATGTGGCAGTTGCATATTTCAGGGGCTCTTTGGGCTTTCTGAGCACCATGGTTTGACACACATGGAGTCCCTAGAGATAAATTCATGTGTTATTCTCAAAACCACACCTTGATGATCTACATGACCACACACACTCTAGTGGGTGTGTGGTGATGCAACTTCTGTCACACTGGTTCATCATTCCCATGTGGCAGATGCATATTTCAGGGGCTTTGTGGGCTTCTGACCACCATGGTTTGACACACACGGAGTCTCTAGAGATCAATGCATGTGTTATTCTTAAAACCACATCTTGATGATCCACACATGACAACACACACTCCAGTGGGTGTGGTGATGCAACTTTTGTCACACTGGTTCCCAATCCCATGTGGCAGTTGCATATTCTAGGGTTTTTTAGGCTTTCTGACCACCATGATTTGACACACATGGAGTATCTAGAGATAAATGCATGTGTTATTCTCAAAACCACAACTAGATGATCCACACATGACCACACACACTCTAGTGGGTGTGGTGATCCAACATCTGTCACAATGGTTCACCATTTCCATGTGGCAGTTGCATTCTAGGGGATTTTTAGGAATTCTGACCACCATGGTTTGACACACATGGAGTCTCTAGAGATCAATGCATGTGTTATTATCAAAACCACACCTTGATATATGACCACACACTCCAATGTGTGTGGTGATGCAACTGCTTCTGTCACACTGGTTCACCATTCTCATGTGGTACTTGCATTCTAGGGGCTCTTTAGGCTTTCTGACCAGCATGGTTTGACACACATGGAGTCTCCAGAGATCAATGAATGTGTTATTATTCAAACCACATATTGATGATCCACACATGACCACACACACTCCAGTGGGTGTGGTGATGCCACTTCTGTCACACTAGTTCACCATTCGCATGTGTCAATTTCATATTCGAGGGGCTCTTTGTGGTTTCTGACCACCATGGTGGTGATGCAACTTCTGTCACACTGGTTCTCCATTCCCATGTGACAGTTGCATATTTCAGGGGCTCTTTGGGCTTTCTGAACCCCATGGTTTTACACACAT
Organism: Avena eriantha; assembly: GCA_910589775.1. Classification (NCBI taxonomy): domain Eukaryota; kingdom Viridiplantae; phylum Streptophyta; class Magnoliopsida; order Poales; family Poaceae; genus Avena; species Avena eriantha. The sequence continues at coordinate 24,459,566 of OU342746.1, forward strand.
AGAGTCTCTAGATATTAATGCATGTGTTATTATCACATCCACACCTTGATGATCCACACATGACCACACACACTCCAGTGGGTGTGGTGATGCAACTTTTGTCACACTGGTTCACTATTCCCATGTGGTAGTTGCATATTTCAGGGGCTCTTTGGGCTTTGTGAGCACCATGGTTTGACACACATGGAGTTTCTAGAGATAAATTCATGTGTTATTCTCAAAACCACACCTTGATGATCCAGATGACCACCACACACACTCAAGTGGGTGTGCGGTGATGCAACTTCTGTCACACTGTTTCACCATTCCCATGTGGCAGTTGAATATTTCAGGGGCTTTTTGGGCTTTTTGACCACCATGGTTTGACACACATGGAGTATCTAGAGATAAAATTCAAGTGTTATTATCAAAACCACACCTTGATGATCCACATGACCACACACACTCCAGTGAGTGTGTGGTGATGCAACTTCTGTCACACTGGTTCACCATTCCTATCTGGCAGTTGTATATTTCAGGGGCTCTTTGGGATTTCTGAGCACCATGGTTTGACACACACGGAGTCTCTAGAGATAAATTTCATGTGTTATTCGCAAAAACACACCTTGATGATCCACATGAGCACACACACTCCAGTGGGTGTGTGGTGATGCAACTGCTTCTGTCACACTGGCTCACCATTCCCGTGTGGCAGTTGCATATTTCAGGGGTTCTTTGGGCTTTCTAAACCCCATGGTTTTACACACGTGGAGTCTCTAGAGATTAATGCATGTGTTATTCTCACAATCACACCTTGATGATCCACACATGACCACACACACTCAAGTGGGTGTGGTGATGCAACTTTTGTCACACTGGTTCACTATTCCCATGTGGTAGTTGCATATTTCAGGGGCTTTTTGGGCTTTGTGAGCACCATGGTTTGACACACATAGAGTTTCTAGAGATAAATTCATGTGTTATTCTAAAAACCACACCTTGATGATCCACGTGACCACCACACACACTCAAGTGGGTGTGCGGTGATGCAACTTCTGTCACACTGTTTCACCATTCCCATGTGGCAGTTGAATATTTTAGGGGCTTTTTGGGCTTTCTAACCACCATGGTTTGACACACATGGAGTATCCAGAGATCAATGAATGTGTTGCATATTCCAAGGGCTCTTCAGGCTTCCTAAGGAGCATGGTTTTAAACACATGGAGTCTCTAGAGATCAATGCATGCGTTATTCTCAAAATCACACCTTGATGATCCACATGACCACACACACTCTAGTGGGTGTATGGTGATGTAGCTTCTGCCACACTAGTGCACCATTCCCATGTGGTAGTTGCAAATTCCATGGGCTCTTTGGGCATTCTGACCACCATGGTTTCACACACATGGAGTCTCTAGAGATCAATGCACGTGTTATTCTCAAAACTAGACCTTGATATATGACCACACACACTCCAATGTGTGTGGTGATGCAACTGCTTCTGTCACACTGGTTCACCATTCCCGTGTGGCAGTTGCATATTCCAGGGGCTCTTTGGGGTTTCTGACAACCATGGTTTGACACACATGGAGTCTCTAGAGATCAATACATAAGTAATTCTCAAAACCAAAGCCTGATGATCCACACATGACCACACACACTCCAGTGGGTGTGGTGATGCAACGTCTATCACATTGGTTTACCATTCCCATGTGGCAGTTGCATATTCTAGGGGCTCTTTGGGCTTTTTGACCACCATGGTTTCACACACATGGAGTCTCCAGAGATCAATGCATGTGTTATTATTAAAACCACATATTGATGATCCACACATGACCGCACACAATCTAGTGGGTGTGGTGATGCAACTTCTGTCACACTGGTTCACCATTCCCATGTAGTAGTTGTATATTCCAGGGGCTCTTTGGGCTTCCTAACCACCATGGTTTTACACACATGGAGTCTCTAGAGATCAATGCATGTGTTATTGTCAAAACCACATCTTGATTATCCACATGACCACACATACTCTAGTTGGTGTGTGGTGATGCAACTTCTGTCACACAGGTTCACCATTCCCATGTGGTAGCTGCATATTCCAGGTGCTGTTTGGGTATTCTGACCACCATGGTTTGACACACATCGAGTCTCTAGAGATCAATGTATGTGTTATTCTCAAAACCATACCTTGAGGATCCACACATGACCACACACACTCCAGTGGGTGTGGTGATGCAACTTCTGTCACACTGGTTCACCATTCCCATGTGGTAGTTGCATATTTCAAGGGCTCTTTAGGCTTTCTGAGCACTATGGTTTCACACACATGGAGTCTCTAAGATAAATTCATGTGTTATTATCATAACCACACCTTGATGATCCACATGACCACACACACTCCAGAGGGTGCGTGGTGATGCAACTTCTGTCACACTAGTTCACTATTCCTATGTGGCAGTTGCATATTTCAGGGGCTCTTTAGGCTTTCTGAACCCCATGGTTTGGCACAAGTCTATCTCTACTACTTATAAAGGGCAAACAAGAACTTTTCTACGCGTACCCCACAAACAGCGTACGACAGGACTAAAACCACACCCTTAGGCCCACTAATAAGGTATCCGTGTGCATTTCGCATTTTACAACATCGGACGGGGCTACTCATTCCCGTGCAGCAAAATACAAGCGCCCGACGCGTAGCTGGTTTAAAAAAATGATCGGCCAAGAAAGGAAACAAGAAAACTGATCACGGTAATCTCGGCACCACCGCGAACGACTCAGTACAACGCCATCACCGAGATCCAGCATTATACGACACCCTCTGTGCCGTGTTCATGGACGATGGCCTTGCAAGCGTTGCGTGCCTGGATGGCCCTCGCCTTCAACCTGGACGAAGACGCCCTCACCCACGTTGTGTGCCTGGGCAACGCCGTGCCCGCGTCACGTGTCTGGACACCAATGCCCTCACCCGTGTGCCATGCCTGGATGCCGATGCGCCGTCCACCTGGACGACGATCCCCTCGTGGCGACCCTCGATGCTCGGAATACGGCTTAACCAGGCCGCCTCCAATAAATCCTTGATCAAATCCTGCGAGTGGCATTGGGATTGTAACATGACATTATGATAGCCAATCCCCCAAAAAATGCTCATATTGTCCACATATATACATGGCCACTGACAATAAAGTATAAACATAGTTACTAATTTTGCAATACGTGTACACCTATCTTAAGTCAGAATCTATCCTACTGGAAATTTCGGATTCCTCACTGTCGACCAAGTATGCCGAGCAGGGGTACCTACGAGCGGACGCGAAGGAGCCCCTTGTTGTCGGAGAATACATGAGGCGACAACACCCAATCACTTGGCTGCGGGCTCGACGAGGCCCAGCGGTAGCACTCCCAGTCACTCCGTCGCGGGTGTCAGCTCGACGAGGCCTAGGGTGGCAGCACCCCCAATCACTCCGCCGCGGGTGTCGAGCTCGGCGAGGCAGCACCCCACTCCCTATGCCGCAGTTGTAGAGCTTGAGGAGGCCGGATGCGCCGGTGGGATGGGACGACACGATGTAGGAGGTCCTGGTCAAGAACGGCACCCACTCAGGCTCGGAGCCTTGGACATCCGGGTCATGGCACCGCCGCTGGCCTCCTCCAGCCTCTAAGGAGCCCTCCAACTTGTGTGCGGTGACGGAAGCCGACGATCTGGTGGAAAAGTGGTCCGCACCTCCGCCTCCGTAGACTAGGAGGCAGCGGAAGGGCGGGCGTCACGTCAGCAGAGGGGGATTCAGGGGAGGGGGTTTTCGTGAGTGAGGAAGCAGAGTGGGGAGAGGGGAGCGGTGTGTGGCGGACCCACCAGAGGGGCTAGGAGAGGCGGCCGCCCCGTGTCTTCTATGGCGGAGGAGGCTACCACCCTCCCTATCTTGGCTTCAGCATCTAAGCGGAGCAGCGCCATGGAAAAAGAGAATTGGAGGAAGAAGATAGAGACGGCCTGGTCTTGACCCATCAGTCGCTCAGCTCACCCTACGGACCTAAAAAAACCACACCCCACACGCCCACACACACGATCTCTACTATTAATTAAAGGAGAGGACGACCAGATATCGTTGGTACGTCGGGCGTCTCCTCTCCCGCGCGGTAGAAAAAGAACCGAGGAAAAAAATAGTGGTGTCTCACGTACGCACGACTCATCCAGCCACCCTAGTCACGAAGTCCTCGTTCCCTATCTTTCCAGGACAGGGCCAAACAACCACCGCCGCCGAGGTTCTCCCTCGAATTTGCCGTTCCTGATAGGCTCGTTCCAAATCCACCAGTTCGATGCCCTACGTCGATCTGCCAGAATTCGTGGCAATGGCGGCGCCAAAATTCAAGGATCAGGTGATGAAGCAGGCGGTTGAGGAGGACAAGATCAAGGAGGCCATCAAGGCCAAATTAACCAAGTACCTTCACCGTGCCGAGGAGATCCACACCGTCCTCGATGACGGGAGGCGGCAGGCCACCTGGAGCGCCCAACGGAAGTAACACGGACGTTGCCACACTGCCCAAGAACAGTTGGAAGGGTGGCGAGGATGTCTCCGAGAAGTCCAATTCCTCTTCTGTTGTTTCTTCTCCTGCGCTCAAACCATGAGATCACGCTCGCTCCGGAACTGCTCCACATCTCCGATGCTTGGAATTGGGATTTCTATGATCTTCATTCAGATGATACTAAGAAGGGGTATTATATTTCTACTAAGGAGTGTGCTCATTCTTTCAGATACCTTGCCAATCCTTCACAAGGTCATGTAATATTGCTTTTATCTTTATTTCTCCATGTTGATTTATTGCGAAATCATCTATTAACTCTGTAGTAGTGATGCACTGTTGTTTGCAGATTTTACTAACTAAAGGGGATACTAGCTGTAATAACGAATGTAAACACCCTCCAGATTGAGATAGGTAATACAATATCATGCTTTCTAGATTGTTCCTTTCATTTTATTTCATTTCAGTTATGGCTTATGTTGCCTATACACTTCCTTCAATGCAATTGCATCTTTTGAAAGAATCCTTTCTGAATATATGGTGTAATATGCATGGTTAATTTCTATAATAATCACTTTAATTCATATTATACCACATTCTCAACTCAAAGTTGAATTCCACCTGCTAATATGACTTGTGCTTCCATAGTCTTGAAAAGCTATTCTTGACATTGTCTTTTGATTCTTGAATTAATGCACTTTCTATCACTTCTAGATATTTTATTTGGAGTTTCGAAACATGTTGCTCTTATCCCTTCTTTTGATAACTACTCCATTATGATCTCTAGGCCATTCAACATGGGTGCTGCGCGGAGGAGCAGCCACAGCAGGAGGGGGCAGGTTCGCCTACTGCTGTTCGGGCACGCGGGCGACGATCGGCGTCAAGGGCAGCGAACGGTACTGCTTCGAGTGCAGGGTCATGGCGGATGACATAGAAGTCGACCATTGGCACCTCTGCAGCGTCAAGGTCTCGAGGGGGACGACTCCGTCAGCGGCCTCGTGGAATCTCTCCCACCAAAGCAAGTTTTTGATTTCGGCATGAAACCGTGGGCCGCCGATACAATCATCTGCGCTGCTGATCTCGATTCTAAGCCCATGGCCTCAATTGGGTTCTCGGAGAACGTCGAATGGCTTGGCATTACCCAGTGTTTCAATGCAAGTGGGACTGGCCTTTTGGTTTGGTTGATGCTCCCGTGAGGCCAATGAGATGGGAGTTTGCGATCTTTCCACATGTGTTGCTAAAGAATGTGGTTGTCGAGATGCAGTCTTGCAGGGAGGATGGGATGGAGCCAATTGATGGCTACGAGCCATGGACCTAAGCTTTTGCCCATGGGAATGTGGTATTTGGGCCCATGTTTGCAGAGCAAGGGGAATGTGAGTTTATGATGAGGGTTGGTCTCCCGGCTCTGGAGAAGTCAACCTGGGTAGAGAAGTGGGTCAAGGATCATCTTGAGAAACGCTTCTTCCTTCTTAGGACTAACCTTGCATTGGAGAAAATGAAGGTTTTACCTCTATCCCGCTTGTCTTACAAGATGCATTTTGTTTCGCTTGTAATTTGTTGTCATTTTATTGTACTCTTTGCAGGTGCGAGGATTTCTGTGCAAGAACAACTACGATGACTGTCTTGATCGGTTGATGGATCACTCTATAAAGATTTTCAATACACTGCTAGATAGAGCTGCAAAGATTCCACGCAACTACATCATAGACCAAACCAACGGGCACAATAAAAGTGCCTTTATCTGCAAGATGACACTATTTGCAAACTACCGTAAAGTAAGCTTCTGAAAAAAGAGATGTACCCTTTTCAGGAGTTGTTATTGAATTAACAAATACTATCGTCGGATGGCTTCTATCTGCTATGGACACATTGCCCTGGTAGTTTTCCCATTGCCAAGTAAACTCAATTCTTGGGCAGCAAAACGATTCAAGGAGATGGTTAAGGATATGCCAGCTGATGCGGTTGACTAGATGACATGTATTTGTCTAGACAGATTGCTATTATTTGAATTCAGTCAAGATATATTTCTAGATTAGTGGGTGAACCATGCAAGTGGTTCTTTTCCTCATCCTTCGGTTACTAATTTAATAAATTTTCCTCTTTTCAGCCAATTTTTTCTTGCCACAGTCAAAGGACATGTCTGGTTCGAAGGAGCCTTTCGATGAAGTTTGCTACAAATTATGATTATATAACACATATTTTGGGCACAAAACTTTTTACTCAGCTAATTTTTTTTCTATTGCCCACAGGAATTTTTTGTAGAGCTAGGGATGATGCCCATACAACCTAGACGAGATGAAACGTTTGCTGCAAAGAGGCCCGACTCCTGGCGTGTGGTTGTCAAGATGTTCTTTCATATCAGATTTGGTCATTGTCAAGATCAAGGAGCTTCAGCTGTGGATAATATGTGACACCTAGCGAGCTAGCTGCAGTGTCCTCGTTTCCTGGCAATAATAGAAGATGACCACCATTATTCAAGGTAGCACCAATAAACGATGTAGTTTTGAGATAAAATATTTTACATGGTACTTCACCTGCCATTATCTTTTTCAGTTAGAGTAATCAATGTAGTTTTTTCAGACTCGTGCCTATTCATTTGCACCAAGAATGTAGAAAACACAATACCAAATATATCTTTACCTTGGTTTGATGTGATCAGTTGAAATTTATATTTACATTGTTAAGCTAAGAGACATAATGGAGTTGTTAATATAATTTTTATTTGGAGACATGTCTGGTTTAGTTGTCTAATCTAACTGGTTCAATTAGCTAATCCGACAGAGTGTGACATGAGTGAGTCACATGATAGGGGCGAAGCGTAACGAATCAGATTTTTGGATAGTGTCACACAAGATTGTGCGTCGCTAAGGTTATGATATGAAAGCTATATTACTTTTAGCTGTCCTAGGATAGGAAAGTGAAATTTTAGTCAACAAGATAATTGTTGGGTTGATGCATGTGAAGTTCAATTTTATTTCTACCGAACTATAATTTAGTTAAAAAGAAAATTTTAATTTCTCAGAAAAGTATGTGGCTATCTTTTTTATGAATGCGAACTTGTGGGTTAATGTGAGGTGTATGTTGATAGGATCGACTTTGTTGTACTACTTATGCGCACTTGCATGCCTTTTTATTCAATAGTGTGTACAATAAACAAATTGCCAGTAGTAATTTTTTGACAAATTATCTATAGAAGTCCAGGCTCAAGTGAATTGAGAAGCACGGCTGTGAAATCTTTGAAGAAGTCGACATCCCAGTTCAAGAAAACCGTCATTCATAGGAGTGTTTCTTGTATTAATTGGTTCCTAGGCATCCAGGTAAGAGAAATCTTATTTGTCTGATGTAGATAATTCAGAACATTGTTAACACTATGCTCTGATTCTTTACGAATTCTTGTCATGTTTGTGTGTGTGTTTTGAGCGAACGTTATGGTGCTGACGTACTTTGTCACGCTTGTTGGTCTAGAATCATTCTGTCATGCTGGTTTCCATAGTATATACATGTATGTGTGTTGAAAAAAGGTTGATACACTTCATTATTCCTAGAATTATTGAAAAAATTATCATGGTTATACCATTGTTATATGACATTTTAGCTTGATATGGTTTTGTCCATATTTTAACTTGACATGGTTCTACACTATCCATGTTTATTTACAACCACTATACTTCGTTATTACCTTATATCCATGTTTATTTATAGAACCGCATCTCTACTTATTACTTATAAAAGAACAAACTTAAACTTTTCTCTGTCCACCAAGTTTATTGTACACGGAACAACCACCACCACTAGATCATCTCAACTTCATACAGTCCTATATTTTGTATTACTTCGATCATCTGTCTAATAGTTTGACAGTCCACAACCCGGCAGACCAGGTTCTGCCGAATTTGCAGAACTATGATATCCCATCCCGGTCCGTTCTGCCGATTTTGCAGGACTACGGTACCTCGTCCATGTATGCACATCCTCTTATCTAGCGACGTTTAGATTAGGAAAATTGAATTAATTTGTTGCTCAATCTTCTCCCACAGCCCCCGCATGGCGAATTCTCTCTGATCTCTCCCCGCGATTAAGCTCTCTGCAGTAATGCTGCTCTGGCGTACCCAGTCGGCCCATCGGCGAGCTACCTCCCCACCAGCGCGTCGCTGGCGACCTGTGCGACGCCATGCCCCACCATGTCCTCGCCGTTCACTCAAGGCTGCCTTAGATTAGTAACAGGAGTCCCACCGGGGCGCCACCCCTTCCGCTCCTCCTCTGCCGCCACATGTTCCTATGATAATCCCTAGGAGCATATCGTGTTCCTCTGGATCTGACTAAGTGAAATTGCCTGTATGTGGCTCTAGATGGTGGTCAACTCTTGGATTCATGTGTGGGCCGTGCCACTTCATCGGGCCCGCATTGAGATGGCCTCCTTCTTCGCCAACGTCATCACCAATTGGGACGAGCTTAGTGTACATCCTCCTCTCTCTCGATACTGACATGTAAACATATCCATCCATACTCCATGTTCTTCAGTCTAGACCACCTAATTAGCCTATGTAAACTAGCTTAGGTTTGTGCAAAGGGGATGGAAAATGAACTAATTCTATTTCATCTTGGACAAGTACGTGGCTTATGCATTTCGTTCAGTGAATTGGATATCCTCAACCACCTAATTAGGGTGTGTAAACAGGCTTCAGTTCATGCAACTGGGATGGGAAAATGCTCTGATTCTATTTGATCTTGGACAGGTACTTGGCTTATGCATTCCATTCAGTGGATGTGTTCCAGTAGTATTGGATGCATCCTTGTGTTAAGTTAATGTTTTGTTGAATTAAGACAATCTGTTACTTGGAAAATTGAACCTAATGAATCAAGATGGCTATGATTCTTTTGATTTGAACTTGATTTAGCAAAACTGTTATTTGTCATAATTATCTATCATGTGTTGTCGACATCCTTGAATCAGTCTTGGATGTGGGTTCTATATGTTTCTCTAAACGAATTTCTTCTCTTTTAAGAAAAAAAGGCTAATCTCAGATTTTAGACTCTGCCAAACTTATTGCCCAAGGATGCAATCATACAGGACAAAAAGGAAGCTAGCAATAATTGATTTAGAGTGTAGTAAGCCCGGGATAACTTAAGCCTCTCGCAGCCAGTATCCGGCTCAACCGCTTCACCACCACAGCCGCCGCCATACCTAATCTATCAGTAGAAAAATAGATCATGCTCCTTCGCGTGACGTCCTCTCTCCAGATCTTTCTTGTACTACACTCATAGCACCAGTCCCTCCGTGTGCAGCGCGCAGTACCACTAAGGGTGCGTTTCTGTGTGCTTGGCTTATCGCTCACCTCTATGGGAGAGGGACGCCGTGCCGCCTCCTAGCCTTTTCTTTCAGAACTGTATTTGGTTGTTTGCATGTCAGGTTATATTGTCTCATAGTTTCTTACGGTTCTACTAGGTGTTTGTTTTATTCAACAATGTTTTGAATTATTATTTATTCCAATGTAGTTAAGAGGAGATATAATGGAACAAAGGATGAGTTGCATACATGAATTGGTCCCCACAATGAACAAGGTATTCTCGTAGATGTGTGACATTTGGGAAGCCTCTAAACAGGTTTATTTTCTAATTTTTTGCTCCAATCAATGTTGTGACTATATTAGTTCATCCAACTATCAATGTATTTGTATATGGATCTTAGCCGCATTCTTATAGAGGAAAAAGTAAAAATAAATAGCGGTTCATCTGTTGAAATATATATTATTTCAATCCATTTAGCTATTTGGAAAGTAAAGAATAGTCTAAAAGCCAAAGAATATTGCATTTTGCTACCACAATTGCGGCTAGGGTTTTAAAAAACTACCACAATTCAGGAGGCAAAAAGCCTACCACTTATCTGCCTAATAGTCGCAAAAAACTACCACTTTTGTGTAACCCTTATCTTGACCCCAGTTGATCATAATTCTGACAGGTCGGGCCCACCTAGGTACTAAAAAACTACCACTTCTGAGTGGTCAATTTGGCAAAAAAAACTACCACTTATCCATACCGCGTCAGTACCCAGGTGAGCCTGTCTTGTCAGAAACACGATCAACTGGGGCTAAAACAAGGGTTACACAAAAGTGGTAGTTTTTTGTGACTATTAGGCGTAGAAGTGGTAATTTTTTTTGCAAAACTCCTAAATTGTGGTAGTTTTTTAAAACTCTAGCCGCAATTGTGGTAGTAAAATGCAATTTTCTCCTAAAAGTCACCATACCAAGATGCCTAATGATGCTATCTCAGTCATTTTTTGTGAGTTTTTGTACTGGATTATATCTAGAGTTGTAGATGTTGGAGGCAGAAGAAATTTATTGGAGAAAGGAACCAGACCAAGTATGCCTACCTACTGTCTTACGACACCTATTAGTCGTAGATTAATTACCAAATCCTGATATTTACATGATGATTTTTTTCTCGACATAACCATGTGCTAAAGAGGAGATTGAAATGGGAGCAGAGTAAGCAAAGAGGCGAGAAAACCGGTTATCATCATAAGCATCAATAATAAGATGTGAGCGTCACTTAACTCATGATTTTTACATGTATATTTATCATAATTTCCATTGAAGAACTGAAATGATCTGAACTTCAAGTTTTGTTTTTTCTTCTTGCTTGGTAGTCCACTCTATAATACATGGCAAATTTTCTAATTTCTTTTGTCATAATAAAATTGTCAGATAGATTTTTGACAAATATTTGCACTACCAATTATTCGAGCTGAAGAACAGGTTAGAGTTGGTTCAATGTTTAGGTAAGTTCCGACGATTATTTTATAGCTCTATTCTTTAGAGGACTTAGTAGCTTTCACTTCTCAGAACATTATAAACAAATTTAATGATCATTTTGTTATTGGATTTTCCAACAAGGATAATCTATTACTTACCATTGTTTTGGGGATATCATCATCACAATAAAACTGACAATAGAACACAAGGCTCGTGTGGACACAGAGTTTCCCTTCTCACTTACGCATTGTCTCTTGTAGATCAGCTTCCAAATCCTGCACACATGCTAGGCTGTCTCGCAGGTGTGTTGCTTTTCAACCTTACAATACCTCACTCTTTAAGTTGAAGGTTTTTACAATTTTTTGTTTTGCTATTGAGCATATCTGATTGGGATGGTATATGGTGTGTCTGAAGATGTTTAAGAAGGATTGACACACTAAAAGTGGTATACGTTTGAAAGATCTGCTTATGTAGTAATCAATGCTTGTTTATGTCTGGTTATTTCTTTCATCATGTCCTCTTAGAAGCAGGCAAAAAGCCATGTTATGTACTCCCTATGTCCATAACATCCATAACCGTGAGTAGCACCATGAATGAAGGAATTGAGAAATCCAAGAATGATAGTGCTAAATTTGAATCGCAAATGCAAGCAAGCTTTTTATTTGCTAGAAGATGCTAGCTAGATTATTGTTGTTCGTTTGAGATAATGATAGTAAGATGTAACAAAAATGTCGTGCTAACTAGATTCTTGTTCTTTGCATTTCTGAACATCATTGATTTCATTATTTACTTTGGCATTTTCTCTTTTGATGATAACGTAGTTACTATATGCACTCTTAATCTTATGAAGTGCTACATATGAAATGAAATATGAATTTTGAATAGATGATGGAAAAATCTTAAACTAATATATTTTTAATATGATTGTAAATAATTGCTTCCGTGGAGAAAGAAAGGTAGCAATTTTTAGGCAGTGATAAACAATTTCATTAGAACCTTCTGATTTTTTTCATTAGAAACCACCTCTTGAGTTTTATATCCCCAGTTTTAGTGTTGGCGTATATACGTCACAGTTCTACGCCTCTTCAAGATGACGAAGGGACCGGAAATGAACTCTTATAGAAACGTTGTAGTGGTCGTGATCATTGTGTATGTTAAGATGAGAAAAATTGTTGTTGCCTCACCACTCTGTTCACAACAGTGACTGGTGTTGCCGCTCAACTTGTGTAGGTGGAAGGACAATCCTCGAAGATTACATTACTTATTATTCCAGCTAATAGAATTTCGAGTAAAAGACTAGGATTCTTGAGAGGGGAAGGAGAGAGGGTGTTTGGATGTGACCCTTGGAATTAAAATAAAAATAGTGTTTTTGAGCGATCGTATAGACTCGTGCGTGGTATGTTTATACCTGCGACAAGAAATGAACTTGGTGAACCGTGGCAACGCACAGGCATTAATAGTAAGATGTAACAAGATGTTGTGATAACTAGCTTCTTCTTCTTTGCATTGTTGAACATCATTGATTCCATTATTTACTTCGGCATTTTCTCTTTCCTCGTATTAAGCTTTCGTCCCGCTATATTAACATCATTTTTCTTTTGATGATAACGTAGTCACTATATGCACTCTCAATCTTATGAAGTGCTACATATGAAATGAAATATTAATTTTGAATAGATGATGGAAAAATCTTAAACTAATATATTTTTAATACGATTGTCAATAATTACTTCCGCGGAGAAAGCAAGGTAGCAATTTTTAGGCAGTGATAAACGATTTCATTAGAACCTTCTGATATTTTTCATTAGCAACCACCTCTTGAGTTTTATATCCCCATTTTTAGTGTCGGCGTATATACATCATAGTTCTACGCCTCTTCAAGATGACGAAGGGACCGGAAAGGAACTCTTATAGAAACTTTGTAGTGGTCGTGATCATTGTGTCTGTTAAGATGAGAAAAATTATTGTTGCTAGACTACATTACTTGTGTAGGTGGAAGGAAAATCCTCCAAGACTCATTACTTATTATTCCGGCTAATAGATTTTCGAGTAAAAGACTTTGGGATTCTTGAGAGGGAAAGGAGAGAGGGTGTTTGGATGTGACACTTGGAATAAAAATAAAAATACCCCCTCCGTCCGAAAATAAGTGACGTGGGTTTGTTTAGGTTCAGATGTATCTAGACACATTTTAGTACATAGATACGTGAGAATCTAGACAAACTCAAGTCACTTATTTTGGGACGGAGGGAGTAGAGTTTTTGACCGATTGTATAGACGTGCGTGGTATGTTTATACGTGCGACAAGAAATAAACTTGGTGAACCGTGGCAACGCACGGGCATTAAACTAGTCAGATCTAATAGGAGAAAATACTTATTTCCTTATTATTTTGAGGTTCTTTTACCGGAGAGGAGCTGTATATTAATAATCCCTCCGTTTTAAAATATCAGATGTTTTAGTTTTGTAAATAAAATATATCTAGACCCTTTTTAGTGTGTAGGTTCATCTAGATTTGGAATTAACCTACACGCTAAAAAAAGTCTAGATACATTCCTTTCACAAAGCTAAAACATCTTATATTTTGAAACTGAAGGAGTAGTCATCAAAGGGGTTTGTATGTCATTTACAACTAGATGGAAAATAGCATCACGGTAACCAGTTAACCATTCGCAGAAAGTAATACTGATTGATACACGATGTTTTGCTTCTTTGAGCAGCAGTATTTGCAAAAACTACATATTTTCTACGTGGTGTTCCTTCTATAATAACTTTAAGTGGCTACTGCTATCTTGTCAAAATATATACTAATTATTTTCTTAAAAAGTATGAATTATTCTCATACTTTTTCCTAAGAATGGATTTGTCAAAAAACAAAGGGTGCCATATTCCGGCGGTCAAGAATCGTCTCAAGAGGCAGAGATTGAGTTTGTGCCAAAAATAATAGTACTCTATCCAAATTAATTCACTTGGATTTGTCTTGGCCAGAATCGCGACATAGTTTGTGATAATATGTCCATATTGTATATGAATGTGCATATTGGGATGGAGAACAATATTTCAGGAGGAGGTTTTCATTTTTGTCGCATGGAAAAACCATTTTCTATTTTCCAAGTGACAAAATCGGACCGTTTTGTGAAGCAACACCAAATGGCGAATACAGAATACTACAACCAAATTTAAAAAACATACTAGATCCACCTTACATGAACAATGTCCTAACCGTTATTTCACGAACCTTTCCGTCCATCCCTAGTAAAAAAGACAAATGCCTGCCGAATCGGTAGGAAGTGGGTCCTGTTTGAACTACAGGTACACGATCTAATACTCATGATTTTTTGAATTTGTTTTGACTCACAATATGATGTTTTTCAGAGATATAATGCAAGTTTAGCGCGCCTCATCCCCTATCTTCATCCTCTTTGTTTTGACCATAGTTCGAAATAGGAAATTTTTGAAACAGACATAAGAAATTCAAAAACAGCCTGAACAATGTAAGTCCTTCATGTGGTGTCATATTATACGACATAGTTATAAATAAAAATACCAAACTTGGTATATTGATTGCATCTCAAAAAAACCTTCATAGAAATGAGCTATCATGTTCGAGGTTTCATGGCTTTCAGCCCGAATGACCAATGTTATGGCCAGAACCATGACATAGTTTGAATATGCCCATATTGTGCACTCATGTGCATCATGGGATGGCGAACAATGTTGTAGGAGGAAATTTTCATTTTCTTCGCATGGAAAAGCCATTTTCTATTTTCTGAGTGAAAAAAATCGGGCCATTTTATAAAGCAACACCAAACGGCGAATACAAAATGCTAACACCAAATTTAAAAAAATACTAGACCCACCTTATATGAACAATGTCCCAACCGTGGTTTGGCGAACCTTTTCGTCCATCCCTGGTAAAAAAGACAAATGTCTGCCGAGTCGGTAGGAAGTGGGTCCGGTTTGAACTACAGGTACACGATCTAATGCTCATGATTTTAAAAAAAAAGTCATTTAGACTCATAGTATGATGTTTTTTCAGAGATGTAATGCAAGTTTAGCACGCCTCATCCCCTATCTTCATGCCCGTTGTTTTGACCATAGTTCGAAATAGGAAATTTTTGAAACGGACATAAGAAATTCAAAAGCAGTCTGAACAATGTAAGTCCTTCATGTGGTGTCATATTATACGACATAGTTATAAAGAAAAATATCAAACTTGGTATATTAATTGCATGTCGAAAAAACCCTTATAACAATGAGCTATCATGTTCGAGGTTTCATGGCTTTCAGCCTAAACGACCAATGTTATAGCCAGAACCATGACATAGTTTGTGATAATATGCCCATATTATGCACTCATGTGCATCATGGGATGGCGAACAATGTTGTAGGAGGAAGTTTTCATTTTCGTAGTATGGAAAAGCCATTTTCTATTTTCCGAGTGACAAAATTGGGCCGTTTTATAAAGCAACACCAAACAGCGAATACAAAATACTACCACCCAATTTTAAAAAAATACTAGACCCACCTCAAATGAACAATGTCCCAACCGGGGTTTCGTGAACCGTTCCGTCCATCCCTGATGAAAAACACAAATGTTTGCCGAATCGGCAGGAAGTGGGTCCGGTTTGAACAACAGGTACACAAAATCATTATTAGACTCACAATGATGTTTCTTTAGAGATATAATACAAGTTTAGCGCTCCTCATCCCCTATCTTCATGCCCGTCGTTTTGACCATATTTTCAAATAGGAAAATTTTAAAACAGACATAAGAAATTCAAAAATAGTCCGAACAATGTAAGTCCTTCATATGGTGTCATATTATGTGACATAGTTATAAAAAATACCAAACTTGATATATTGATTGCATCTCGAAAAAACCTTCACAGAAATGAGCTATCATGTTCGAGGTTTCATGGCTTTCAGCCCAAACGACCAATGTTATGGTTAGAATCGTGACATAGTTTGTGAAAATGTGCCCATATTGTGCACTCATGTGCATCATGGGATAGCGAACAATGTTTCAGGAGGAAGTTTTCCTTTTCGTCACATGCGAAAGCCATTTTCTATTTTTCGAGTGCCAAAATCGTGGCGTTTTGTGAAGCAACACCAAACAGTGAATACAAAAATGCTACCACCCTATTTTTCAAAAATACTGTACCAATTTACATGGGCAATGTCCTAACCGGGGAATCTTAAACCTTTCCGTCCATCCCAGGTGAAAAAGACAAATTCTTGCCGAATCTGTAGGAAGTAGGTGTGATTTGAACTACATGTACATTATCATATGCTCATGATTTTTTGCAAAAATCATTTTTAGACATACAATATGCTATTTTATCATAGATCCATTAAGGGTTTAGCAAGACCCAGTTCCCAAATTTTTATTTCAAACCCCTAATTTTAAAATCATATTTTAAATTATGATATTGTCTCTATTATGGAATAATGTGAAATTAGTAGGTCAACTAGTTTTAAATAATCGAACATTTATAATAAACACCCTAAGATGATTTACTGAATTTTATAAAAATTTAGAGACAAAAATCAATTCTTTTGGACATCTTATACAAAAGATACAAAAGAATTATGAAAAAATAAAAAATAAAAAAGAAGGAAGAAAAAAATCAATCATAACTGAACCAGCCGAGCTGGCCCGGACCTAGTCTACTATGTGCAAGCCTAATGCTGGCCTAGATTTATTTTACCATAGCCGACCTCTTTTCCCACGGAGGCCCGTTCCAGCTTTTAGGAAGAGGCCCAACAGCCGAACAAATCTTATTAAGAGGCAGTGAGGTTCTGTTATGACACGGGCGGTTTGGTGGCCTAGTGGTTAGGCTCGAATTGCTTATTCGTGAGAGATTGTGTGTTCGAACCCTTGGCCACCCCATTTTGACAAGTAATTCCATTAAACAGTGTCGGTCCTTAATGGCACCAAAAATAACTTTGACAAGTAAATCGCACCAAAATACCCGATTTCACCTGTATGGTGCCATGCCTTTTTTGACTAATATTATTCCACTAAACAGTGGTGGGTCTCACCTGTGATTAATAATCCCATGATTTTTATAAAAAGAAATAGTTTCACATAAGCAGATATTGACACATAGATAAGACACGTAGTCAAAAATAGACACATGGACACACCACATAGACACAGTTGCTTACGTGACCGACTACTCATTTCATGTTATGCTACTTTGGACGTCGTGACGATTTAAAATCATCATAGTGAGCTACAAGTAACATGGTAGGCTGCTCCCATTAGGTTATGACGATTTCAACTAATCAAACTATGACATTTTTTAGCAAAATCGTCGTAATTTTATATGGTTTAGGATTTTGTTCACGGTCACTATCAGAAGGTCATACAATAACAGATTTCTTATAGTGTATTTTCTGATGATATTAAGATGCGCACCTACTTTGTTGCTAAAATTTTCCCTTTTTGTTGAAAGGAGAAGATAAAACTCGGTTTAATAATTTGCCTCCTGGATCTATTGATAGCCCTGATTGCTTGATTAGTACATTTCTTTAAAAATATTTCCCTCCTAGTGCTAGACATGCTATTTTGCAGGAACTTTTTGATTTTAAATAGGAGAGAAAGAAATATTGCCTGAATCATGGGCAAGGTTTTGTGCTTTGATTCATGCACAGGCTGGATGTCCACTACCTAAAAATGAGCTTCTTGATATATATTATAATGGACTAACTGAAAAATCTAGGACATAACTGAATAGTTGTGCTGATTGTGTTTTCAGAAACAGAACTCCCAAAGAAGCTGAGGAATTAATGGCTAAAATAAGAAAGAATTATAAAGACTGGACTTCATCTGAACCAACTATACCTAAGACACCTACACCTGAGTTAACTGTGCCTGCGCCTATACCAACATCAAAGAAGAGGGGAGTTATTAAACTAAATGATGAAGTGATGAAGGAAGCCAAGAAATGTCTTAAGGAGAAGGGTATTAAAGCTGCAGATGTGAAGAATTTACCTCCTATAGAAGAATTATGTAAGCCAATTTCCCACTCATCCACTATTGAGGTACACTCTCTCCAAAACTTTGATGAAGGTGATATTCCTTACTCTAAACCCGTTGATCAATGCTTAGAAGAATTCAATATTTTTATTGTTAAGCAAGATAATTTTAATAAAAGGGTGCAAAATCATTTAATGGAAAACTCTAGAGCTATTATTGAGTTAAAATATATTCTAGAAAGAACCTCTAATGATGTTAAAATGCTTGTTAAACACTTCCAAATGGTTCAAACTCAAATTGATTAGCTTATTAAAGTACAAAAAGACATGCTAGTTAATGCTGCTAAAGAAAAACATGCTTATGAAATTAGAACTAGAAGTGGTGCTGCTACTCAGGATCCTCTATATCCTGAGGGGCATCCTAAAAGAATTGAGCAAGATTCCCAGCAAATTGAAAATAGTGGTACTTCTCCTGAGAAAAGGAAAAAGAAAAGTAAAACTATTGTAGAATCTCATGAACCTGCTATAGATGCCAATAGCATATCTATCTCTGATGCTGAAACTAAAAGTGGTAATGAGGAAAATGATGCTCCTGATAAAGAAAAAGTTGAAGAAGAACCTGAAAGGCTCACTAAGAATACTAAATACACTATAGAAGATTTTGTTGCTAAGAAACATGGTAGTGAAAGAGAGCCTTGGGTCAAAGACCTATGCCTTTCCCTTATAAGAAACACAAGTCAAAGGAAGATGAACACTATAATAAGTTTTGTGAGTGGATGAAGCCTTTATTCTTGCAAATTCCTTTGACTGATGCTATAAAATTGCCACCTTATTCAAAGTATATGAAGGATATTGTCTCTAATAAAAGGAAGATCCCTAATGAAAAAAATTCTACTTTGCTTGCTAATTATTCCTTTAATGGTAAGGTTCCAAAAAAACTTGGAGACCTAGGGATTCTAACTATTCCGTGCTCTATTAAAAACAGTTATGTTAGAACTGCTTTGTGTGATTTGGGAGCAGGAGTTAGTGATATGCCTTTTTCTCTCTACAAGAGACTTCAATTGGAAAAACTAATACCAACTGATATATCTTTGCAAATAGCTGATAAATCTACTACTGTTCTTGTTGGTATATGTGAGGATGTACATGTTCAAGTGGCTCATAATTGCTTGATATTAACTGACTTTGTTGTGCTTGGAATGCCTGAAGATGATAATATGTCTATTATTCTTGGGAGACCTTTTCTTAATACTGCAGGAGCTGTTATTAATTGTAATCAAGGAAAGGTGACTTTTAATGTTAATGACAAGGAGCATACTGTCTATTTCCCCAAGAAGATTGATAGGAATTATGGCCTAAATTCAATTGAAAATATTGAGGGCATTCAAGTTGGAGAAATATATTGTCCCATACCACGAGAAAAATATGAAATTATTATGATTGGGACCATTGCTCTCAAGATTGAGGTAACATAATCATTAGTGGAATACTAAGTTTTGTTTCATATAAAATTGTTTTGGTAACAAGACCTGATCAACCTTGTTAACAAAGGGATTTTAATGAACAAAACAATGTTTTCACCATGATTATCTTTGCTTACTTTTAGTTTATCCATTTTAGTTTTTGCTTCCGCTTAGTTTACTTTTCCATTGTTAGTTGCTTACATACTAGAGTGTCTTAGAACTTCTGAAGTTTTAGTTTTGTTTTGCTTTTGCATCTTTCCGAAAAATCTTTCTGTCAGAAAATCATTCATCTTACCTGAAAATTGCTAAAAAATAAAGTGTCTCGAAAAATCTCAGAAAATTCATAATAAAATTTTACGTGAAAAAAGGGGCAGAGAAGTGCCTGGAGAGTACCAAAGGGGCCACCAGGAAGGCACACCACCTGGTGGTGTGGCCAGCCTAGGGGCGCGCCTGGCCATGGTGTGGGCCACCCCTAGCCCTCCACTCACTCTCTCACTTCACTCTTCCTTCTCTCTCCCGAGAAAACACCAGCTCATTGCTCGAAATTGCATTCTTGCTGTTCTTGTCCATGTTTTTCGATCTCCTTGCTCAGTCCATCTTTGCTTCTGAAATTTGAAGCATTTGTTCTCCGGTATGTGACTCCTCCGCTTGTCCAAGTAGATTTGTGTTTAGTAGTTTATATCTTGAGTATTTTGATGTTGTAGATGATAGGTTATGAGATCTTGTAAGCGTGTTCAATGCTTAGAGATATTATTTTGATGCATGTTTAGGCCTCTTACAAGTCCCTATGAGTAGTTCCCTTCATTATGTATTCACTTTGCAATCACTTGTATAATGGATGTTTAAATTTTAGAATATCAAAGATGAACTACCACACATTTGGAGAAATATTTGAGAGGGACACACCTAGGAGGTCAATGCCTTCAAGATCAGCCTGTCAGTTTAGGCCTTCATGCAATGAAGATCTTATTGCACCACGCTTTGGCAATGAAGGAGATGAGGGAGATGCTCACCCATCTACCTTCCCCTGTTTTACCTTTTTGCAAGCTGCAGGGATCCTCAATGATTCTTACTACTGGTTCAGAGGGTTGGCCTGACCACGTACATGGAAGATGAGAATGAGCAATATGCCATGCTCACCAAAACTTTCGTTGAGAGTTTCATTTTCACTAACACCCCTTATCAGTCAATTTTCTTTTAGAATTTATAATCGGCCTATTACCATGTCATTGGAAAGATTATACAGCATTATAGGTATAGGCATGACAGGGACAGTGAAGAAAATTCAAGGTTGACCCGCTGACTTGCTGGAGCTCTATCGAAGTGTGACGAATGACGACGACCTCGTAGCTTAGCGCGGGAAGATAAGGAACATTCAACTCCCAACTCTTAGATATTTTGCTTATTATCTTGCCACTAGCATTCTTGGTAGGCAGAACACTTGTAATATTTCCAATTATCATTTAGCATTCCTCGCTGCTGCACTTAATAATGTTACCAAGTACAATCTTGGCTCTCTCATTGCTCACCTCCTATATGCTAGAGGACCTATTTATGGGGGCATTATTGCCTCACGTATGGTTACTGCATTAGAATTTTCTATGGATCCTCATGACAATTTGTTGGCACCACAAAGGCTTGATCTTGCTGCTATAAAAACTCATCACTTCGTCACTTCTGACTCTGATACGGACAGTTTAGTATACAGGATGTTGTTTACTGACGGATATGAGAGGGAAATTCCTTTGCCACAATCCACTTTGTTTAGTATTTATAGGAGGCCACGGTCGCGTTCTAAGGAGGAGGTGGATGAGCAGCTCTGCTTGCTTGGTTTCCACATGCAGCACCAGGAGGATGTGCCTTCGTATGACTACTCTGCGCACTACGGTGGGGCATCCTCGAGCTCGTATTAGCACGAGGGCACCTCCTCGCCGTACTACGGAGGCGCTCCATCTTGGCCAGCTTGGGATTGATACCCACTTAGGCCAAAATCCTAAGCTTGGGGGGAGGTACACCGACATCACACTCATCTACATATCATGTTCAGTCGGCACTTTGTATAACCATGTTTCGTTCTCTTTTTAGTTTTCGTTGTTTCTTTGCTTTTGCTTTCTAAAAACACAAAAAGACCAAAAAAAATTCTTTGTTTCTCTTTGTTTGCTTCTCTTTCTTTTTGCATTGGTTTGCTTCTACCATTTGGTTTTGTTTTGATTATTCGAAAAACCCAAAAGGATTTTGCTTTGCTTGTTCTTCCTTTTTTCTCTTGCCTTTAAAACTCAAAAACACCAAAAATATTTGTTGTTCTTCTTTGGTTTTATGAAGTTTGTTGCAGGGTTCAGCAATCCTCAGTGGAATATGGTCTCATGTTATTATTCAAGCCATACAAGTGAAGGGCAATAATGAGGATTAATGACAACTTGAGGTGTGGTAAGAGGCTGGTAACGAACTCTATTTGTTTTCATTTTTGTACATATACTCATCATTATGGGCATGCTTAGTCTGTTCATGTAGGGTGTATGTTATTTATGGATGCTTAGTACTTCTTGCTTTCTTATGATTAGCTCTAGCTTACTAATAGTTTGTAGCATGTCATATGAATGTTTGCTTGCATTGTTCTATTCATAACTTGGTATGACACTGTGGTATCCTCCTCTAAATGTTTCACTTGAATTGACTTGGCACATGCTCACGCATGCATATGAGTGAAACAATCAGTTAAGCCTCAATAAATTATTTTGCCTCAGGGTTGTTGAACCAGTTCCATGCCATAAGTAGTCCTGTTTTGTTGCAAGCATGATTATGACAGTTATTGCTCTCTCGTTTGTCGCTCCCTCTCTATTGCTAGCCTTCACTTGTGCTGAGTATAAGCTTTACTCGTGCATCCAACTCCCCAAAACCAATATGGCCAAAAGAGTCCACCATATCTACCTATTAGCATCATTGCTACTCCTTGCATATGTATTATGCTTTGTTTTCTTCCGAATAAAATATTTGCTTGTTATGAGAAAGTTAGTTAGTAAAGCTCTCACGAACTTAATGGCACACTTTATTTCTTGCACCTAATAAACCTGAACTATTGTGACTGTCCATGATAGTTATATGCTTTCAAATTATAGGGTGGGGATTAGCAGAACCGTGCTATCACGAGGAACGCTTTCAACACCTGTAAATATATACCCAGTTGATATCATGCTCTTTTGTTTACGGATGTCGTCGGTGTGAAATAAAAGGGGAGCTTGTAAGTCCATGGAGTTATGTATATGTGTTAGAGAAACGCCTAGGCCGCTGGTCTAATCCATGCCTAATCATGGTGGAAACCTACAGCGTAACCATAATGAGCTGTCTATGAATCATTCTTGTTATAAAAAAGAGATAGAGATTTAGGAAAGAGAAAAGAGAAAAAAGGGAGATATGAGAAAAGAGGAAAGAGAGAAAAAAGCACCATTTTCCCATGGTAAATAAGAATATTGCTGAGATGCTCGTTGTCTGCTTGCCTTGTCATTTTGATATGGGGATTCTTCCGTATCATTGGGCAAGGGGTACCCCGGTGGCGGTTCTCTAAGATACACATGTATTTACTATGACAAGAACTTACCGGTAACTAAAGTTGATTAGCATGAGGAGCAGCCCTCGTACTCAAGGGACATGAGATTTCCAGTTTATGGTATGTCAAGCATATAACTCGTATTGGACCTCACTTTCACCACCATTTAAAGATGCTTATGATAGGGGTAATGAGAGATCAAAGCTAATGAGTACCATACTTTCAGCATTTGGAAGCCTCTCAAACTTTTCAAAACCTTTTCACTTCCTTGTTGAGTCACCACTTATTCTATGAGCACTTTCTTGAGAGCGTAGTTGTCATTCTTAGTGTAATATGCTTGTTTCAAAACTCGATTAATCGTGGCATAACTTTGATTCTTGTATCTCTGATATCTTTACTTCTAGTCTTCACTTAAACTTTAGAGGTGCCTTGGCATTTACAATCAAAGGCAAGCGAGATACCACTCTATCATACCTTTTTATGAGCACTACAATGTTGCTTATGTTTATGTTTCATGCTACTTATTATTTTTGAGCTGGAATCTCTTCATATCTTGCAATGACTATTGAGTAGCCTTATTTGCATACTCCTTATTATGAATTTCCTAAGTAGTTGATCACATGCTGAGAATATATACATCTTATGAAGCAAATGTGTTCGTGAAAGTTTCTTTTATCGCACTCAGTTTTCAACTAAATTGCTTGAGGACAAGCAATAAGCTAAGCTTGGGGAGTTGATACGTCCAAAACGTATATACTTTCCCGAACACTTTTGCTATTGTTTTTCCTCTAAACTTGTGTGATTTGGATACAACTAACACAGACTGATGTTGTTTTCAGCAGAATTACCTTGGTGTCTAGTTTTTGTGTAGAAAATCAACTATCAGGAAATATCCCGGAAAATATGCCAAAAATCCTACTCCACCAGAAGACTCACGGAGCCAGAAGACGAGATGGAGTAGGGCCACAAGGGGCCCACACCACCTGGCCATGCGGGCCAGGCCAGGCCGTGCCTGGGGGGGTGTGGCACCTCGGTCACCCCCTCGGCCTCCCTCTTCGCCTATAAGATGCCCCTTGACCTAAAAACCGAGGGGGGTTCGACATTTTTCCAAAGAGAGTTCCGCTTCGCTGCCACCACTAGATTCCGCAAATTAGCACTAGAAACTCCGTTCTGGCACCCTGCTGGGACGGGGAATCGGAGGAGATCATCGCCATCATCATCACCATCGCTTCTCCATCGACCATCCATGTGTTCCCCAGCTATGAGCGAGTAATCACCCGCTGTAGGCTAGGGGGATGGTAGGGATTGGATGAGATTGTTCATGTAATGGCATCAGATTGTTAGATGATGGTGCCTAGTATCTATTATTAGTGCTTTTTGACTTTGTTGCAACTTGTTATGCTTAATGCTTGTCACTAGGGCCCGAGTGCCATGATTTCAGATCTGAACATGTTATTGATTCATTATGATACTATTGTTTATGGTCTTATCTTCAAGTTGTATACACACATTGTTGTCCGGAACCAATGGCCCTGAAGTGACAACAATCGGGATAACCGGAGGGAATGGCTTTGATGTGAGGATCACATGTGTTCACGGAGTGTTAATGATTTGCTCCAATGCTCTATTAAAAGGATCACCTTAATTGCCAATAGTTCCCTTGAGGCCCCGCTGCAAACGGGCTGGCAGGACAAAAGATGTTGTGCAAGTTCTCATTACGAGCACGTATGACTATATATGGAACACATGTCTATGATTATTTAGTACTTGGATGGTTGATCTTATTTATCTGCAATTGCCCTATGTCTTGATTTCCATGTGAATTGTCTTGTCCATGCAACACCCGTCCATCCATCCATATGCCTACCGCGCTTTAATCCTACCTGTTTACTGCTATTGTTACTATTGCCTTTACTTCTACTACTGTTATTACTTTCCTATTGCTACTACAAAACCGTTGCTACTGATAAACTACTGTGAGCAAGATTGTTTCCAGGTGCAGCTGAATTGACAACTCAATTGTTAAGGCTTATAAATATTCTTTGGCTCCCCTTGTGTCCAATCAATAAATTGGGTTTCACTCCCCTCAAAAATAATGCGATACACCCCCTGTACTTGTGGGTCATAAATGGAGTCTATAGAGATCAATGAATGTGTTATTCTCAAAACAACACCTTATTGATTCACATGACCACACACACTCTAGTGGGTGTGGTGATGCAACTACTTCTGTCACACCAGTTCACCATTCCCATGTGGTAGTTGCATTCCAGGGGCTCTCTTGGCTTTCTGACCATGGTTTGACACATAGAGAGTCTCTAGATATGAATCCATGTGTTATTTTCAAAACCACACCTTGATCCACATGACCACACACACTCCAATGGGTGTGGCGATGAAACTTATGCCACATTGGTTCACCATTCCCTTGTGGCAGTTGTATTCCAGGCGCTCTTTGCGCTTTTTGACCATGGTTTGACACGCGTGGAGTCTCTAGAGATCAATGCATGTGTTATTCTCAGATCCACACTTCGGTGGGTGTGGTGATGCAACATTTTTCACAGTGGTTTATGATAGGTCGTAAACGTATCTATAATTTTTGATGTTCCATGCTTGTTTTATATCTACTTTCTTATGTTTTGTTCACACTTTGAGGTATTTTTATACATTTTCTGGAACTAACCTATTAACAAGATGCCACAGTGCCAGTTGAATGTTTTTTGCTGTTTTTGGTTTCAGAAAAACTAGTAAGGAAATATTCTTGGAATTGGATGGGACAAAAGGCAAAGTCAATATTTTACCAGAAGGAACACGGAGTCCGGAGGGCAGCCGAAGGAGGGCCAGGGGATGGCCACACCTTATGGTGGTGCGGGTACCCTTGGCCGCGCCACCATGTGGTGCGGGCCCTCCACCGACCTTCGCCTATATATTCACCCTGGGATGAAAACACTAAGGACAATATCAGATTTCCACGAAAAGTTTCGCAGCGCCGCTGCCACCGAAGAGGAGATCCGGCGGATAGAAGTCTCTGTTCCGGCACCCTGCCGGGACGGGGAAGTGCCCCCAGAGCCATCTCCATCGACTCCACTGCCATCTCCATCGCCGTTGATGACTCCCATGATGAGGAGGGAGTAGTTCTCTCTCGAGGCTAAGGGCTCTATCGGTAGCTATGTGTTTATCTCTCTATATGCGTGATATTATGAGATCATGAGCTTTATAATCTATAGATATATTCTGCTACTCAAGTGCTTTAATTAATATCTACTTATCCCCATGTGTGTGAAGTTGACAGTGTGCACACCGTGTGACACTTTGGGTAAGGTTACATAAATACATATCATGGGTATAATTTGAGTTGGATGTCTCTATGAGATTGTGGTGTTTGTTGGAACCATCTAGAGCTCAAGATGACAGTGAGGGGTTATCTATATGGGGAATACAAACTTTAAGGTGTGATGTTATAGCCCTACATCGTCCAACCAGAGAGTAGTTTAGGGTAGCATCATGAAGAGAAGATATTTGTATGAGACTATCCACTAGTGAAAGTATGATCCCTAGGCCTTGTTTCTAAGCATTGAAATACCGTTTACAATCAGTTCTGTTACATGTTTGCTTGCTTCCACTATTATTTCAAATTGCAATTACCACTTATAATCATCCATATTACTTGTATTTCACTATCTCTTCGCCGAACTAGTGCACCTATACACCTGACAAGTGTATTGGTGTTGGGGACACAAGAGACTTCTTTTATCTTGATTGCAGGGTTGCTTGAGAGGGATACCTTTGACCACTTCCTACCCGAGTTCGATAAACCTTGGGTGATCCACTTAAGGGAAACTTGCTGCTATTCTACAAACCTCTGCACTTGGAGGCCCAACACTGTCTACAAGAATAGAAGCATGTGTAGACATCAAGCTATTTTCTGGCGCCATTACCGGGGAGGTAAGGTAAAATGTACTCACATCCTCTGGCTACTAAGCTATCTTCTAGTACTGTAGCTGGTGTGTGAGTGCTCAGAGTTATTTCCTTTAGATTTTGCAATTAGATCTTTTTGTTTCTTGTTTTTATTTTCACTAGTTAGTCTGAATGGAAAACAACAACAAAATTAGAGAACTTTATAGTATTTATCTTGAGTTAGGACATGAAGTGTTTGAAGAGAAAATTAAAAAACTATGGAACTTTATTTGCATGCTAATAGAAATATTATTAGTATGAATTCTTTGAACACCATTATTGCTAATGCTATGGAAAAGTCTAAGCTTGGGGTAGCTAGTTTTTATGAAAATGTTATTTTTAGTCCCCCAAGCACGGAGGAGCAAATTTACTTTGATGATACTATGCCTCCGATATATGATGATTACAATGATGAATATGATATTTTCAGTCCACATACTATTGAGGAGAAAATTAATTATGATTACAATATGCCTCCTATATTTGATGATTATGGTGATGAGAATAATAATTATAGCTATTTTGTTGATTTTGCTCCCACTACGATTAATAAGAATGACTATGCTTATAGGCAGAGTAATAATTTTTTTATGCATGTGGCTCATGATAAGAATATTTTATGTGATAGTTATATTGTTAATTTTATTGATGATGCTACTAAAAGTTATTATGAGAGAGGGAAACATGGTTTTATGTATCTCAACAATATTAAGTTTCCCCTCTTTATGTTGAAAATTTTGAAGTTGCACTTGTTTTGCTTTCCTATGCTTGTTGCTTTGTTCTTTCATGACTTGTTTCTTTACAAGATTATTTTTCATAGGAAGAGGGTTAGACTTAAATTTGTTCCATATTTGCTTCTTGATGCTCTCTTTTACTTCAATTCATATTTCTTATGTGAGCATCATCGAAATTATCATGCCTAGCTCAAAGGCGTTAAAGAAAAGCATTGGGAGATAACCCAAATTTTTATTCAGTAAGTTTTTCTTTTGTTGAGTCTTGGAAGTTATTGTCTTAGTAATAACCTCTCCTTACCCTTTTTCTGTGGTTTTTATAGCAACAATAACCTCTAATGAGAGAGAAGTAAGACTTGGGAAAGTTGTTGTCCCAAAACAGATTTTTGTGCTTCATTGTAAAAATTCGCGAAAAATCTCTGTACATCGGATTGAGCTGTAATTTTTTGTGCTTCTGCCCCAGGTTGTTATCTGACTTTCTTCACTTTATCACTTTTAAATTTGAGCAACAGAAGGTCTTGGAAAATATCGGTTTTCACCTGCTGGTCTGTTTTGACAGATTTCTGCCATTATTTGCATTTGACTCTTAATCTCTTTCTCTTTGAGTTCTCTTTGATCACTTGAACTTTTAAAAGGAATTGCTACGGTAGCTTGTGTTTTAATGGAAGTTTTACTTGTGTTGAAACTGAACTGAAAGACTTATTATCTTAAGTACACTAATGTTGCTAATGAAGATTGTGTGAAGTTTTGTATGAAGGAAATTTTAAAGTGTAGGGAAGAATAATGTGATAAGATGAAGTATGGACAAAATCTCAAGCTTGGGGATGCCACCCGTGTCACCCCAAGAAATATTCAAGAAGTACAAGCGTCAAAGCTTGGGGATGCCCAAGGCATGCCCTTCTTCATCAATAAAAATCTCAGATTTTATTCCAAACACTTCATTTTTATTGTTTCATGCACAATTGTGTTGTTCTTGGAGTGTTTTTGTTTTTAGTTTTCTTTCGCTTTCTTTGCTGCAATAAGTTGGTTGGATCCAAACACGCTTCTTTTGGAGAGACACACACTCCGTTATTCATTGCCTAGAACACTCTAGTTTTCACTCTTATTGTTCTTTGAGTGTTCTCCTTTGCTAGCACTGCGTTTAGCTTTAGTTTTCGATTGGTGTTGGAAAAGAGTAGGAAGTTTCATACTTATAGTGGTACAAAAGGAAGCTTGTTTTGACTGTGGCTTAGACTTTATCATGGCATGTTTGATATTGCTTTGACTTTATGCTTAGTGATTATTGTTATAGCATGACTTGTTACAAACAATTGAGATTGCTTAATGTGCCTTGAAAGAATCATGCGTTGTTTTAGCATATAAAAGCATAATATTGTGGTATTCTCCTTTGATGCTTTATTTGGGTTGACTTAGCGCATGCTCACACCATGTTAAGACTATACCAAGTCACCATAGCCTCTATGATCATTTAGTTTTTGACTTGTAATATCACTTTATACTAATGTTTTGTCGCTTTGCATGATTATGGCCATTATTCTCTCTTAGTTGGTCGCGCCTAGTCTTTTGCTAGCCTCCTCATGTACCAAGTATGAGTTCCAATCATGCATCCAACTCCAAATAAAACCAAGTTATTCCAAAGAGTCCACCATACCTACCTATTAGCATTATTGCTATTCCAAGTATATTCATGTTCTTATCTACCTTCCGAATTGAACTTGTTATGTGAAAATTAGTGATTAAAGCTTCCACAAACTTGATGGCACACTTAACTTTCTTGCACTTAATAAACTTGAACCATTGTGCCCATCTATGTTGCCTATATGCTTGCGTTTTGTAAGTTGTGAATTAGCAGAACCATGTTACCATGGGGAACGCTTTCAACATTGCACTTTATTTAGTTGATATCATGTTCTTTTTTTATGGATCCTGGCGGTGTGAAATGAAAGGGGAACTTGTAAGGCTCATGGAATTTGTATATGTGTTAGAGAAATGCCTGGGCGGCTAGTCTAAGCCAGGCCTAATCATGGTGGAAACGTGCAGCATAACCATAGTGAGCAATCTGTGAAGCATCCTAAATAAAAAAAGAAAAAAAAGAAAAAGGGAAAACCCTATGAAAATAGCAAATAAAAGGATCGCTGAGATGCTCATTGTCTGCTTGCCTTGTCATTTTGATATGGGGAAGCTTCTATATCATCGGGCAAGGGGTACCCCGTTGGCGGTTCTCTATGATACACATGTACTTACAATGACAAGAACTTACTTGTGACTAAAGTTTAGTAGCATGAGGTTCAGTACTCGTAAGCAAGGGGCATGAGATTTTCAGCTTATAACTTGTCAAGCATATCCTCATATTTGGTCACTTTAACCTTAATCACCTAAAGATGCTTATGATAGGGGCAATGAGAGCTGGAAGCTAATAAGTACCATAATTTTTGGAAGCTCTTTATGAGACTTGAATCCCTGCTTCCTTCTATGAAGGGCCTTTCTTTTACTTTAATGTTGAGTCCCCATCTTCTATCCTTATGCACCTATTGAGAGAGCATAGTGGTCATTCTTAGTTTAATGTGCATTGTCCCAAAACTTGTTGATTGATGCATAAATTTGATATTGCTTGTTCTTAAACTATTTGTATCTAGTCACCCTTATGAACTTTGAAGGTGTCCTATGCATTTATGTTTTGCTACACTATGAGGGACAAGCTGAATGCCATTCTCATTATGTTTTATATATGTGAAACAAACAAACATCTTTCAAAGCATTGTTATTCATGAATCTTTTGTTTGTACCTTTTCATGTTACAACATAGTTACTATGTCTTATTTTTAGAACTCTATCTTTCATGTTCATGTTTGAGTACTTTGATCCCAGCTATCAATGCTTTAAAAATATCTTGATCAAGATTGTGATGGTGCATGTCACCTAAAAAAATATTCTTTTTATCACTTACCTACTCGAGGACGAGCAGGAGTTAAGCTTGGGGATGTTGATATGTCGTAAACGTATCTATAATTTTTGATGTTCCATGCTAGTTTTATATCTACTTTCTTATGTTTTTTTCACACTTTGAGGTATTACGGTTTAGGGTTTAGGTTTGAAACTAACCTATTAACAAGATGCCACAGTGCTAGTTGCCTGTTTTCTGCTGCTTTTGGTTTCAGAAAAGCTAGTATGAAAATATTCTCGGAATTGGACGGAACAAAAGGCAAAGTCAATATTTTACTAGAAGGAACACGAAGTCCGGAGGGAAGCCGAAGGGGGGCCAGGGGCTGACCACACCCTATGGTGGCGCGGGTACCCCTGGCCTCGCCACCAAGTGGTGTGGGCCCCTCGGGCCTCCACTGACCTTGCCCCTTCGCCTATATATTCACCCCGAGACGAAAACCCTATGGACAAGATCAGATTTCCATGAAAAGTTTCACAGCACAGCCGCCACCAAAGAGGAGATTTGAGGGACAGAAGTCTCTATTCCGGCACCATGCCAGGATGGGGAAGTTCTCCCAGAGCCATCTCCATCGACTCCACCGCCATCTCCATCGCCGTTGTTGACTCCCATGATGAGGAGGGAGTAGTTCTCTCTCGAGGCTAAGGGCTCTCCCGGTAGCTATGTGTTCATCTCTTTCTATGCGTGATCTTATGAGATCATGAGCTTTGTAATCTATAGATCTATTCTGCTAATCAAGTGCTTTAATGAATCTCTACTTATCCCCACGTGTGTGAAGTTGACAGTGTGCACACCATGTGGCACTTTGGCTAAGGTTACATAAATATTTATCATGAGTATAATTTGAGTTGGATGTCTCTATGAGATTGTGGTGTTTGTTGGAACCATCTAGCGCTCAAGGTGACAGTGAGGGGTTATCTAGATGGGGAATACGAACTTTAAGGTGTGCTGTTATAGCCCTATACCGTCCAACCAGAGAGTAGTTCAGGGTAGCATCATGAGGAGAAGATATTTATATGAGAGTGTCCACTCGTGAAAGTATGATCCCTAGGCCTTGTTTCTAAGCATTGAAACACCGTTTACAATCAGTTCTGTTACATGTTTGCTTGCTTCCACTATTATTTCAGATTGCAATTACCACTTATAATCATCCATATTACTTGTATTTCACTATATCTTCGCCGAACTAGTGCACCTATACTACTGACAAGTGTATTAGGTGTGTTGGGGACACAAGAGACTTCTTGTATCTTGATTGCAGAGTTGCTTGAGAGGGATACCTTTGACCACTTTCTCCCTGAGTTCGATAAACCTTGGGTGATCCACTTAAGGGAAACTTGCTGCTGTTCTACAAACCTCTGCACTTGGAGGCACAACACTGTCAGTTGCATAGACATCGGTTCACCATTCCCCTGTAGCAGTTGCATATTCTAGGGGCTCTTTGGGCTTTCTGACCCACATGGTTTGACACACATGGACTCTCTACAAATCAATGCATGTGTTATTCTCAAAACCACACCTTGATGATCCACACATGACCACACACACTCCAGTGTGTGTGGTGATGCAAGTTCTCTCACAATGGTTCACCATTCCCATGTGTCAGTTGCATTCTAAGGGCTCTTTGGGCTTTCTGACCACCATGGTTTGACACACATGGAGTCCCTAGAGATCAATGCATGTTTTATTCTCAAATCCACACCTTGATCCATGACCACACACACTCCAATGAGTGTGGTGATGCAACTGCATCTGTCACACTGGTTAACCATTCCCATGTGGTAGTTGCATTCCAAGGGCTCTTTAGGCTTTCTAACCACCATGGTTTGACACACATGGAGTCTCTAGAGATCAATGCATGTGTTATTTTCAAAACCACACCTTGATGATCCACATGAACACACACACTCCAGTGGGTGTGTGGTGATGCAACTTCTGTCACACTGGTTCACCATTCCCATGTAGCAGTTGCATATTCCAGGGGATTTTTTAGGCTTTATGAACACCATGGTTTCACACACATGGAGTCTCTAGAGATCCATGCATGTGTTATTCTCAAAACCACACCTTGATGATCCACACATGACCACACACACTCTATTGGGTGAGGTGATACAACTTCTGTCACACTGGTTCACCATCCCCATGTGGCAGTTGCATTCCAGGGGCTCTTTGGGCTTTCTGACCACCATGGTTTGGCACACATGGAGTCTCTAGAGATAAATGCATGTGTCATTCTCAAAACCACACACTCCAATCAGTGTGGTGATGCAACTGCTTCTGTCACACAAGTTCACCATTCCCATGTGGTAGTTGCATTCTAGGGGCTCTTTGGGCTTTCTGACCACCATGGTTTGACACACATAGACTCTCTAGAGCTCAATGCATGTGTTATTCTCAAAATCACACCCTGATCTATGACCACACACACTCCAATAGGTGTGGTGATGCAACTGCTTCTGTCACACTGGTTCACCATTCCCATGTGGTAGTTGCATTCCAGGGGCTCTTTGGGCTTTTTGACCATGGTTTGACACATGGAGCGTCTCTAGAGATCAATGCATGTGTTATTTTCAAAACCACACCTTTATCCATATAACAATACCCACTCCAATGGGTGTGATGATGCAGCTTCTGTCACACTAGTTCACCATTCCCATGTGGCTGTTGCATATTCTAGGGACTCTTTGGGCTTCCTAACCAACATGGTTTTACACACATGGAGTCTCTAGAGATAAATGCATGCGTTATTATCAAAACCACACCTTGATGATCCACACATGAGCACACACACACAAGTGGGTGTGGTGATGCAACTTCTGTCACACTGGTTCACCATTCCTATGTGGCAGTTGCATATTCCAGGGGCTCTTTGGGTGTTCTGACCACCAAGGTTTGATACACATGGAGTCTCTAGAGATCAATGCATGTATTATTCTCAAAACCACACCTTGATGATCCATATGACCATACACACTCCAGTGGGTGGTGTGATGCAACTTTTGTCACACTTTCTCACCATTTCCATGTGGTAGTTGCATATTCTAGGGGCTCTTTGGGCTTTCTGACTACCATGGCTTGACACAGATGGAGTCTCTAGAGATCAATGCATGAGCTATACTCAAAATCACACCTTGATGATCCACACATGACCACACACACTCCAGTGGGTGTGGTAATGCAACTTCTGTCACACTGGTTCACCATTCCCATGTGGCAGTTGCATATTTTAGGGGCTCTTTAGGCTTTCTGACCACCATGGTTTGAAACACATGGAGTATCTAGAGATCAATGCATGTGTTTCTCTTAAAACCACACCGTGATGATCCATACATGACTACGCACACTCCTGTGGGTGTGGTGATGCAACTTCTATCACACTGGTTCACCATTCCCATGTGGCAATTGAATATTCTAGGGGCTCTTTGGGCTTTCTGACCACCATGGTTTGACACACATGGAGTCTATAGAGATCAATGCATGTGTTATTATCAAAACAACACCTTAATTATCCACACATGACCACACACACTTTAGTGGGTGTGGTGATGCAACTGCTTCTGTCACACTAGTTCAACATTCCCATGTGGCAGTTGCATTCTAGGGGCTCTTTGGGCTTTCTGACCATGGTTGGACACATGGAGCGTCTCTAGAGATCAATGCATGTGTTATTTTCAAAACCACACATTATCCAATGACCACACACACTCCAATGGGTGTGGTGATGTAACTTCTGTCACACTAGTTCACCATCCCAATGTGGCAGTTGCATTCCATGGGCTCTTTGGGCTTTGTAACCACCATGGTTTGACACAAAGGATTCTCTAGAGATAAATATATGTGTTATTCTCAAAACCACACCTGGATCCACATATGACCACACACACTCTAGTGGGTGTGGTGATGCAACATCTATCACAATATTTCACCATTCCCATGTAGCAATTGCATTCTAGGGGCTCTTTGGGCTTTCTGACCAGCATGGTTTGACACACATGGAGTCCCTATAGATCAATGCATTAGTTATTCTCAAAACCACACCTTCATCTATGACCACACACACTCCAATGGGTGTGGTGATGGAACTGCTTTTCTCACACTAGTTCACCATTCCCATGTGGTAGTTACATTCTAGGGGCTCTTTGGGCTTTCTAACCACCATTGTTTGACACATATGGAGTCTCTAGAGATCTGTAACGCCCTCAGATCGGCCCTATGCAAGTTTTAGTGATTCCCGCCAGATCCGCAGAGAAACAACTCAAAGGTGCCCACCAGGCACTTTCGTGCGGGTGGAAAACGAAGCAATACCATTACACATTAGTCCATGATGGAACCCACAGAACAAATATATACAACACGACTCCATGAGTCAAGAATACAAATATACAGTGCAAAGATCCAAATTACCTCGAAAACGATACAACGTCCGAGTACAGACACGATGCAAATGGGGCTAATAGCCCTGACGAATAACCAATGGCATCCATAACCCTGCCTAGGCCAAGCCGGAAGGGTAACCCTACTAATGACATCGATCTCAAACCTGCTAAAACAAAAGGGGTGCCGACAAAGCGAAAATGAAAAAGAGAGTGGTCAGTACTGAGGCCTATACACGGCGAGTCTAGAATTCAGCGGCTCTCGTCTACATAGGTATGGTGGACTGAAGCGGTAGCGAAGCAAGCACTAAACCACCTATAGAGACTCGATACAACTTTCGGCTATTAGAGAGAGGTAAGAAAGACCTATGCAGGACCAACCTGATACTAACACCAATCATACCCACCCTAGCATTTTCCCCTTATGACCAAACAAGGAAGTCAAACCAAGGAACTCACACAGTTGGCATTTTATTCATTCCATTATAGTTGCAGCACTTACTAGTCAGATGTAGATAACATGAGTCATCCTGATATCATAAGAAGTGGGCAGTTTTAGTTAACCATTCCATTGTAGTTTCAATACTTACTAGTCAGATACGATTAGCAAAAGACATCCCAAATCCAGTAGTTGTTGGACTTTTATTTACTCATTCCATTGTAGTGAAACTGATTACTAGACATGTCAAAGTCAAATTTATAGCACTAGTTTAGTTATAGTTGTCTATGATCGAGATACTGTGCTCCAAGTCGTCCATAACCGCGGACACGGCTTTCTGAAAGTTTTACACTGTAGGGGTGCACAAATAGCAACACACGCACGAGCAACCTCGGAAAAGCTAAATAAAAACCCAATGAGGCTTTCACGACAAAGCAATCACAGGATTCATAAAATATTTCAGGGGGCCACCCCAATAAGCTACCCGCAACAAAGTTGGACGGCTCCAAGACGGACCCAGGGTTTCTGACAATGGCTGTAAACGACTGGGAACCCGAAAGTGTGACTGGGCTTGTCGATACCATGAAAAAATTCTGCATTCCTAAACAGTACAGGCGCTCCACACGCAATTATAAATAAAGCAGTAAAACATGGCATAAGTACATGATAATAATAAAGCCCCAAACTAGTTTGTGGCCCCAAGAAATAATAAATGAATCAAGCTCTGGTTTAGGGGATTCATGGTCCCACATGCGGATAGTGCGATAGCAAGGAGCAGGTATCAAGTACTCGGGGCCTACGGGACA
The DNA here is from genome assembly GCA_910589775.1 of Avena eriantha. NCBI lineage: Eukaryota > Viridiplantae > Streptophyta > Magnoliopsida > Poales > Poaceae > Avena > Avena eriantha. The sequence goes on from OU342746.1 coordinate 24,496,046, forward strand.
CAATTGAGCGGTTAAAAAACCAAATATTAGCTATTGCACACCCGTGCCTCTTCATTAGTTATATCTATTCCAATATTTAATATCAAGTTGTATTTAAAGTCATGACCATATCCACCATTAAGCATGTGCCAACCTTCCAACAACAGTGGAACAACAACAACATGAAGCAGCACATGAGCAAGTAACTACAACTCGCAAGGCCGACTAACTATCAATCAATAGGCAATAGGATGTGACCAAGTCAATATAGGCTGCAGGGGATATAAATGGTACGAAAACTATAGCAACACAACACAGATAGCAATAGATCAACAATAGGAAGTAAAGACAATAAATACAAAATAGGTAGAAAGGGGGAGAATGCTCGCCTGATAAACATAACCAAAGATACAATATCTAATGATCTTGTCAATACTCGCATACACTCAACGGCCTAATCCGCAAAGAATTAAAGCACTAAAAGAAACACCGAATGCACTATTTAGTACTACAGCAGAAGACTGGGCATGTTCATGATATGATGCATGACATGGAAGAGATGCGATGCAACTAGACAATATTAAGCAGAACCAGGGTCCCGACAATTAATTAGGTGGTTTATGTTATTTAGGTACCGTGCAATTTAAATACTGTATTAACAAGGAAAAATACGACACTGGTTCACTATAAAAATTTAAATGGAGCCAATATAGGACTAGAAAAGCGTGTATATAATCTCCATGTTTAATTATAAGATGAATCGACAAAGTAGACCCAAACAAGTGAATATGTATGCGAGCATGGAAAATTTAATACGCAACAAGTTTATAGCATTTAATAAAATAGGGGATCATATAGGAGTCACACATCAGATCGATGATCTTGGTGTTCATCGGGGGTCGATGGGGTTCGGTCTTTGGACTCTGCGAATGGGCTCCGGGATCCGTGAGGAGATCTTGGCGTCCAGGGTCTCGGTGTCTTGGGATCATGGATGGAGATCATGGCGGTCCGGGGGAATGGTCTTCGGGTTCCGGAGGAAGAGCTCGGTGTTCTGTGATGAAGGACTTGGCGTTCCGGGAAGGTGACCTTATGGACATGTCAGGCGACCTTTGGGGGTCGACCATTCTTCGGTTCAGACCTAGCATTTCCATAGCATAGTAGCACAACTCATTCTGAATTATCTTCATGATCTGAGCACTGGTACCTGAACGCACTCCCGCTGAAGGGCATCAACATGACACAAGAGGGCACATGGCCAGAAGGCACATACAGCAGGAACAACATCCGCACAGGGTCAGCGGGAAAACAGAGCGCCACGCGAGGAGCTCGCTGTAGGCAGCCAAGACGGGGAGGCACATGCGCGGAGGAGGACGACACTGTAGGGATGTGGTAGAGATGGAGATGGCCGGGGAAGCAGAGGCGGGCGGAGCTCCTCGAGGGCGGCCACACGGAGGAAGGAGAGCGACCGGCATGGCGGAGACACGCAGGGGCGCGAGATGCAGCTTGTAGAGGAGGGGTCACCGATGCGATGGCGTCCAGGGAAGGCGGCGGTGACCTGCAAGGCGAGCTCCGCGACGGCTTGTAGAGGCAAGGAGGATGGAGCCACGCAGGAAGGTGGCAGAGACGAGGCCGTCCGGTGAGGGGCACGCTCGGGAAAGTGCTGGTGACGATAACCTGCCGGAGGCGCCCGTGGGGAGGACATAGGGAGGTGGCGACGTTGCATGGGGGCGTGAGGTGAGGGCGACATGTGAGGAGGCGAGGCCGACGGGGACGGGAGAGACTCCCTAGCGGCGGTGCTCCCTCATCATCAAGGACGGGACATGAGAGGGTGGTAGGTGGGCATACGCGGGGTGGGGCCAGGCTCGGTAGGGTGGGTGGTACATGGTAGCGAGGGAGTTGGGTACAGGCGAGGGTTGTGAGGTTCGTGCACGGGCTGAGTTTGCGTCAAGTGGGGTGTAGGGTAGCGGTTGGTGAGGGTCGGCCACGCTAGAACACAGCGTTCAGGACGCGTTGCCGCGTGGGAGTGGGACCGGGGTTGCAAGGTTTCTGTAGGTGTGTGTGCAGGTTGTGGCGGCGGGGCAGAGGGTAGGTGTGGTTTAGGGTTAGGGTTTACTTTGGGGTGGTAGGCTGCTACTAGCTAGGCTTTGGGTCCTAGCCAGCGACAGCCTCCCCCGTTAATATATTTATTTTATCTATTTTAATTTTAAAGACTTTTGTAAATAGTTTTTAGACAAATAGAAGATCTAGAAGATATTAGGGTTTTAATTGAAATAAAAGAGGAGGATAATTAGAAAAAAAAAGTAGGCTTTTAGCAAGATACTTTTAGGCAAACATATGCATGATGATGCTCAAATTCAATGTGGCATGATGACATGAGCATGCTATCATGATGATGCACAAAGTAAAAACAACCGTGATTTTGTAGTAGTGTTTTACCAGGGTGCTACAATTCGACACCACTAACAATGGATCTCGCCCTCGAGATCCGCCTCATGGTACATGGAAGAAAGCTGACGGTCTGAATCTTCTCTTTGTGTAGATCCTCGCAACACCACTAACAAGGGTTCTTTCTCCATCTTGAAATTAGTGACACCACCAACAAGGGGTGTTGCTCACGTTCTTAGAGGGAACACTCTAGTTGAACAAAGGACGAAGATAAAGGTCTCAAAAGATAAGGCCACCTTAACTTTGATGAAGGGGAGAAAAGATGCAACCTAATCTGATTCAATGTACAAGAGCAAATAGATTGAGTATTCGGCATGGGGGCCAATCCATCACGTGCCCATACTATTACTCCGTACATGCAGTAGATAATCGTGCAACCCATTCTCGGAATTTAGACTAAAGATCTTCACAAGCAATCTTCAGAAACAAAGGAGTGATGCAAGCTCTTCATAGATGATGTCGTCATGTTGGGACCGCCGGAATATACAAAAGAAATCGTATGAAAAACACAGTGATTAGGGTCTGTGATGGTTCCATTGGCATGAACAACACATTTTCAAGATATGATGCATGACATGGCAGAGATGCGATGCAACTAGACATTATTAAGCGGAAGCAAAGTCCCGACAATTAATTAGGTGGTTTAGGTTATTTAGGTACCCTACAATTTAAATATTGTATTAACAAGGTAAAATATTCTACCGGTTCGCTACACAAATTAAATGGAGCCAACATAGGACTAGAAAAGCCCGTATATAATCTCCATGTTTTAGTATAAGGTGAATCGACAAAGTAGCCCCAAAAAAATGAATATGTAGGCGAGCATGAACAATTTAATATGCAACAAGTTTATAGCATTTAATAAAATAGGAGCTCGGATAGGGGTCACACATCAGATCGATGATCTTCGTGTTCATCCGGGGCCGATGGGGTTCGGTCTTCGGACTCCGGGAACAGGGCTCCGGGATCCGTGAGGAGATCTTGGTGTCCGAGATCTCGGGGTCTTCAGATCTAGGATGGAGATCATGGTGGTCCGGGGGAACGGTCTTCGGGTTCCGGAGGAAGAGCTCGGTGTTTCGTGATGAAGGACTTGGCGTTCCAGGAAGGAGACCTTATGGACATGTTGGGCGACCTTTGTGGGTCGACCATTCTTCAGTTCAGACCTAGCATTTCCACAGCATAGTAGCACACCTTATTCTGAATTATCTTCACCATCTGAGCACCGGTACCTAAACACACTCCCGCTGAAGGGCATCAACATGACACAAGAGGGCACATGTCCAGAAGGCACATACAACATGAACAACATCCGCATAGGGTTAGCGGGAAAACGGAGCGCCGCGCGAGGAGCTGGCTACAGGCAGCCAAGACGGGGAGATACATGCGCGGAGGAGGATGGCGCTACAAGGACGTGACAGAGATGGAGATGGCCAGGGAAGCAGAGGCCGGCAGAGCTCCTTGAAGGCGGCCACACGGAGGGCAGCTCGAACGCGCAGGGGCACGAGATGCGGCTTGCAGAGGAGGGGTCACCAGTGCAACGACGGCCAGGGAATGCGGCGGCGACTAGCAAGGCAAGCTCTGCGGCGGTTTGCAGAGGCAAGGAGGATAGAGCCACTCAGGAAGGCGACAGAGATGAGGCCGTCCGGCGAGGGGCACGCTCGGGAAGGTGCTAGCGACGACGACTGATACATTGCAAATGTATCTATAATTTTTGATGTTCCATGCTTGGTTTTATCTACTTTCTTGTGTTTTGTCCAAACTTTGGAGTACATTTCATATGATTTCTTGGACTAACCTATTAACGAGAGTCAAAGTGCCAGCTGCCTGTTTCCTTCTATTTTTGGTTCCAGGAAAGTCAGAAAATAAATATTCTCGGAATTGGACGCGACAAAAGCCAAAGTGCCTATTTTTCCGAAAGACATCTGAAGCCAAAATAGGAGACGAAGAAGGGCTGGGGGCCGGCCACACCACCTGGCCACGCGGTCAGGCCTGTCCTGTGCCAGGGGGTGGTCTGGCCGACCCCAGCACCCCCTCGGCCTTTCCTTCCGCCTATATATTGCCCTCGGGACCAAAACCCTAAGTACCCGATTAAAATCCACGAAAGAGTCTGTAGCCGCTATCATCTCCATCCCTAGATCGGGACGGATCTAAAGCTCTTCCCGGCACCCTACCAGAGAGGGGAATTCACCCTGGAGGCCTTCTTTCTCATCATGCAAGCCTCCGGTGTGATGCGTGAGTAGTTCATCTCTGGACTATGGGTACATGTAGTAGCTATATGGCTGGTTTTCCTCCTTTGTGCTTTCATGTCTCGATCGTGTGAGCTCCGTTCATGATCAAGATCATCTATTTGTAATTCTGCATGTTGTGTTTGCGGGGATCTGATGGATATTGAGATACTATTTTAGATTGATTATTGATTCTATCATGTCTTTGTTATTTGTGATCTTGCATGCTTTCTGTTGTTAGTAGCTATCTTGGCCAAGTAGATGCTAGCAACTCCCAGAGTTAGTATTTATGCTCGATAGTGGGTTCATGCCTCTAGTAATCTGTGGAAGTGACAGAAATCTCTAAGGTACTAGATGTGCTGTTGCTACTAGGGAGAAAACAACAATCCTTTGTTCATAGAACAATCGTATTGTTTACTTTACACATAATTCGTAAACCAATAATCTGTTGCTTGCAACTTAATACTGGAGGGGGTTCGGATGATAACCTGAAGGTGGATTATTAGTCATAGATGCAGTTGGATGGCAGTCTATGTATAATGTTGTAATGCCCAATCAAGTTCCAAAGGAGTCAAAGATGATTAGTATATGCTTGTATGCTTTCTCGATGTTTGTTAATTGCCCCGCTGTAATTTGGTCACCCGGCATATTATCTATCTTAAGGAGAGCCACCTCTAGTGAACTATGGACCCCGGTCCTTTCTTTTACATACAATCTACAAACTTTTTACTGCTTTGTGTTTACTTTCTTCAAACTATTACTTCCTTCCATTCGATACGTTTAATCCTTTGTTTTCAGCAAAACCGGTGAGATTGACAACCTCATCGCAAGTTGGGGGCAAAGTTCTGTGGTTGTGTTGTGTAGGTCTCCACGTTGCTGCTGGCACCGATAGTGCGCCCTGCCAACGTTCAGATAGCTACACCTTTGGGGTGTTTCCTTGCTCCCACTGGATTGATAACCTTAGTTTCTTACTGAGGGAAAACTTGCTGCTGTGCTCATCATACCTTCCTCTTATGGTTCCCCAACGAGCTCGATATATTTGGGCCATCAACAACTTTTTCTGGCGCCGTTGCCGGGGAGTCAAGGACATCTTCACAAGGGGAGTCCCTCATAACCAATCTCTTTACTTTGTTATTTTTTTTTGCTTAGTTTACTTTTGCTTAGTTTGCTTGTTTCTTTATCAAAAATACAAAAAATTACTTCCTACTATAGTTGTTATTTTCGATGGTCTGTTATTCTCTTGCTTTATCATGCTTTCTATCAATGGTTGGTTCCTTTGAAACTGAATCTTATTGGCAAGGTGGGTTCACGAAAGAACAAAAATATTATTATAAGGAACACCGCTTGTCACAAAAAGGGAAACACTTATGGGAACAAATTGATAAATTATATGTCATTGCTATAAATGTGTGCTCTACTTATAATGTTACTTATTGCTTTGATAAATCTTGTTGCTGTAGGAGGTATAAACACCTCCCTTTTCAATGTGAGTATAATGATAATGTTTTCATATCTTCTTATGTTAAAGGAAATTATGACTTTTATGATGTGGAACAAATTGAAGAATTTATTGCTTGGAAGGGTGCATTTGAACTTGCTAGTTTGCTTGAAAATACTGATGATTCACCTTATAAATATGAGGTTTATGATATAGTTAAATTTTGCTTTGATAATTACAAGGTAGAAAATGGCTATATTATTGAATATCTTAATAGATGCTCTCCACCAATGGAAGAGACTAATGCCTTGCAGGAGCCTATGGAAGAAGAAATTGCTGAAACTAGAAGCACATTGGATGAAAAAGAGGAGGAGAGTGATGATCAAGAGGAGGAAGAATGGATCTACCCATCCCTACCTTCTAATGACAGTAACTCTTTACCCCTTACATTATTTGATTGTCCCCCATGCTAACCAAAGGAGGACGAATGTCATTTTCCTGAGGATTCTTTTGAAAATGTTTATATTAAAGCTCTAGTGTTTGTATATCATGAAAAGCATGCTTTATGTGATAGTTATATTGTTGAGTTTATTTGTGAGGCTACTGAAAATTAATATGAGAGAGGAAAATATGATTGTAGAAGTTTTCATGGTATTGAAACACCTCTCTATGTGCTGAAAGTTTTGAAGTTAATCTCGTTTTATCTTTCTATGCATGTCACTTTGTTCTTGTGAATTTATTTGCATACGAGATTCCTATGCATAGGAAGTGGGTTAGACTTAAATGTGTTTTGAATTTGCTTCTTGATGCTCACTTTTACTTCAATTCATATTTCTTATGTGAGCATCTTCTCAAACTATCATGCCTGACTTAAAGGTGTTAAAGAAAAGTACTTATTGGGAGATAACCCAAAAGTTTTAGATGGGTCTTGGAAGTTATTACTTCAGTAATAACCGCTCCTTATCCTTTTTATTTGCTTTTTGTGCCAAGAGTAACCTCTAATGAGAGAGAAGTAATGATTGGGAAAGTTGCTGTCCCGAAACAGATATCTCTGCTTCACCGTAAAAATTCATGTAAAATCTTTGTATGTCCTTATCCTTTTTATTTGCTTTTTGTGCCAATAGTAACCTCTAATGAGAGAGAAGTAATGATTGGGAAAGTTGATGTCCCGCAACATATTTATGTGCTTCAACGTAAAGATTCGTGTAAAATCTCTGTACGTCCTTTTGAGGCGTGCATTTTTGTGCTTCTGCCCCAGGTTGTTATCTAACTTTCGTTAGTTCAACACTTTTCGATTTGAGCAACAGAAGGTCTTCAAAAAAAATCGTTTTTAGCTGCTGGTCTGTTTTGACAGATTTCTGCCATTTTCTGCATTTGCTTCTTGTTGGTTCCTTTTTGAGTTCTTTTAGGAAATTGAGATTTTTGAGGGAAGTGCTATAGTAGCTAGTGTTCTAATGGAATTTTATTGGTGTTAGAACTGCACCGTAAGACCTATTATCTTGAGTGCACTAATGTTGCTAATAAGGATTGTGTGAAGTTTTGTATGAAGGAAAATTTTTAGGTGTATGGAAGGAATGAGTAATGAGATGAAGGATGGACTAAAGCTCAAGCTTGGGGATGCCACGCGTGTCACCCCAAGAAATATCCAAGAAGTACAAGCGTCAAAGCTTGGGGATGCCCAAGGCATCCCCCTCTTCATCAATAAAAATCCCAGGTTTCTTCCAAACGCTTCATTTTTATTGTTTCATGCACAGTTGTGTTGTTCTTGGAGCATCTTCTTTTTCGTTTTCATTTTGGTTTTTGGTTTGCTTGGTTTGCTTAGTTTGCTGAATAAATTGGTTGGACCCTTCTTTCATACATAGGTTTTCAAATAGTTTGGTTTGGGTTGGAAAAGAGTAGGAAAGTTCATGCTTAAGTGGTAAAAAGAGCTTGTTTTTTACTGTGGCCTATGCTTTTTTCATGCAATGCTTGATATTGTTTTGGCTTTATGCTTAGCATTCTTTGTTGTAGCATGACTTGTTATAAACAATTTAGATTGCTTAATGTGCCTTGGATGAAACATGCGTTGTTTTAGCATATTAAAAGCATAGTATAGTGGTATTCTCCTTTGATGCTTTATTTGGGTTGACTTGGCGCATGCTCACACCATGTTATGACTATCTCAAGTCACCATAGCCTTTATGATCCTTTAGTTTTCAACTTGTAGTATCACTTTATGCTTTGATCAATGATGTTTTTTCGCTCTGCTTGATTATGGCCATTATTGCTCTCTTAGTTTGTCGCTCCCAGTCTTTTGCTAGCCTCCGTAACCAAGTATGAGTTCCACTCATGCATCCAACTCCCTAAACCAAGTTATTCCAAAGAGTCCACCATACCTACCTACTAGAGTATGTTATTCCAAGTATTTTCAATTTTTTTTACCTTACAAATTAAACTTGTTATGAGAAAACTAGTGATTATAGCTCTCACGAACTTGATGGCACACTTTATTTTTCTTGCCTTAATAAACTTGAACCGTTGTGTCGTCTATGTTGTATATGCTTGGACTTATTTGTTGGGAATTAGCAGAACCAAGCTGTCATGGGGAACACTTCCAACATTGCACTTGGTACTTTGTACCTAGTTGATATCATGCTCTTTTGTCTATGGATATCATCGATGTGAAATGAAAGGGGAGCTTGTAAGTCCATGGAGTTATGTATATGTGTTAGAGAAACGCCTGGGCCGCTGGTCTAAAATCCATGCTGACATGGTGGAAACCTGCAGCGTAACCATAATTAGCTGTCTATGAAGCATTCTTCTTATAAAAAAAGAGTCCTATATTGAGAAAAAAGAGAAAAATAAAAAAAGAGATTATGAAAAGAGGAAAGAGAGAAAGAAGCACGATATTCCCATGGTAAATAAGAAGATTGCTGAGATGCTCGCTGTCTGCTTGCCTTGTCATTTTGATATGGGGATTCTTCTGTATCATCGGGAAAGGGGTACCCCGTTGGCGGTTCTCTATGATACACATGTACTTACGATGACAAGAACTTACCGGTGACTAAACTTGAGTAGCATGAGGAGCGGCCCTCGTATTCAAGGGACATGAGATTTCTAACTTATACTTCGTCAAGCATGTACACAATAGTTTGGTCACTTTAACCTTAATCACTTCAACATGCTTATGATAGGGGCAATGAGAGCTGAAAGCTATAAGTACCATAATTTTTGGAAGCTCTTTATGAGACTTGAATCCCTACTTCCTTCTATGAAGGCCCTTTTCCACCATTATATTGAGTCTCCACCTTCTACCTTTATGCACCTACTTTGAGAGCATAGTGGCCATTCTTAGTTCTATGTGCATTGTCCCAAGACTATTTGATTGATGCTTAACTTGATATTGCTTGTTCTAAACTATTTGTATCTAGTCACTCTTATGAACTTTGAAGGTTTCCTATGCATTTATATTTGCTACTCTATGAGGGACAAGCTGAATACTATTATGCTATGTTTTCTTTATGTCAAACAAACAAACGTCTTGCAAAGCATTGTTATTCATGAATCTTTTGTTTGTGCCTTTTCATGTTGCATCATAGTTTCTTTGTCTTATTGCTAGAACTTTGTCTTTCATGTTATGATTGAAGTACTATGATCCCAGCTTTGAATGTTTTACAAATACTTTGATCAAGTCTTTGATGGTGCATGTCACCTCAAAAATTATTCTTTCTTTTTATCACTTACCTACTCGAGGACGAGCAGTAGTTAAGCTTGGGGATGTTGATACATTGCAAATGTATCTATAATTTTTTATGTTCAATGCTTGGTTTTATCTACTTTCTTGTGTTTTGTCCACACTTTGGAGTAGTTTTCATATGATTTCTTGGACTAACCTATTAATAAGAGCCATAGTGCCAGCTGCATGTTTTCTGCTGTTTTTGGTTCCAGGAAAGTCAGAAAATGAATATTCTCAAAATTGGACGGGACAAAATCCAAAGTGCCTATTTTTCCGGAAGACATCTGAAGCCAGAATACGAGACAGAGAAGGGCTGGGGTCTAGCCACACCACTAGCCACGCGGCCAGGCCTGGCCCGCGCCAGGGGGTGGTCTGGCTGACCCCAGCACCCCCTCGGCCTCTCCTTCCACCTATATATTTCCCTCGGGACCAAAACCCTAAGTACCCGATCAAAAATCCACGAAAGAGTCTGTAGCCACCGTCATCTCCATCCCTAGATCGGGAGGGATCTGAAGCTCTTCCCGACACCCTACCAGAGAGGGAATTCACCATAGAGGCCTTCTTCATCATCATACAAGCCTCCGGTGTGATGCGTGAGTAGTTCATCTCTGGACTACGGGTCCATGTAGTAGCTAGATGGCTGGTTCTCCTCCTTTGTGCTTTCATGTCTAGATCTTGTGAGCTCCGTTCATGATCAAGATCATCTATTTGTAATTTTGCATGTTGTGTTTGCGAGGATCCGATGGATATTGAGATGCTATTTCAGATTGATTATTGATTTTATCATGTCTTTGTTATTTGTGATCTTGCATGCTTTCCGTTGTTAGTAGCTATCTTGGCCAAGTAGATGCTAGCAACTCCAAGAGTTAGTATTTATGCTCGATAGTGGGTTCATGCCTCTTGTAATCTAGGGAAGTGACAGAAATCTCTAAGGTACTAGATGTGTTGTTGCTACTAGGGAGAAAATAACAATACTTTGTTCATAGAACAATCGTATTGTTTACTTTACACGCAATTCGTAAAGCAATAATCTGTTGCTTGCTACTTAATACTGGAGTGGGTTCGGATGATAACCTGAAGGTGCGTTATTAGCCATAGATGCAGTTGGATGGCGGTCTATGTATAATGTTGTAATGCCCAATCAAGTTCCAAAGGAGTCAAGATGATTAGTATATGCTTGTATGCTTTCTCGATATTTGTTAATTGCCCCACTGTAATTTGTTCACCCAGCATGTTATCTATCTTAAGGAGAGCCACCTCTAGTGAACTATGGACCCCGGTCCTTTCTTTTACATACAATCTACAAACTGTTTACTACTTTGTGTTTACTTTCTGCAAACTGTTACTTCCTTCCATTCGATACGTTTAATCCTTTGTTTTCTACAAAACTGGTGAGATTGACAACCTCATCGCAAGTTGGGGGAAAAGTTCTATGGTTGTGTTGTGCAGGTCTCCACGTTGCTGCTGGCACCGGTAGTGCGCTCTGCCAACGTTCAGCTAGCTACACCTTTGGGGTGTTTCCTTGCTCCTACTAGATTGATAACCTTGGTTTCTTACTGAGAGAAAACTTGTTGCTGTGCTCATCATACCTTCCTCTTGGGGTTCCCCAACGAGCTCGATATATTTGGGCCATCAACGACCTATCGGAGGTGCCCGTGGGGGAGGACGTAGGGAGGTGGCGACACTGCAGGGGGCACGTGGTCAAGGCGACATGTGAGTAGGCGAGGCCGGCGGGGATGGGAGAGACTCCCTGGCGGCGGCGCTCGCTCGGCATCGAGGACGGGACGTGAGAGTAGGGTAGGGCCAGACTCGTTAGGGTGGGTGGTACACGGTAGCGAGTGAGTTGGGTACATGCGGGGGTTGTGCGGTTCATGCACGGGCTGAATTTGCATCAAGTGGGGAGTAGGGCAGCAGTTGGTGAGGGTTGGGCGCGCTGGGCGCACCGTGCAGGACGCGTTGCCGTGCAGGGGTGGGATCAGGGTTGCAAGGATTCTTTAGGTGTGTCTGCGGGTTGTGGCGGCGCAGTAGAGGTTAGGTGTGGTTTAGGGTTAGGGTTTACTTTGGGGTGGTAGGCTGCTGCTAGCTGGGCTTCTGGGCCTGGACGGCGGCAGCCTCGCCCGATAAAATATTTATTTTTTTATATTTTAATTTTAAAGACTAATGTAATATTATTTAGACAAATAGAAGATCCGAAAGAGACCGGGGTTTTCATTGAAATAAAAGGGGAGGATAATTAGAAATCCAAAGCAGGCTTTTAGTAAGATACTTTTAGGCAAACATATGCATGATGATGCTCAAATGCAATGTGGCATGATCACATGAGGATGCTATCATGATGATGCACAAAGTAAAAACAACCGCGATTTTCTAATAGTGGTTTACCGCGGTGCTACAAGATCAATGCATGTGTTATTCTTGAAACCGCAGCTTGATGATCCATACATGACCACCCACACTACAGTCGGTGTGGTGATGCAACTTCTGTCACCCTGGTTCACCATTCCCATGTGGCAGTTGCATATTCTAGGGGCTCTTTAGGCTTTCTGACCACCATGCTTTGACACACATGGAGTCTCTAGAGATCAATGCATGTGTTATTCTTCAAACCACACCTTGATGATCCACACATGACCACACACACTCTAGTGGGTGTGGTGATGCAAATTCTGTCACATTGGTTCACCATTCCCATCTGGGAATTGCATACTCTAGGGGCTCTTTGGGCTTTCTGACCACCATGGTTTGAGACACATGGAGTCTCTACAGATCAATGAATGTGTTATTCTCAAAACCACACCTTAATTATCCACATGACCACACACACTCTAGTGGGTGTGGTGATGCAACTGCTTCTGTCACACTAGGTCACCATTCCCATGTGGCAGTTGCATTCTAGGGCCTCTTTGGGCTTTCTGACCACCATGGTTTGAAACAAATGGAGTATCTATAGATCAATGCATGTGTTATTCTCAAAACCACACCTTGATCTATGACCACACACACTCCAATCGATGCGGTGATGCAACTACTTCTGTCACACTTGTTCACCATTCCCATGTGGTAGTGGCCTTCTAGAGGCTCTTTGGGATTTCAGACCACCATGGTTTGACACAGATGGAGTCTCTAGATATTAATGCATTTTTTATTCTCAAAACCACACCTTGATGATACACACATTACCACACACACTCAAGTGGGTGTGGTGATGGAACTTCTGTCACACTGGTTCACCATTCGCATGTGGCAGTAGCATATTCCAGGGGATCTTTAGGCTTTCATAGCACCATGGTTTGACACACATGGAGTCTCTAGAGATCAATTCATGTGTTATTCTCAAAACCACACCTTGATGATCGACATGACCAAACACACTCCAGTGGGTGTGTGGTGATGCAACTTCTATCACACTGGTTCACCATGACCATGTGGCTGTTGCATATTCTAGGGACTCTTTGCTTATGACCACCATGGCTTTACACACATTGAGTCTCTAGAGATCAATCAATGTGTTATTATCAAAACCACACCTTAATGATCCACATGACCAAACACACTCTAGTGAGTGTGGTGATGTAACTGCTTTTGTCACACTGGTTCACCATTCACATGTTGCAGTTGCATTCCATGGGCTCTTTGGGCTTTCTCACCATGGTTTGACACATGGAGAGTCTCTAGAGATCAAGGCATGTGTTATTTTCAAAACCACACCTTGATCCACTTGCCACACACACTCCAATGGGTGTGGTGATGCAACTTCTGTCACATTGGTTCACCATTCCCATGTGGCAGTTGCATATTCTAGGGGGTCTTTGGCTTTCTAACCACCATGGTTTGACACAAATGGAGTCTCTAGAGATCAACGAATGTGTTAATATAAAAACCACACCTTGATTATCCACACATGACCACACACACTCCAGTGGGTGTGGTGATGCAACTTCTGTCACACTAGTTCACCATCCCATCTGGTAGTTGCATATTCTGGGGGATCTTTGGGCTTTCTGGCCACCATGGTTTGACACACATGGAGTCTCTAGAGATCAATAAATGTGTTATTCTCAAAACCACACCTTAATGATCCACATGACCACACACACTCTAGTGGGTGTGGCGATGCAACTGCTTCTGTCACACTGGTTGACCATTCCCATGTGGCAGTTGCATTCAAGGGGCTCTTTGGGCTTTCTCACCATGGTTTGACACATGGAGAGTATCTAGAGATCAAGGCATGTTTTATTTTCAAAACCACACCTTAATCCACTTGACCACACACACTCCAATGGGTGTGGTGATGCAACTTCTGTCACATTGCTTCACCATTCCCATGTGGCAGTTGCATATTTTAGGGGCTCTTTCGGTTTTTTGGCCACCATGGTTTGACACACATGGAGTCTCTAGATATCAATGCATGTGCTATTATAAAAACCACACCTTGATGAACCACACATGACCACACACACTCTAGTGGGTGTGGTGATGCAACTTCTGTCACACTGGTCACCATTCACATGTGGTAGTTGCATATTCCAGGGGCTCTTTATGCTTTCTGAGCACCATGGTTTGACACACATGGAGTATCTAGAGATCAATCATGTGCTATTCTCAAAACCACACCTTGATGATCCACATGACCAAACACACTCCAGTGGGTGTGTGGTGATGCAACTTTTGTCACACTGGTTCACCATTACCATGTGGCAGTTGCATATTCCAGGGGCTCTTTGGGCTTATGACCACCATGGATTTACACGCATACAGTCTATAGAGATCAATGCATGTGTTTTTATCAAAACCACACCTTTATAATCCACACATGACCACACACACTCCAGTGGGTGTGGTGATGCAACTTCTATCACACTGTTTCACCATTCCCATGTGGCAGTTGCATATTCCAAGGGATCTTTGGTCGTTCTGGCCACCATGGTTTGACACACATTGAGTCTCTAGAGATCAATTCATGTGTTATTCTAAAAACCTCTCCTTGATGATCCACACATGACCGCACATACTCTAGTGGGTGTGGTGATGCAACTTTTGTCACACTTGTTCACCATTACCATGTGGCATTTGCATATTCTAGGGGCTCTTTGGGCTTATGACCACCATGGCTTTACACACATGGAGTGTCTGAGATCAATTTATGTGTAATTATAAAAACCACACCTTGATCATACACACATGACCACACACACTCCAGTGGGTGTGGTAATGCAACATCTGTCACAATAGTTCTCCATTCCCATGTGGTAGTTGCATTCTAGGGCTCTTTGGGCTTTCTGACCACCATGGTTTGACACACATGGAGTCCCTAGAGATCAATGCATGTGTTAGTTTCAAAACCACACCTTTATGATCCACACATGACCGCACACACTCCAGTGGGTGTGGTGATGCAACTTCTGTCACACTAGTTCACCATTCCCATGTGGCAGTTGCATATCTAGGGGCTCTTTGGGCTTTCTGACCACCATGGTTTTACACACATGAAGTCTATAGAGATCAATGCATGTGTTTTTATCATTACCACACCTTGATGATCTACACATGACCACACACACTCCAGTGGGTGTGGTGATGCAACTTCTGTCACACTGGTTCACCATTCCCATGTGGCAGTTGCATATTCCAGGGGCTCTTTGGTCGTTCTGGCAACCATAGTTTGACACACATTGAGTCTCTAGAGATCAATGCATGAGTTATTCTCAAAACCACACCTTTATGATCCACACATGACCACACATAGTCCAGTGGGTGTGGTGATGCAACTTCTGTCACACTAGTTCACCATTCCCATGTGGCAGTTGCATATTCCAGGGGCTCTTTAGGCTTTTTGAGAACCATGGTTTGCCACACATGGAGTCTCTAGAGATAAATGCATCTGTTATTCTGAAAACGACACCTTGATGATCCACATGATCACACACACTCTAGTGGGTGTTATGATAGAACTTCTGTCACACTGGTTCACCATTCCCTTGTGGCAGTTGCATATTCCAGGGGCTCTTTAGGCTTTTTGAGAACCATGGTTTGCCACACATGGAGTCTCTAGAGATAAATGCATGTGTTATTCTCAAAACGACACCTTGATGATCCACATGATCACACACACTCCAGTGGGTGTTATGATAGAACTTCTGTCACACTGGTTCACCATTCCCTTGTGGCAGTTGCATATTCTGGGGGATCTTTGGGCTTCTGACCACCATGGTTTGACACACATGGAGTATCTAGAGAACTATTCATGTGTAATTCTCAAAGCCACACCTTGATGATCCACACATGACCACACACACCCCGGTGGGTGTGGTGATGCAACATCTATCACAATGGTTCACCATTCCAATGTGGCAGTTGCATTCTAGGGGCTCTTTGGGCTTTCTGACCAACATGGTTTGACACACATAGACTCCCCCTAGATCAATGCATGTGTTATTATCAAATCCACACCTTCGTATATGAACACACACACTCCAATGGGTGTGGTGATGCAAATGCTTCTCTCACACTTGTTCACCATTCCCGTGTGGTCGTTACACTCTAGGGGCTCTTTGGTGTTTCTGACCACCATGGTTTCAAATACATGGAGTCTCTAGAGATCAATGCATGTGTTATTATAAAAACCGCACCTTGATGATCCACACATTACCATACACACTCCAGTGAGTGTTGTGATGCAACTTCTGTCACCCTGGTTCACCATTCCCACGTGGCATTTGCATATTCTAGGGGCTCTTTGGGCTTTCTGACCACCATGGTTTGACACACATGGAGTCTCTACAGATCAATGCATGTGTTATTCTTAAAACCACACCTTGATGATCCACACATTTCCACACACACTCTGGTGGGTGTGGTGATGCAACTTCTGTCACATTGGTTGACCATTCCCATGTGGTAGTTGCATATTCTAGGGGCTCTTTGGGTTTTCTGACCACCATGGTTTGACCCACATGGACTCTCTAGAGATCAATGAATGTGTTATTCTCAAAACCACACCTTAATGATCCACATAACCACACAGACTTTAGTGGGCATGGTGATGCAACTACTTCTGTCACACTGGTTCACCATTACCATGTCGGAGTTGCATTCCAGGGGCTCTTCGGGTGTTCTGACCATGGTTTGACACATGGAAAGTCTCTAGAGATCAATTTATGTGTTATTTTCAAAACCACACTTTGATCCACATGACCACACACACTCCCATGGGTGTGTGATGCAACTTCTGTCGCATTGGTCCATGATTCCCATGTGGCAGTTGCATATTCCAAGGGCTCTTTGGTCTTTCTGACCACCATGCACTACTAGAGAAAGGCTTATGGATAGATTTATTATCAGTGGAGCATTTTTTTGAATATGCTCCACCGATAAGTATCAGTGGCGCATTTAAAAAGATGCTCCACTGATATTTTGATTAACCAATGGCGCACATCGACAAAAATGCGCCACTGATAATGTGGGCTCGGCACCCAAGAGGGTAGTGGACCAAATGTCAATGGCGCATATGTCCATATGCACCATTGATATATGCTCATCAATGGTGCATATGCAATATGCACCATTGATATTCTCCTCACCAATGGCGCATCTTGCTCAATATGCGCCATTGATAATTTGTGGGCCCCACCTGAACCACTCCACTCAGAAAGGTGGCAGAATTATCAATGGTGCATATTGGAAATGCGCCACTGATATTTTTTTGCCAATGGCGCCACTGATAAATCTTGGGGTCACCCTGCCGCATCCCTCCACCCAAGGAGTTGAAGCACCCGGCAAAATGTCTTATTCTAGAAATAAAACATAAAAATATATTTTATAAAAAGCACCCGGGGGAGGCAGCCCAGCCCGTAGGCCAAGCCACCTACCACCCCGGCTGGCCCAGTTCGTTTGAGCAAACCCTAACCCTAACCAGTACCAGCCGCCGCACACACAACACAACCCACACCTACCTGCACCCCAACACGCCTCATGTCACGCGGCACGCCGCAGCGACGCAACACCAGCGACCGTCCCGTACTCACCCTGCCTGCCTGGCCCCACCTCCTCACTCCACACCCTGCCCGTCCCGTACTCACCCTGCCTAGCCCCACCCCCATCTCCTCACCAATGTACCGCACCACGCACGCGTCCTTAATGCATTCGATCCCAACCTCCTCGCACAACATTTGAGATTTAAGATCAAGTCTCTTCTTTTCAACATTAGAAATAACCATTATATACTTCAAGAAAGAAGATCGTCTCAACGTTTCTCTCAACTCAAGACTTGAAGACTTTCACAGAAGATGTTCTAAGACTAAGACTACGAGAATTGGAGACT
The DNA here is from genome assembly GCA_910589775.1 of Avena eriantha. Lineage (NCBI taxonomy): Eukaryota > Viridiplantae > Streptophyta > Magnoliopsida > Poales > Poaceae > Avena > Avena eriantha. Next base: position 24,514,168 of record OU342746.1, read on the forward strand.
TCAAAGCTACAAGTACCAAATAATTCGAAGGCCTCAAGTGAAGGCTATTAACTGAAGATCTTGAAAGATTGAAGAACATGAGGACTACCAAGATCACGAAGACATTGAAGACTGGCCTATTAGGAACCAGATCCGAACAGATTTTGCTACGATATAGATGCGATGAATTGTTTGCTGTATTTTTATGGTTTTAATACATTAGCAAAAAAAACTATTTTTCCAAAACTAAAGTTGCTTGTATGGGTTATTCTTCTTCCTCTTCTACCATCCACTCGTTCCTACTCTAAACCCTAGTCAACTCGATAGATGGGCCAAACCATCAAGGAAGACAAGGAACTCAATTTCTCCAAGTGTATGAGCAACGCAGATGCAAAGCAATGGATACACAAGGTTGAACAAAGAATGAAGGATGCCAACATTGAAATCAATAAAATGGTTCATTATGCCACCCAATTCCTAAAGGAGGACGCTACAACTTGGTGGGAGATGCAACACACCATTGATGATCATCAAGGGATGATATCTTGGGAAGAATTTAAAGCGGTTCTACTACAATCTCGTATTGTCACTCGGATATCAAAAGCCCTAGGAGTTGAAGTCCCAAAACTTCCAGCTTGCAAAATCTGTGGGGAAATAGGACATACTTCCAAGGAGCATCGTGATCAATGCCCCCACTGTGAAGCGAGTCACCCTTCTGAAGAATGCCCCACCTCTCAAGTAACATGCTTCTTGTGTGAAGGAAAAAACCACAATCCCTCTCAATGTCACCTCTATTCGATTGTACATCAAGTGAATCAACAAGTCAGAGACGGAATGCGCCAAGGCCTCATGAAACTCTTAGAGGACACAAGGTCTACGACAAGGGCTAGAGATGGAGTCAAGACTCTAGACACCACACCCAAGTCATCACTTCACGATACTTGACATATCAAAGGAATGACCATCTTTCCAAAGATGGCTCAACAAAACGCTATGGCAATGGAAAAGGTCCAATCCCTCCATCAAGTTATGGTGAACTATGTTCGTGTGAATGAGGCTTCCAACCTACAGTGGACCTACCTGGAGAACCTAACAAATACAATCTTTTAAGAGTGGTAGCACCCTAGTGTAACCCGAACATATTCCTTTCTAGCCTTCTCGAATCTCGAGGACGAGATTTCTTTTAAGAGTGGTAGTCTGTAACATCCTAAAATTTTCCCTTATTTTTTCTGAAATGTTGAAATAAATTTAATAAATTGATTGAATTGTTTGGCCTTTGCTGAAACGTTTAAATGGAAAGGAACCTTTTGAGGACTTGTTTAAATTATCCTAAACCACATTGAAAAGAGCGGATTAACATGACTATACAAATATAAATTGGTTGGGAACTTTTACACAAATCTAAGAAAGTATTGTCTTGTATTTTATTCGTATTCATTTTTATTTTTGGAATGCTTGGATATGTTCCAAACACTGCTTCATTTCCACAAGAGTGAAAATAATATGTCATTTTCAATTTATAATAAACATGTTTGAAAATATTCCAAAATGTTATTTGAATTTTTTTTATTTTTTTGGGATATTTTAGACAATTTCCAATTCAAAGAAAATCGACAGAGAGAGAGGATAGTATGACTTCTTCATAATATTGGGTTGGAAATGTCCAATATAATATTCCTGTGGAGTTTTGGAGTTATGAAATATTCTCGGTAATATTTAAAACACTTAACCCATTTTGGGGATTATTAGAGGCACCAATTTTATTTCTTATGAAAAATTCTGCTAACCTCGTTTTGTTCAAAGTTTCGTACATGTGCATCACGTATAGCTAACTTGAACAGAGCTTAGCTCGATTAGTAGCGGGAGTAATTTTTTTTAAAGGCTAACATCGGCCAGATAGTACAATCTCTTTTTCCAAACATAGATAAAATAAAATAGGAAATCGTACCTATACATGAGGCCACGAGCGAGTCCTGTCCGTTCCGGTCTCCTATTCTTTGTTTTTCTGTCTTTCCCTGACATGCTGGCCCACATATCGTCCTTAGCCTCCTGGAGAATTTCCCGCTGAACACGAGTTCGTTCCAACCCCGATTAAATCTTTTCGATTCCGTTGTATTCCTTTGCCCCTCCTCCACGGAATACAGTCCATAAATACCTGCACCTTCTCCCTGTTCGATTTTTAGCGGAAATTTCTAACCTAGTCCACCGAATCGACGGAGCCAATCTCACCAATCAACTCCATTGCTGCAGCTCCGAGAACGACGATTTCATCGCGTACAGAGGCCCCAATCTACCAAACTCTCTCCAATCTTCCTATCATTCGCCTTCTCCAGTTTTTTTACCCCTCGTACATATCGCAGGCATCCAAGGACGAGCGGTAGGAATGGCCGGAGCATTGCCGGAGCTGCACGCCTTCGGACAGGCCTCATCACCGCCTGGAGCCACGCTGGAGCATGCAACGGATGCGAGGGAGACTGTCGTGGCGAGAAAACCCTGTTTGTGCCCTTCCCAAGACCCGAGGAGCACCAGAGCAACATCAACGTCCACGCCAACGTCTCGATCATCGTCTCCATTCCTCACGTTTTGCAAACCGCTAATATGCCATCCTCTTGTAGTCGTTCTGATGTTTTTTTTATGACTTAGGCAGATCAAAATTAGTATGAAAACCGCATCTGTATCACTAATAAAACATGACACTTTTTCCCTATTCAATTATCGTGCACGTCCGTGTGCTGTAAGCTGTAAGCTATGTCACCAGTTCTAATGGGTGTACCGTGTTTGATTATTATTATTTTCTGGGTCAGATTAGATCGGCTATATACTAATAACAAACTGTATCAGCATATCATGCCTGTCATGTGTCCTTTTTTTTCTTTTCTTGTACCTGCGATCGATCGATTCATATGGTTTATTCATGTCACAACTTAGAAATTAATCTTCTAATCCCGAACTTCGGTTTAGATGATTTTTAGTGCGCTGGTTCCGTAATTAAATTCTCTATCACTTTGTACTAATTTTTCTAATTATAATGTTTTTCTAATATAACTTTTAAAATTAAAGTTTGTATCGTCTTTTGACCATATCTTTAAATCCGAAAGTCCGTTTGGAGTAAATCCTTTTTACGCTACGTTCATGACGACACCCTCTACCCTTGAGACCATCATTATCTACCGTTAGCCAAAATAAATATGTGCATGTTTTGGTATTTGTTTACTTGTTATAAGATTTATTTCGTTCTTTAGTTTTAATAGTTGTTTATTAGTGTAATTGTCTAATTGTTAGATTTATTCGGAGTGCTTGAACAAGATTCGGAAAGAAATAATCATCGTCAAAATATACTAAGGCAAGTTTTCCTCAAATTCTGTAGTATGCATGTGTAGGATTTTTGTTATATTTTTTAAATTATTTTGCAAGTGCGGTTTTTTATTATGCCATGAGTAGCTCTATACTTAGGAATTCTTCGTCCTAATAGGTTATCCCTGTTTTTGCTAAGTATATATATATATAAAGTACCGTTGGGGGTTCGAAAGACTCAAAATTTTCTAAGTATAAAGCTCTCTCGAGCGAATCTTTTCCTCTCAAAACCCCTTCAAAATAAAACTAAGTTTTCTTCTCGGCGGAATGGTTGTCGTGTCAACAAGTGGAATTTGGTGGAGGACGGCCGCCCAGGGATCAAAGAAGTCTACCATGTTTCAGAATTCAAAAGCTTCTAGTGCAACCACAATACATATGGGCTCTGTCTTGGCCTAGTACTTAGTGGGAAACCTCACCGGGGTACCAACATTTGGAGGTTCTAGGCACAGTTGGATCCAGCTGGTAGATGGGCTACTAAGGGAAAGCCTCGCCATGGTCTTGTCTGTAAAAGGACTTGATCGTAGATTGTGGGGAAAGTGCACAACCTCTCGAGAGTATTGCAATCTGATCGATCAGCCGAGTTCACGGAAAAGAACACTTGAGCATCTGAAGGATGGAGCCTCTGAAAGATCTTCCTCTCTCTTTTCCAAACTTAAAGTTTTTATAAAACCCCAAGACGTGAGTAATATCGCCGTTGGGTGGGATTTTGGGAACTTGGTGAGTAATATCCAAGTGTTAATTTGTTTGGGTACTTGGTGAGTAATATCCCCGTGTTCCATTCGACCCTATTTTACTTAAGCAAATGTTTACAAAGTAGGATAAAACTCTTCCCCTTTTGTTCTTACTTAGAGAAAGTTGGCTTTATGCAAATGAACCCAGAAGCCTACTCCTAGCCTTGCATGTAGAGCTAGTCTTATTCTTCCTTGGTGTAATTTGCCAATACATTCGAAGTATTGACCAACTCGTTTGGCTGCACGTTTCATGTGCAGAATTTGAGGATCATTGTTGAAAGGGGCGCTAGGATCGCTGGTGACATGGGTATACCCTACAGGTACTCGAGCTTGGTATATACGGTCCAAATACATACAGGCCCACGGTGTCGCCAAGGCCCAAACAAGGGACTCGAGTGGCCTATAGACTCTCGATTGCTTGAAGAACAAGAAGAAGTTCAAGATAGAAAGTTTGAAGGGGAAAAACCCTAACTTGTAACCGACTCGACCTGCTACCCGAGACCTAGCCTATCTATATAAAGGCTAGGAGGGGGCGGCGAGGAGGACACATGCAACCCTAGTTTCTACAGCCCTCGCCAGATTGCATCTGCGCACCATTGTAACTTTCGACTCCTTCGATAATTCCACGAGCAGACAAGCAGGAGTAGGGACCTCTACGAGGCCTGAACCTGGGTAAATCCTTTGTCCCATGTGTGCTTGTTTGCTAGCCGATAGATGTCTCCAGCGCTCCCTCCTTCTCCAAAACCCAAGTCCGTAACAATGGGCATTGATGAGTTAAACCCTCGTTAATTGGCGCCGTCTGTGGGAATTGGGAGTGCTGATGTTGCGGCCTCTTCGGCCCCATCAACTGCGATCTACAACTCCGCAACAGCGGAGATTCGCCAGCTCTTCGGCGCCTTCGACTTCACCGTCCACACGCAGGCCACCCGCCCGGCCTTCGAGTCTGTGGGCGACGGAATCAGCCTGGCGATTGGGAGCTTCCGCTTCCAAGTTGGTCAGATGGGCACGCTTCGCATGCCTAATCAACCGACAGCACCGGCGATTGCCCTGGCATCATGGTTCCCTCCATCGATCGGCACCCTCAGTGAGCTCAACGCCCCGGTGGCAGTCGAGAATACGATCAGCGACAGCAGTCGCGATTCTGATCTGAGCGATCTGGCCACTGAAGATGGAACCTACAGTTCCGGATCTGAAAGTTGTGGAAGCAACAGCTTCCCTAATCACTTCATGTGCGCCGTCATCAACGCAGGCGACACCTCCGCCAATCACGACAACGGTGGTAACACCAGTAACAACACCGATCCACCCAACGCCAGCAATGGTGGCAACGGTGGTAATGGTGGTAATGGCGGCAATCACGCTCCCGTCAACAACGGAGGAGCAGTCGAGCCTCCCAGCATAATCAATGAGCAAACCGGCGAACGCGTCGTAATCAAGCTCAACGAGCAAGAATGGGCTCGCTGCCGCGAGGCCCTACGAGGAGCCGCTTTACCCTTCGGGTCCCTGCAAGAACTGTTGATGGGCTACCACTGGCTCCCGAAGGAAGAATTCAAGCGCCAGGTGCAAACAATCGCGCAACTTGAGGCGCGTAAAAAGGCAGCGGACAAATCGAGCCTTCGTCCTGCTGGGCTCTCCTCCTACAGAGGATCCTCCTCAAGGGGCAACGAGTATGTCGCCAAGAAGAGGCAATCGCGGATGGCTCATCTTACCGAGCAAGAACGCATAGAAGCCGCGAAAGTCCTCGACTTCGGCTCTATGACAGTCGACACGAGGGGCAATGTGGTTCCCAGGACGCCGCGGGCTGCGGTGAGGCAGCCACCATGTACCTCCTCAATAACCAGCTGCCAGCTGGAGATCCTCGAACTGCCATGCACCGATCTACGATCGCAGGCTTGGGATTAATTGAGGCCGCCCTCGACAAGGAGCCAACACCAGACCCAAAAAAGGGCAAAGTGCTAGCAAAGTGCCACTCCTCGCCCTCATCCAGCAACGACAGTCACGAGCTGTCTCGGCGCTGCCGCTCACGGCGACATGATCGTAACTAGGATGCGGGCGACGACCTCACGCAGTGCAAGATCGACACGTCAAGGGCACGATGTGCTCGGTCGACTGACACGAAAGAGGAAGATGGGGAGCTCTGCGGCGCCAGATGCTTCAGTAGATCCATTAGGCAGAAGCGAATGCCTAAAGGGTTTAAACTCCCATCGGAGAACCCAAAATTCGACGGTCTACAGGACCCCAAGATCTGGCTGGAGGATCACATCTCCTCCGTCAGACTCCACGGAGGCAGTCGAAGTACTGCCATGCAATGCTTGCAGCTACAGCTGCAGGGCGCCGCCCGAGCATGGCTCAATAACCTCCCACGCGGATCCATTCGCAGTTGGGATGAGCTGGTTTACAGCTTCATGCGTAACTTTAAGGGCACGTACAAACAGCCTGCATCAATCGAAGAGCTGAGATGCTGCCAACAAAGATCTGGCGAATCGCTGCGCTCCTACATCCAAAGGTGGTCCATCATCAAGAACTCCGTGGAGAACATCTCGGAAGACCGTGCGATTGATGCATTCAACGGTGGTGTCCGCCGCCTAGAGCTCAGGGAGGAGCTGGGCCGCTCAAAGCCCCAGACCATCGACCACTTGATGGAAATCGTGAATCGGTGGGCCGATGGAGAAGATTCGGTGAAGAATTGCGCTCACTCCGACGAGGAGGCGGAACTCGAACGCAGACGCGACCGCCGAGGAAAGCGCCACATGCGCATCTACGATGATCACGACGATGTCAACATGGTCGCAGCCGGCTATGCCGATAGACGCGACGATAACCGCAACAGCGGATACCGTAGCGGCGGATACCACGACTCCGGGAAAACCACAAAAGTATGGCAACGCTGCACTCGCGATGAGGCACCGGCGACCTCCATCGAGGACAAGCTGTCCGGGCCATGCACGGTACACTTCTACATCGACAAGCATGACGGCAAGAGAAAGTCTAGCCACCTCCTCAAAGACTGCTGCGAGTTCCTCAAGCTACACGAGGGATTGGTTCGGATGAACCGCAATGCAGTCGAAAGAGGCTACGGAGCTGCTCCAAGCGCCGTAGCACATGGCGCATTGATACACCGTTTTCTACTAGATCTATTACATGTTTGCTTGCTTCCATCTTTATTTCAGTTTGCTTTTAGTCTCTTCCACGCCATCAAGTTATTTTCTAGCACCGTTACCACTTATAATTATCCATACCACTTGTATTTCACTATCTCTTCACTAGTGCACCTATACACCTGAAAAGTATATTGGGTGTGTTGGGGACACAAGAGACTTCTTGTATCTTGATTGCAGGGTTGCTTGAGAGGGGATACCTTTGACCACTTCCTCCCTGAGTTCGATAAACCTTGGGTGATCCACTTAAGGGAAAACTTGTTGCTGTTCTACAAACCTCTGCACTTGGAGGCCCAACAACTGTCTACAAGAATAGAAGTGCATAGACATCAAGCTATTTTCTGGCGCCGTTGCCGGGGAGGAAAGGTAAAAGGTATTCACACCGGAGGATTAAAGAAGAAGAACCTCCCACGAAAAACGTCTATTTTCCGGTGTGAGCACTCGAAGTTATTTCCTATAGATTCTACAATTTTTTCTTTTTGTTTCTTGTTTTCACTAGTTAGTCTTAATGGAAAACAACAACAAAATTAGAGAGCTTTATAGTATTTATCTTGAGTTAGGACATGAAGTGTTTGAAGAGAAAATTATAAAACCTATGGAATTTTATTTGCATGCTAATAGCAATGTTGTTAGTATAAATTCTTTGGACACCATTATTGCTAATGCTATGGAAAAGTCTAAGCTTGGGGAAGCTGGTTTTGATGAGAATGATCTTTTTAGTCCCCCAAGCATGGAGGAGAAAATTTACTTTGATGATACTATGCCTCCAATATATGATGACTACAATGATGAATATGATATTTTCAGTCCACCTACTATTGAGGAGGAAATTAGTTATGATTACAATATGCCTCCTATATTTGATGATTATGGTTATGAGAATAATAATGATAGCTATTTTGTTGAATTTGCTCCCACTATAATTAATAAGAATGACTATGCTTATATGGAGAGTATTAATTATTTTATGCATGTGGCTCATGATAAGAATGTTTTATCTGATAGTTATATTGTTAATTTTATTCATGATGCTACTGAAAGTTATTATGAGAGAGGGAAACATGGTTGTATGCATCTCCATAATATTAAGTTTCCCCTCTTTATGTTGAAAATCCTGAAGTTGCACTTGTTTTTCTTTCCTATGCTTGTTGCTTTGTGCTTTCATGACTTGTTTCTTTACAAGATTCCTATGCATAGGAAGTGGGTTAGACTTAAATGTGCTTTGAATTTGCTTCTTGATGCTCTCTTTTACTTCAATTCATATTTCTTATGTGAGCATCTTCTCAAACTATCATGCCTAACTTAAAGGCGTTAAAGAAAAGTACTTATTGGGAGATAACCCAAATTTTTAGATGAGTCTTGGAAGTTATTAACTCTGTAATAACCACTCTTTATCCTTTTTATTTGCTTTTTGTGCCAAGAGTAACCTCTAATGAGAGAGAAGTAATGATTGGGAAAGTTGCTGTCCCGAAACAGATTTCTGTGCTTCACCGTAAAAATTCGTGTAATATTTCTGTATGTACTTTTGAGGCGTGAATTTTTGTGCTTCTGCCCCAGGTTGTTATCTAACTTTCGTTAGTTCAACACTTTTTGATTTGAGCAACATAAGGTCTTCGAAAATTTTTGTCTTTACCTGCTAGTCTGTTTTGATAGATTTCTGCCATTTTCTGCATTTGCTTCTTGTTGGTTCCTTCTTGAGTTCTTTTGGGGAATTGAGCTTTTTGAGGGAAGTGATACATTAGGTAGTGTTCTAATGGAAGTTTATTTGATGTTATAATTGAACCTTAAGACTTATTATCTTGAGTGCACTAATATTGCTAATAAAGATTGTGTGAAGTTCTGTATAAAGGAAAAATTTCAGGTGTATGGAAGGAATGAGCAATGAGAGGAAGGATGGACTAAAGCTCAAGATTGAGGATGCCACGCATGTCACCCCAAGAAAGATCCAAGAAGTACAAGCGTCAAAGCTTGGGGATGCCCAAGGCATCCCCTTCTTCATCAATAAAAATCACAGGTTTCTTCCAAACGCTTCATTTTTATTGTTTCATGAACAGTTGTGTTATTCTTGGAGCGTCTTTGTTTTCGTTTTTAGTTTTAGTTTGCTTGGTTTGCTTAGTTTGATTGAATAAGTTGGTTGGATCCCAACACACTTCTTTTGGAGAGAGACACGCTCCGTTTTCATTGCCTAGAACACTCTAGTTTTCATTCTTATTGTTCTGTGAGTGTTGTCTTTTGCTAGCACCCTGTTTAGCCTTAGTTTTCTCGTGCTTTCAGCTTAGAAATTTTTAGTTATTCTTTGTGGATTTGTGAGACAAGCTCACTGATCTCTATTTATTATCATCTTTGTGAGTTGGTTTGCAAATAGTTTGGTTTGGTTCGGAAAAGAGTAGGAAAGTTCATACTTATGTGGTAAAAAGAGCTCGTTTTTTACTGTGGCCTATGCTTTGTCATACCATGCTTGATATTGTTTTAGCCTTTTGCTTAGTATTCTTTGCTGTAGCATGACTTGTTATAAACAATTGAGATTTCTTAATGTGCCTTGGATGAATCATGCGTTGTTTTAGCATATTAAAGCATAGTATAGTGGTATTTTCCTTTGATGCTTTATTTGGGTTGACTTGGCGCATGCTCACACCATGTTATGACTATCTCAAGTCACCATATACTTTATGATCCTTTAGTTTTCAACTTGTAGTTTCACTTTATGCTTTGATCAATGATGTTTTGTCGCTCATTCAAAGCCTGGCTCAATCAGCAATTAGACCAGGGATAGAATAAATTGTGTAACTGTTTATGATCGACCTTAGATCATTTCTCATTGTAACATACTCAGATATAATAATAATAATAATTGTAGTGGGGATTTTTTCCTACTGTTTCACCTCAAAAAAAATGTTTTGTCGCTCTGCATGATTATGGCCATTATTGCTCTCTTAGTTTGTCGCTCCCAGTCTTTTGCTAGCCTCCACAACAAAGTATGAGTTCCACTCATGCATCCAACTCCCTAAACCAAGTTATTCCAAGGCGTCCACCATACCTACCTACTAGCTTATGTTATTCCAAGTACATTCATGCTTTTGTTTACCTTCCACTTGTTATGAGAAAACTAGTGATTAAAGCTCTCACGAACTTGATGGCACACTTTACTTTTCTTGCCTTTAATAAATTTGAACCATTGTGTCTTCTATGTTGTATATGCTTGCACTTATTTGTTGGGAATTAGCAGAACCATGCTTTCATGGGGAACGCTTTCAACATTGCACTTGGTACTTGTAACTAGTTGATATCATGCTCTTTTGTATATGGATGTCGTCGGTGTGAAATGAAAGGGGAGCTTGTAAGTCCATGGAGTTATGTATATGTGTTAGAGAAACGCCTGGGCCGCTGGTCTAATCCATGCTGACATGGTGGAAATCTGCAGCGTAACCATATGAGCTGTCTATGAAGCATTCTTCTTATAAAAAAAGAGTCCTATATTGAGAAAAAAGAGGAAAAGAGAAAAACAAAAAAAGAGATTATGGAAAGAGGAAAGAGAGAAAAAAGCACCATATTCCCATGGTAAATAAGAAGAATGTTGAGATGCTCGTTGTCTGCTTGCCTTGTCATTTTGATATGGGGATTCTTCCGTATCATCGGGCAAGGGGTACCCCGTTGGTGGTTCTCTATAAATACACATGTACTTACGATGACAAGAACTTACCGGTGACTAAACTTGAGTAGCATGAGGAGCGGCCCTCGTATACAAGGGACATGATATTTCTGACTTATACTTCGTCAAGCATGTACACCATAGTTTGTTCACATTAACCTTAATCACTTCAAGATGCTTATGATAGGGGCAATGAGAGCTGAAGCTATAAGTACCATAATTTTTGGAAGCTCTTTATGAGACTTGAATCCCTACTTCCTTTTACAAAAGGCTTTTTTCCACCATTATATTGAGTCTCCATCTTCTATCTTTATGCACCTACTTTGAGAGCATAGTGGCCATTTTTAGTTCTATGTGCATTGTCCCAAAACTAGTTGATTGATCCATAACTTGTTATTGCTTGTTTTAAACTATTTGTATCTAGTCACTCTTATGAACTTTGAAGGTGTCCTATGCAATTATACTTGCTACTCGATGAGAGACAAGCTGAATGCCATTATGCTATGTTTTCTTTATGTGAAACAAACAAACGTCTTGCAAAGCATTGTTATTCATGAATCTTTTGTTTGTGCCTTTTCATGTTCCATCATAGTTTCTTTGTCTTACTGCTAGAACTTTGTCTTTCATGTTATGATTGAAGTACTATGATCCTAGCTTTGAATGTTCTACAAATACTTTGATCAAGTCTATGATGGTGCATGTCACCTCAAAAATTATTCTTTCTTTTTATCACTTACCTACTCGAGGATGAGCAGGAGTTAAGCTTAGGGATGTTGATACATTGCAAATGTATCTATAATTTTTGATGTTCCATGCTTGGTTTTATCTACTTTCTTGTGTTTTTCCACACTTTGGAGTACATTTGATATGATTTCTTGGACTAACCTATTAACAAGAGCCACAGTGCCAGCTGCCTGTTTTCTTATGTTTTTGGTACCAGGAAGTCAGAAAATCAATATTCTCGGAATTGGACGGGACAAAAGCCAAAGTGCCTATTTTACCGGAAGACTCACGGAGCCAGAAGACGAGACGGAGAGGGGCCACAGGGCGGCCACACCATGTGGTGGCGCGGGCTGGCCCTGGCCGCACCACCAGGTGGTGTGGGCCCCCTGGCCTCCAACCGACCTTACCCTCTCGCCTATAAGAAGCCTCCCGAGGCATAAACCCTAGATCATCAAGCCTCCAGCCATGAAAAGTTCCACAGCGCCGCCGCCACCGAAAGGGAGATTCGGGGGACAGAAAGTCTCTGTTCCGGCACCCTGCCGGGACGGGGAAGTGCCCCCAGAACCATCTCCATCGATCTCCACCACCATCTCCATCACTGTTGCTGATTCCCATGATGAGGAGGGAGTAGTTCTCTCTCGAGGCTAAGGGTTCTACCGGTAGCTATGTGTTCATCTCTCTCTCTATGCATCATCATATTGTGATCATGAGCTTGTAATCTATAGATCTACCTTGCTACTCAAGTGCTTTAATGAATCTCTGCTCTCCCCATGTGTGTGCAAGTGACAGCGTGCTCACCATGGTGGCACTTAGGCTAGAGATTACAAATACTTGTTATGAGTTATATTTGGAGTTAGATGTCTTTATGAAATTGTGGTGTTTGTTGGACTCATCTAGTACTCAAGGTGACAGTGTGGGGTTTTCTCGATGGGAAAGATGGACTTTGAGGTGTGCTGTTATAGCCCTACCATCGATTAGAGTGTCCAACCGGAGAGTAGTTAAGAGTAGTATCATAAAGAGAAGATATTTATATGAGAGTGTTCACTAGTGAAAGTATGATCCCTAGGCCTTGTTTCTAAGCATTGATACACAGTTTGATACTAGATCTGTTACATGTTTGCTTGCTTCCATCTTTATTTCAGTTTGCTTTTAGTCTCTTCCACGCCATCAAGTTATTTTCTAGCACCGTTACCACTTATAATTATCCATACCACTTGTATTTCACTATCTCTTCGTCGAACTAGTGCACCTATACACCTGACAAGTGTATTGCGTGTGTTGGGGACACAAGAGACTTCTTGTATCTTGATTGCAGGGTTGCTTGAGAGGGGATACCTTTGACCACTTCCTCCCTGAGTTCGATAAACCTTGGGTGATCCACTTAAGGGAAAACTTGTTGTTGTTCTACAAACCTCTGCACTTGGAGGCCCAACAACTATCTATAAGAATAGAAGTGCGTAGACATCACATAGCATGAAAGATAAAGTTCTAACAATAAGACATAGCAACTATGTTGCAACATGAAAAGTCACAAACAAAAGATTCATGAATAACAATGCTTTGCAAGACGTTTGTTTGTTTCAGATGAAGAAAACATAGCATAGTGGCATTCAGCTTGTCCCTCATAGAGTAGCAAATATAAATGCATAGGACACCTTCAAAGTTCATAAGAGTGACTAGATACAAGTAGTTTCAGAACAAGCAATATGAGGTTATGCATCAATCAACAACTCTTGGGACAATGCACATAGAACTAAGAATGGCGACTATGCTCTCAAAGTAGGTGCATAAAGGTAGAAGGTGGAGACTCAACATAAAACTAAAAGAAATGCCTTCATAGAAGGAAGTAGAGATTCAAGTTTCATAAAAAGCTTCCAAAAATTATGGTACTTGTTAGCTTTCAGCTCTCATTGCCCCTATCATCAGCATCTTTAAGTGATTAAGTTTAAAGTGACACAACTAAGCGGATATGCTTGACAAGTTATAATCCGAAATCTCATGCCCCTTACTTACGAAGACCGAACCTCATGCTACTCAACTTTAGTCACAAGTAAGCTCTTGTCATTGTAAGTACATATGTATCATAAAGAACCGCCAACGGGGTACCCCTTGCACATGATACAGGAGCTATCCCATAATCAAAATGACAAGGCAAGCAGACAATGAGCATCTCAGCGATCTTTTTATTTGCTATTTGCATAGGTTTTTACTAAGGATGCTTCATAGAGTGCTCATTATGGTTATGCTGCAAGTTTCCACCATGATTAGGCATGGTTTAGGCTAGCGGCCCATGCATTTCTCTAACACACATACAAACTCCATGATCTTACAAGTTCCACTTTTATTTCACACCGTCGGGATCCATAAGCAAAAGAACATGATATCAACAGGGTACAAAGTACAAGTGCAATGTTGAAAGCGTTCCCCATGATACATGGTTCTGCTAATTTCAACTTATAAAGCGCAAGCATATATGCAACAAAGATGGACACAATGGGTCAAGTTTATTAATTGAAAGAAAGTAAAGTGTGCCATCAAGTTCATGAGAGCTTTAATCACTAATGTTCACATAACAGGTTTAATTTGGAAGGTAGATAAAAACATGAATATACTTGGAATAGAAAATGCTAATTGGTAGGCATGGTGGACTCTTTGAAATAACTTGGTTTTAGGAGTTGGATGCATGAGTGGAACTCATGCTTGATTACGGAGGCTAGCAAAAGAATGGGAGCGACCAACTAAGAGAGCAATAATGGCCATAATCATGCAGAGCGACAAAACATCATTGATTAAAGCATAAAGTGATATTACAAATCGAAAAATAAAGGATCATACGGGCTATGGTGACTTTGGATAGTCATAACATGGTGTGAGCATGCGCCAAGTCAACCCAAATAAAGCATCAAAGGAGAATACCACAATACTATGCTTTAATATGCTAAAACAACGCATGATCCTTCCAAGACACATTAAGAAATCTCAATTGTTTATAACATGTCATGCTACAACAAATAATACTAAGCATAAAGCCAAAACAATATCAAGCATGGCATGACAAAGCATAGGCCACAGTAAAAAACAAGCTCTCTTTACCACTTAAGCATGAACATTCCTACTCTTTTCCAATACAAACCAAACTATTTGAAAAATAATGTATGAAAGAGGGGGCCCAACCAATTTATTCAGCAAACAAAGAAAACCAAGCAAAGGAAAACCAAAACAAAAACGAAAAAGCAGATGCTCCAAGACGCTCCAAGAAACATGGGTTTTTATTGATGAAGAAGGGGATGCCTTGGGCATCCCCAACCTTTTACGCTTGTACTTATTGGATATTTATTGGGGTAACACGTGTGGCATCCCCAAGCTTGAGCTTTAGTCCATTCTTCATCTCATTACTCATTCCTTTCATACACCTGAAATTTTTCCTTAATACAAAACTTCACACAATCTTTATTAGCAACATTAGTGCACTCAAGATAATAAGTCTTTGGGTTCAGTTTCAACACCAATAAAACTTCCATTAGAACACAAGATACTGTAGCACTTCCCTCAAAAAACTCAAAAAGGAACCAACAAGAAGCAAATGCAAATAATGGCAGAAATCTGTCAAAACAGAGCAGCAGGTAAAAACGAATTTTTTCGAAGACCTTATGTTTCTCAAATCAAAAAGTGTTGAACTAACGAAAGTTAGATAACAACCTGGGGAAGAATAACAAAAAGTCACGCCTCAAAAAGATGTACAGAGATTTTACACGAATTTTTATGGTCCAGAACAGAAATCTGTTTCGGGATAGAAACTTTCCCAATCATTACTTCTCTCTCATTAGAGGTTACTCTTGGCACAAAAAGCAAAATAAAAAGGATAAGGAGCAGTTATTATAGAGGTAATAACTTCCGAGACTCATCTAAAGTTTTGTGTTATCTCCCAATAAGTAATTTTCTTTAACGCCTTTAAGGTAGGCATAAGAAGCAAGAAAAAGAATCAAGTATTCTCCAATGAAGAAGCATTAAAACAAAATTTCTTGCCCTTACCTCTCTTACTTTTATTCTTAACGTTGGGAAAAATATGATTATTTGGTGGAGAAGTAAAGTGCATGGTTCCCTTTCCCACATCTATTATTGCTCCAAGGAGCTTCAATAGGGATCTTCCAAGTGCAATTTGTCCTTTTCCTGCACATTCAATAACAAGATAATCAGTAGAAACTATTTTCCCTAGGATCTTTGTAAACACTCCTTCAGTTATTCCAATGGTTAGTATTGTGGCATTATTAGCAAGAAATATTTCTTCTCCTCCTTCAGAAATCGCCCAAAGATTCAAAGATTCATAGATATCTTTGGGCATAAGACAAAATTCAGACATGATATCAAAGCGAGCTTGAAAGGTTTCATTATTTATAACTATCTTCACTGTGGGGAGCCACTTTGACGGTTCAAAATTTATTGGAACATAATCATGATGCTCTCTAAGCGTGTTATAGCAACCCTTTAAACTAGTAGTGCGGGTCTCAAGAGTGTTCAATCTAGCAAATATGTTTATAAAGGAGGAATCAGATTTGCTAGGCAAGTTGTAAGTAAAGACCAACTTCTTTATGGCATTAACAGCATCATCCTCATTGGATTGGAGGAAATATCCTCCCACAACAGCATCCACAACATATCTATAGCAAAGAGCAATTCCAAGGTAAAAACTGCTAAGGAACAAGCTTTGAGTCATTTTAGGTTCAGTTTTTTCATGTAGATCAGAGATTCTAGACCCAACTTCTTTGAAACTCTCTTCAATTCCTTGTTTAAAATTGAAGATCCTTTCTTCAGGTAACATAGTGATTGGAGCAATGCTAGACATAATGGCAACTTAAGATAGGAACTAACTTTTTTTGTGTTTTTGATAAAGAAAGAAAACTAGTAAAACTAATTTTTTGTGTGTTTTTGATAAAGAAACAAGCAAACAAAACAGAAAATAAACTAAGCAAAACAAAAACAACAAAGTAAAGAGATTGGTTATAAGGGACTCCCCTTGTGAAGATGTCCTTAACTCGTTGGGGAACCCCAAGAGGAAGGTATGATGAGCACAGCAGCAAGTTTTCCCTCAGTTATGAAACCAAGGTTATCGAACCAGTAGGAGCAAGGAAACACCTCCAAGGTGTTGCTAGCTGGACTTTGGCAGGGCGCACTACCGGTGCCAGCAGCAACGTGGAAACCTGCACAACACAACCACATAACTTTGCCCCCAACTTGCGACGAGGTTGATAATCTCACCGGTTTTGCAGAAAACAAAGGATTAAACGTATCGAGTAGAAGAATGTAAAAGCTTGCAGAAAGTAAACAGAAAACAGTAAATAGTTGTAGATTGATTGTAAAAGAAAGGAGCGGGGTCCATAGTTCACTAGTGGTGGCTCTCCTTACGATAGATAACATGTTGGGTGAAGAAATTACAGCGGGGCAATTGACAAACATCCAAAAAGCATACATGCATATACTAATCATCTTGACTCCTTTGAGATTTGATTGGGCATTACAACATTATACATAGACCGTAATCCAACTGCATCTATGACTAATAATCCACCTTCAGGTTATCATCTGAACCCCCTCCAGTATTAAGTTGCAAGCAACAGATAATTGCATTACGCATTGCGTGTAAAGTAAACAATACGATTGTTCTATGAACAAAGGATTGCTGTTTTCTCCCTAGTAGCAACAACACATCTAGTACCTTAGAGATTTCTGTCACTTCCCCAGATTACTAGAGGCATGAACCCACTATCAAGCATAAATACTAACTCTTGGAGTTACTAGCATATACTTGGCCAAGATAGCTACTAACAACGACAAGCATGCTAGATCACAAATAACAAAGACATGATAGAATCAATAGTCAATCTGAAATAGCATCTCAATATCCATTGGATCCCCACAAACACAACATGTATAATTACAAATAGATGATCTTGATCATGAACGAAGCTCACAAGATCTAAACATGATAGCACAAAGGAGAAGAACCAGCCATCTAGCTACTACATGGACCCGTAGTCCAAGGATGAACTACTCACGCATCTCACCGGAGGCTTACATGGTGATGAAGAAGGCCTCTGGGGTGAATTCCCCTCTCCGGCAGGGTGTTAGGAAGAGCTTCAGATCCCTCCCGATCTAGGGACAGAGAGGATGGTGGCTAAAAAACCTTTCATTGAATTTTTATCGGATACTTAGGGTTTCTGTATCGGAGGAATCTTATAGTCGGAAGGGGAGGCCGAGGCGGTGCCTAGGGTGGCCAGACCACCCCTGGCGTGGGCCAGGCTTGGACGCACGGCCAGGTGGTGTGGTGGCCCCCTGGCCCCTCTCCATCTCATATTCTGACTCTTTGTCCCCCTGGTGAAAAACTGACTTTGGCTTTTGTCCCGTCCAATTCCGAGAATATTCATTTTCTGACTTCCTGGAACCAAAAACAGCAGAAAAGAGGCAGCTGGCTCCGTGGCATCTTGTTAATAGGTTAGTCCAAGAAAGTGTATGAAAAGTACTCCAAAGTTGGAACAAAACATAAGAAAGTAGATAAAAATCAAGCATGGAACATCAAAAGTTATGGATACGTTAGCAACATATCAACACTCCAATGGGTGTGGTGATGCAACTTCTTCTGTCACACTGGTTCACCATCCCCATATGGCAGTTGCATTCTAGGGGCTCTTTGGGATTTCGGACCACCATGGTTTGACACGCATGGAGTCTCTAGAGATCAATGCATGTGTTATTCTCAAAACACACCTTGATGATCCAGATAACCACACACACTCCAATGGGTGTGGTGATGCAACTTTTTCTGTCACACTGGTTCACCATTCCCATGTGGCAGTTGCATTCTAGGTGCTCTTTGGGCTTTCTAACCACCATGGTTTAACACACATGGAGTCTCTAGAGATCAATGCATGCGTTATTATCAAAACCACACCTTGAGTATCCACATGACTACCCACACTCTAGTGGGTGTGGTGATGCAACTTCTCTCACACTGGTTCACCATTCCCATGTGGTAGTTGCATATTCCAGGAGATCTTTGGGCTTTCTGACCACCATGGTTTGACACACATGGAGTCTCTAGAGATCAATGCATGTGTTATTCTCAAAACCACACATTGATGATCCACACATGACCACACACACTCTAGTGGTTTTGGTGATGCAACTTCTATCGCACTGGTTCACCATTCCCATGTGGCAGTCGCATATTTCAGGGGCTCATTGGGCATTCTGACCACCATGGTTTCAAACACATGGAGACTCTAGAGATCAATGCATGTGTTATTTTGAAAACCACACCTTGATAATCTACACATGACCACAATGGAGTGGGGTGTGGTGATGCAATTTGTGTCACCCTGGATCACCATTCCCTTGTGGCAGTTGCATATTCCAGGGGCTCTTTGGGCTTTCTGACCACCGTGGTTTGACACACATGGAGTCTCTAGAGATCAATGCATGTGTTATTCTCAAAACCACACCTCGATGACCCAAATGACCACACACACTCCAATGGGTGTGGTGATGCTACTTCTGGCACGCTGGTTCACCATTCCCATGTGGCAGTTGCATTCTAGGGGCTCTTTGGGCTTTTCTGACCACCATGGTTTGACACGCATGTAGTCTCTAGAGATCAATACATGTGTTATTCTCAAAACCACACCTCTATTACCCAAATGACCACACACACTCCAATGGGTGTGGTGATGCAAGTTATGTCACACTGGTTCACCATTCAAATGTGGCATCTGCATTCTTGAGGCTATTTGGGCTTTCTAACCACCATGGTTTGACACACATGGAGTCTCTAGAGATTAGTCCATGTGTTATTCTCAAAATCACACCTTGATCCATATGACCACACACACTCCAATTTGTGTTCTAATGCAACTTCTGTTACACTAGTTCACCATTTCCTTGTGGCAGCAGTTGCATTCCAAACGCTCTTTGGGCTTTCTGGCCATGGTTTTACACACATGGAGTCTCTAGCGATCAATGCATGTGTTATTCTCAAAACCACAATTTGATGATACACATGACCACACATACTCCAGTGGGTGTGGTGATGCACCTTCTGTCACACTGGTTCACTATCACCATGTGGCAGTTACATTGGAGGGGCTCTTTGGGATTTGTGACCAACATGGTTTGACACACATTGAGTCTCTATATATCAATGCATTTGTTATTCTAAAAACAACACCTTGATGATCCACATGACCACACACACTCTAGTGGTTGTGGTGATGCAACTTCTGTCACACTGGTTCACCATCCCCATGTGGTAGTTGTATTCTAGGGGATCTTTGAGTGTTCTGACCACCATGGTTTGACACACGTGGAGTATCTTGATATCAATGGATGTGTTATTCTCAAAACCACACCTTGATGATCCACACATGACCAAACACACTCAAGTGGGTGTGGTGATGCAACTTTTGTCACACTGGTTCACCATTCCAATGTGGCAGTTGCATATTCTAGGGGCTCTTTTGGCGTTCTGACCACCATGGTTTGACACACATGGAGTCTCTAGATATCAATTCATGTGTTATACTCAAATCCACACCTTGATGATCCACACATGACCACACATACTCCAGTGGGTGTGGTGATGCAACTTCTGTCACACTGGTTCACCGTTCCCATGTGGCAGTTGCATATTCCTGGGGCTCTTTGGGCTTTCAGACCACCATGGTTTGACACACATGGAGTCTCTTGACATAAATGCATGTGTGATTCTCAAAACAACACCTTGATGATCCACAAGACCACACACACTCCAGTGGGTGTATGGTGATGAACTTCTATCACACTGATTCACCATTCCCATGTGGCAGTTGCATATTCCAGGGGCTCTTTGGGCTTTTTAACCATCATGGTTTGAGACATATGGAGTCTCTAGAGATCAATGCATGTGTTATTCCTAAAACCACACCTTGATGATCCACACATGAACACACACACTCAAGTGGGTATGGTGATGCAACTTCTGTTACATTGGTTCACCATTCCCATATGGCAATTGCATATTCTAGGGGCTCTTTGGGCTTTCTGACCACCATGATCTAACACACATGGAGTCTTTAGATATCAATGAATGTGTTATTCTCAAAACCAAACCTTGATGATCCACACATGACCACACACACTCCAATGGGTGTGGTGATGCAACTTCTATCATAATGGTTCACCATTCCCATGTGGCAGTTGAATTCTAGGTGCTCTTTGGGCTTTCTGACCACCATGGTTTAAAACACATGGAGTCCATAGAGATGAATGCATGTGTTATTCACAAAACCAGACCTTGATCTATGACCACACACACTCCAATGGGTGAGGTTATACAACTGGTTCTGTCACACTGGTTCACTATTCCCATGTGCTAGTTGCATTCCAGGGGCTCTTTGGGCTTTCTGACCACCATGGTTTGACACATATGGAGTCTCTTGAGATCAATGCATGTGTTATTCTTAAAACCACACCTTGATGATCCACACATGACCACACACACTCTAGTGGGTGTGGTGATGCAACTTCTGTCACACTGGTTCACCATTCCCATCTGGCAGTTGCATATTCTAGGGGTCTTTGGGCTTTATGACCTCCATGGTTTCACACAAATGGAGTCTATATACATAAATGCATGTGTTTTTATTAAAACCACACCTTGATGATCCACACATGACCACACACTCTCTAGTGGTGTGGTGATCCAACTTCTGTCCCACTGGTTCACCATTTCCATGTGGCAGTTGCATTCTAGGGAACCTTTAGGATTTCTGATCATGGTTTGACACATGGAGAGTCTCGCTAGATCAATTCATGTGTTATTTTCAAAACCACACCTTGATCCACATGACCACACATACTCCAATGGGTGTGGAGATGCAACTTCTGTCACATTGGTTCACCATTCCCTTGTGGCAGTTACTTTCCAGGGGATCTTTTGGTTTTCTGACCATTGTTTGACACACATGGAGTCTCTAGAGATCAATGCATGTGTTATTCTCAAAACCACACCTTGATGACCACATGACCACACACACACTCCAGTGGGTGTGGTGATGCAACTTCTCGCACACTGGTTCACCATCCCCATGTCGCAGTTGCATTCCACGGGCTCTTTGGGCTTTGTGACTACCATGGTTTGACACACATGGAGTCTCTAGAGATCAATGCATGTGTTATTCTCAATCCACACCTTGATGATACAGATGACCACACACACTTGATGGCCCAAAATATATCGAGCTCGTTGGGCAACCCCAAAAGGAAGGTATGATGAGCACAGCAGCATGTTTTCCCTCAGTTATGAAACCAAGGTTATCGAACCAGTAGGAGCAAGGAAACACCTCCAAGGTGTTGCTAGCTGGACTTTGGCAGGGCGCACTACTAGTGCTAGCAGCGACGTGGAAACCTGCACAACACAACCACAGAACTTTGCCCCCAACTTTCGATGAGGTTGTCAATCTCACCGGTTTTGCTGAAAATAAAGGATTAAATGTATCGAGTGGAAGAAAGTAAAAGCTTGGAGAAAGTAAACAGAAAACAGTAAATAGTTGTAGATTGATTGTAAAAGAAAGGACCGGGGTCCATAGTTTACTAGTGGTGGCTCTCCTTAAGATAGATAACATGTTGGGTGAACAAATTACAGCGGGGAAATTGACAAACATCTAGAAAGCATACATGAATATACTAATCATCTTGACTCCTTTGAGATTTGATTGGGCATTACAACATTATACATAGACCGTAATCCAACTGCATCTATGACTAATAATCCACCTTCAGTTTATCATCTGAACCCCCTCCAGTATTAGGTTGCAAGCAACAGATAATTGCATTATGCATTGCGTGTAAAGTAAACAATACGATTGTTCTATGAACAATGGATTGTTCTTTTCTCCCTGGTAGGAACAACACATCTAGTACCTTAGATATTTCTGTCACTTCCCCAGATTACTAGAGGCATGAACCCACTATGGAGCATAAATACTAACTCTTGGAGTTGCTAGCATGTACTTGGCCGAGATAGCTACTAACAACGGAAAGCATGCAAGATCACAAATAACAAAGACATGATAGAATCAATAATCATCTGAAATAGCATCTCAATATCCATCGGATCCCCGCAAACACAACATGTATGATTACAAATAGATGATCTTGATCATGAACAGAGCTCACAAGATCTAAACACTATAGCACAATGGAGAAGAACCAGCCATCTAGCTACTACATGGACCCGTAGTCCAAGGATGAACTAGTCACGCATCACATCGGAGGCTTGCATGGTGATGAAGGAGGCCTCTAGGGTGAATCCCCCTCTCCGGCAGGGTGCCGGGAAGAGCTTCAGATCCCGCCCGATCTAGGGACAGAGACGACGGCGGCTACAGACTCAATTTTGATCAGGTACTTAGGGTTTCTGTATCGGAGGCATCTTATAGTCGAAAAGGGAGACCGAGGGGGTGCCTGGGGCGGCCAAACCACCCCCTGGCACAGGCCAGGCTTGGCTGCACAGCCAAGTGGTGTGGCGGCCCCCTGGCCCCTCTCTGTCTCGTATTCTGGCTCCGTGTCCCCCTCGGTGAAAAACTGAGTTTGACTTTTGTCCCATCCGATTTCGAGAATATTTATTTTCTGACTTCCTAGAACCAAAAACAGCAGAAAACAGGCAACTGGCACTGTGGCATCTTGTTAATAGGTTAGTCCAAGAAAGTGTATGAAAAGTACTGCAAAGTTGGAACAAAACATAAGAAAGTAGATAAAAACCAAGCATGGAACATCAAAAATAATGGATACATGAGCAACGTATTAAAATCCCCAAGCTTAATTCCTGCTCGTCCTCGAGTAGGTAAGTGATAAAAAGAAAGAATAATTTTTTAGGTGACATGCACCATCATAAACTTGATCAAAGTATTTGTAAAACATTGAAGGCTTGGATCATAGTACTTCAACATAGAATGAAAGATAAAGTTCTAACAATAAGACATAGCAACTATGTTGCAACAATAAAGGGAAAAAAAATTCATGAATAACAATGCTTTGCAAGACGCTTGTTTGTCTCACATAAAGAAAACATAGCATAGTGGCATTCAGCTTGTCCCTCATAGAGTAGGAAATATAAATGCATAGGACACCTTCAAAGTTCATAAGAGTGACTAGATACAAGTAGTTTAAGAACAAGCAATATCAAGTTATGCATCAATCAACAAGTCTTGGGACAATGCACATAGAACTAAGAATGGCCACTATGCTCTCAAAGTAGGTGCATAAAGGTAGAAGGTGGAGACTCAACATAAAACTAAAAGAAATGCCTTCATAGAAGGAAGTAGGGATTCAAGTTTCATAAAAAGCTTCCAAAAATTATGGTACTTGTTAGCTTTCAGCTCTCATTGCCCCTATCATCAGCATCTTTAAGTGATTAAGTTTAAAGTGACACAACTAAGAGGATATGCTTGACAAGTTATAATCCGAAATCTCATGCCCCTTACTTACGAAGACCGAACCTCATGCTACTTAACTTTAGTCACAAGTAAGCTCTTGTCATTGTAAGTACATATGTATCATAAAGAACCGCCAACGGGGTATCCCTTGCACATGATACAAGAGCTATCCCATAATCAAAATGACAAGGCAAGCAGACAATGAGCATCTCAGCGATCTTTTTATTTGCTATTTGCATAGGTTTTTACTGAGGATGCTTCATAGAGTGCTCATTATGGTTATGCTGCAAGTTTCCACCATGATTAGGCATGGTTTAGGCTAGCGGCCCATGCGTTACTCTAACACACATACAAACTCCATGATCTTACAAGTTCCACTTTTATTTCACATCGTCAGGATCCATAAGCAAAAGAACATGATATCAATTGGGTACAAAGTACAAGTGCAATGTTGAAAGCGTTCCCCATGATACATGGTTCTGCTAATTTCAACTTATAAAGTGCAAGCATATATGCAACAAAGATGGACACAATGGGTCAAGTTTATTAATTGAAAGAAAGTAAAGTGTGCCATCAAGTTCGTGAGAGATTTAATCACTAATTTTCACATAACAAGTTTAATTTGGAAGGTAGATAAAAACATGAATATACTTGGAATAGAAAATGCTAATAGGTTGGCACAGTGGACTCTTTCGAAGAACTTGGTTTTAGGAGTTGGATGCATGAGTGGAACTCATACTTGATTACGGATGCTAGCAAAAGACTAGGAGCGACCAACTAAGAGAGCAATAATGGCCATAATCATGCAGAGCGACAAAACATCATTGATTAAAGCATAAAGTGATATTACAAGTCGAAAAATAAAGGATCATCAAGGCTATGGTGACTTTGGATAGTCATAACATGGTGTGAGCATGCTCCAAGTCAACCCAAATAAAGCATCAAAGGAGAATACCACAATACTATGCTTTAATATGCTAAAACAATGCATGATCCTTCCAATACACATTAAGAAATCTAAATTGTTTATAACATGTCATGCTACAACAAATAATACTAAGCATAAATCCAAAACAATATCAAGCATGGCATGACAAAGCATAGGCCACAGTCAAAAACAAGCTCTCTTTACCACTTAAGCATGAACTTTCCTACTCTTTTCCAATTCAAACCAAACTATTTGAAAACTAATGTATGAAAGAGGGAGTCCAACCAATTTATTCAGCAAACAAAGAAAACCAAGAAAACGAAAACCAAAACAAAAACGAAAGGGCAGACGCTCCAAGACGCTCCAAGAAACCTGGGATTTTTATTGATGAAGAAGGGGATGCCTTGGGCATCCCCAACCTTTGACGCTTGTACTTCTTGGATATTTCTTGGGGTGACACGTGTGGCAACCCCAAGCTTGAGCTTTAGTCCATTCTTCATCTCATTACTCATTCCTTCCATACACCTGAAATTTTTCCTTAATACAAAACTTCACACAATCTTTATTAGCAACATTAGTGCACTCAAGATAATAAGTCTTTGTGTTCAGTTTCAACACCAATAAAACTTCCATTAGAACGCAAGATACTGTAGCACTTCCCTCAAAAAATTCAAAAAGGAACCAACAAGAAGCAAATGCAAATAATGGTAGAAATCTGTCAAAATAGAGAAGCAGGAAAAACAAATTTTTTCGAAGACCTTATGTTTCTCAAATCAAAAAGTGTTGAACTAACGAAAGTTAGATAACAACCTGGGGAAGAATACAAAAATTTACGCCTCAAAAAGACGTACAGAGATTTTACACGAATTTTTATGGTCCAGAACAGAAATCTGTTTCGGGACAGAAACTTTCCCAAGCATTACTTCTCTCTCATTAGAGGTTACTCTTGGCACAAAAAGCAAAATAAAAAGGATAAGGAGCAGTTATTACAGAGGTAATAACTTCCGAGACTCATCTAAAACTTTTGGGTTATCTCCCAATAAGTACTTTTCTTTAACGCCTTTAAGTTAGGCATAAGAAGCAAGAAAAAGAATCAAGTATTCTCCAATGAAGAAGCATTAAAACAATATTTATTGCCCTTACCTCTCTTACTTTTATTCTTAACCTTGGGGAAAATATGATTGTTTGGTGGATAAGTAAAGTGCATGGTGCCCTTTCCCACATCTATTATTGCTCCAAGGAGCTTCAATAGGGATCTTCCAAGTGCAATTTGTCCATTTCATGCACATACAATAACAAGATAATCAGTAGAAACCATTTTCCCTAGGATCTTTGTAAACACTCCTTCAGCTATTCCAATGGGTATTATTGTGGAATTATTAGCAAGAAATATTTCTTCTCCTCCTTTAGAAAGCCCCCAAAGATTCAAAGATTCATACATATCTTTGGGCATAAGACGAAATTTAGACATGATATCAAAGCGACCTTGAAAAGTTTCATTAGTTATAACAATCTTCACTGTGGGGAGCCACTTTGAGGGTTTAGAATTTATTGGAGCATAATCATGATGCTCTCTAAGCGTGTTATAGCAACCCTTTAAACTAGTAGTGCGGGTCTCAAGAGTGTTCAATCTAGCAAATATGTTTATAAAGGAGGAATCAGATTTGCTAGGCAAGTTGTAAGTAAAGACTAACTTCTTTATGGCATTAACAACATCATCCTCATTGGATTGGAGGAAATCTCCTCCCACAACAGCATTCAAAGCATATCTATAGCAAAGAGCAATTCCAAGGTAAAAACTGTTAAGGAACAAGCTTTGAGTCATTTTAGGTTCAGTTTTTTCATGTAGATCAGAGATTCTAGACCAAGCTTCTTTGAAAATCTCTTCAATTCCTTGTTTAAAATTGAAGATCATTTCCTTAGGTGACATAGTGATTGGAGCAATGCTAGACATAATGGCAACTTAAGATAGGAACTAACTTTTTTGTGTTTTTGATAAAGAAATAAAACTAGTAAAACTAATTTTTTGTGTGTTTTTGATAAAGAAACAAGCTACAAAACAGAAAATAAACTAAGCAAAACAAAAACAACAAAGTAAAGAGATTGGTTATGAGGGACTCCCCTTGTGAAGATGTCTTTGAATCGTTGGGGAACCCCAAGAGGAAGGTATGATGAGCACAGCAGCAAGTTTTCCCTCAGTTATGAAACCAAGGTTATCGAACCAGTAGGAGCAAGGAAACACCTCCAAGGTGTTGCTAGCTGGACTTTGGCAGGGCCCACTAGCGCTGCTAGTAGCAACGTGGAAACCTGCACAACACAACCACAGAACTTTGCCCCCAACTTGCGACGAGGTTGTCAATCTCACTGGTTTTGCATAAAGCAAAGGATTAAACGTATCGAGTGGAAGAATGTAAAAGCTTGTAGAAAAGTAAACAGAAAACAGTAAACAATTGTAGATTGATTGTAAAAGAAAGGAGTGGGGTCCATAGTTCACTAGTGGTGGCTGTCCTTAAGATAGATAACATGTTGGGTGAACAAATTACAGCGGGGCAATTGACAAACATCGAGAAAGCATACATGCATATACTAATCATCTCGACTCCTTTGAGATTTGATTGGGCATTAGAACATTATACATAGACCGTAATCCAACTGCATCTATGACTAATAATCCACCTTCAGGTTATCATCTGAACCCCCTCCAGTATTAAGTTGCAAGCAACAGATAATTGCATTACACATTGCGTGTAAAGTAAACAATACGATTGTTCTATGAACAAAGGATTGTTGTTTTCTCCCTAGTAGCAACAGCACATCTTTTACCTTAAAGATTTCTGTCACTTCCCCAGATTACTAGAGGCATGAACCCACTATCAAGCATAAATACTAACTCTTGGAGTTGCTAGCATCTACTTGGCCAAGATAGCTACTAACAATGACAAGCATGCAAGCTCACAAATAACAAAGACATGATAGAATCAATAATCAATCTGAAATTGCATCTTAATATCCATCAAATCCCCGCAAACATAACATGTATGATTACAAATAGATGATCTTCATCATGAACGGAGCTCACAAGATCTAAACATGATAGCACAAAGGACAAGAACCAGCCATCTAGCTACTACATGGACCCGTAGTCCAAGGATTAACTACTCACGCATCACACCAGAGGCTTGGATGGTGATGAAGAAGGCCTCCAGGGTGAATTCCCCTCTCCGGTAGGGTGCCGGGAAGAGTTTCAGATCCCTCCTGATCTAGGGACAAAGAAGGCGGCGGCTACAGACTCTTTCATGGAATTTTCATCGGGTACTTAGGGTTTATGTATCGGAGGCATCATATAGTCGGAAGGGGAGGCCAAGGGGGTGCCTAGGGCGGCCAGACCACCCCCTGGCATGCGCCAGGCTTGGCCGCGCAGCCAGGTGGTTTGGTGGCCCCCTGGCCCCTCTCTGTCTCGTATTCTGGCTCTTTGTCCCCCTCAGTGAAAAGCTGACTTTGGCTTTTGTCCCGTCCAATTCCGAGAATATTCATTTTCTGACTTCCTGGACCAAAAACAGCAGAAAAGAGGCAGCTGGCTCTGTGGCATCTTGTTAATAGGTTAGTCCAAGAAAGTGCATGAAAAGTACTCCAAAGTTGGAACAAAACATAAGAAAGTAGATAAAAACCAAGCATGGAACATCAAAAGTTATGGATACGTTAGCAACGTATCAACACTCCAATGCGTGTGGTGATGGAACTTCTTCTGTCACAGTGGTTCATCATCGCCATTGGCAGTTGCATTCCAGGGGCTCTTTGGGCTTTCTGACCACCATGGTTTGACATGCATGGAGTCTCTAGAGATTAATGCATGTGTTATTCTCAAAACACACCTTGATGATCCAGATAACCACACACACTCCAATGGGTGTGGTGATGTAGCTTTTTATGTCACACTAGTTCACCATTCCCATGTGGCAGTTGCATTCTAGGTGCTCTTTGGGCTTTCTAACCACCATGGTTTAACACACATGGAGTCTCTAGAGATCAATGCATGCGTTACTATAAAAACCACACCTTGAGTACCCACATGACTACCCACACTCCAGTGGGTTTGGTGATGCAACTTCTGTCACACTGGTTCACCATTCCCATGTGGTAGTTGCATATTCTAGGGGATCTTTGGGCTTTATGACCACCATGGTTTGACACACATGGAGTCTCTAGAGATCAATGCATGTGTGATTCTCAAAACCACACATTGATGTTCCACACATAACCAAACACACTCCAGCGGTTTTGGTGACGCAACTTCTATCGCACAGGTTCACCATTCCCATGTGGTAGTTGCATATTTCAGGGGCTCATTGGGCATTCTAACCACCATGGTTTGAAACACATGGAAACTCTAGAGATCAATGCATGTGTTATTTTGAAAACAACACCTTGATAATCTACACATGACCACACTGGAGTGGGGTGAGGTGATGCAATTTGTTTCGCACTGGTTCACCATTCCCTTGTGGCAATTGCATATTCTAGGGGCTCTTTGGGCTTTCTGACCACCATGGTTTCACACACATGGAGTCTCTCGAGATCAATGCATGTGTAATTCTCAAAACTACACCTCGATGACCCAAATGACCACACACACTCCAATGGGTGTGGTGATGCAACTTCTGTCATGCTGGTTCACCAGTCCCATGTGGCAGTTGCATTCTAGGGGCTCTTTGGGCTTTCTGACCAACATGGTTTGACACACATGGAGTCTCTAGAGATCAATACATGTGTTATTCTCAAAACCACACCTCGATTACCCAAATGACCACACACACTCCAATGGGTGTGGTGATGCAAGTTATGTCACACTAGTTCACCATTCCGATGTGGCAGTTGCATTCTAGAGGCTATTTGGGCTTTCTAACCACCATGGTTTGACACACATGGAGTCTCTAGAGATCAATACATGTGTTATTATCAAAATCACACCATGATCCATATGACCACACACACTCCAATTTGTATTATGATGCAACTTCTATTACACTGGTTCACCATTTCCTTGTGGCAGCAGTTGCATTCCAGGCGCTCTTTGGGTTTTCTGGCCATTGTTTTACACACATGGAGTCTCTAGAGATCAATGCATGTGTTATTCTCAAAACCACAACTTGATGATACACATGACCACACACACTCAAGTGGGTGTGGTGATGCAACTTCTGTCACACTGGTTCACCATCCCCATCTGGTAGTTGTATTCCAGGGGCTCTTTGATTGTTCTGACCACCATGGTTTGACACACGTGTAGTATCTAGATATAAATGCATGTGTAATTCTCAAAACCACACCTTGATGATCCACACATGACCAAACACACTCCAGTGGGTGTGGTGATGCAACTTTTGTCACACTGATTCACCATTCCAATGTAGCAGTTGCATATTCCAGGGGCTCTTTGGGTGTTCTGACCACCATGGTTTGACACACTTGGAGTCTCTAGATATCAATTCATGTGTTATACTAAAATCCACACCTTGATGATCCACACATGACCACACATACTCCAGTGGGTGTGGTGATGCAACTTCTATCACACTGGTTCACCGTTCCCATGTGGCAGTTGCATATTCCTGGGGCTCTTTGGGCTTTCTGACTACCATGGTTTGACACACATGGAGTCTCTTGAGATAAATGCATGTGTTATTCTCAAAACCACACCTTGATGATCCACATGACCACACACACTCCAGTGGGTGTGTGGTGATGAACTTCTGTCACACTGGTTCACCATTCCCATGTGGCAGTTGCATATTCCAGGGGCTCTTTGGGCCTTTTAACCATCATGGTTTGACACACATGGAGTCTCTAGAGATCAATGCATGTGTTATTCTCAAAACCACACCTTTATGACCCACATTACCACACACACTCTAGTGGGAGTGGTGATGCAACTTCTGTCACACTGGTTCACCATTCTCGTGTGGCAGCTGCATTCTAGGGGCTCTTTGGGCTTTCTGACCACCATGTTTTGACACACATGGAGTCTCTTGAGATCAATGCATGTGTTATTCTCAAACCACACCTTGATGATCCACCTGACCACACACACTCCAAAGGGTGTGGTGATGCAGCTTCTGATACATTAGTTCACCATTCTCTTGTGGCAGCAGTTGCATTCCTAGGGCTCTTTGGGCTTTCTGACCATGGTTTGACACACATGGAGTCTTTAGAGATCAATGCATGTGTTATTCTCAAAACCGCACATTGATGATACACGTGACCATGCACACTCCAGTGGGTGTGGTGATGCAACTTCTATCACACTGGTTCACCATCCCCATGTTGCAGTTACATTCCATGGGCTCTTTGGGATTTCTGACCACCATGCTTTGACACACATACAGTCTCTAGAGATTAATGCATGTGTTATTCTCAAAAACTCGCCTTGATGATCCACATGACCACACACACTCATGTGGGTGTGGTGATGTAACTTTTGTCACACTGGTTCACCATCCCCACGTGGACATTACATTCCAGGGGCTCTTTGGGATTTCTGACCAACATGGTTTGACACACATGGAGTCTCTAGAGATCAATGCATGTGTTATTCTAAAAACCACACATTGATGATCCACATGACCACACACACTCCAGTTGGTGTGGTGATGCCACTTCTGTCACACTGGTTCACCATCTTCATGTGGTTGTTGCATTCCAGGGGCTATTTGGGCATTCTGACCACCATGGTTTGACACACGTGGAGTCTCTAGATATCAATTCATGTATTATTATTAAAACCACAGCTTGATGATCCACACATGACCACACACACTCAAGTGGATTTGGTGATGCAACTTTTGTCACACTGGTTCACCATTCCAATGTGGCAGTTGCATATTCTAGTGGCTCTTTGGGCGTTTTGACTACCAAGGTTTGACAAACATGGAGTCTCTAGAGATCAATGCATGTGTTATTCTCAAAACCACACCTTGATGATCCACACATGACCACACACACTCCATTGTGTGTGGTGATGCAACTTCTGTCACACTGGTTCACTATTCCCATGTGGCAGTTGCATATTCCAGGGGCTCTTTGCGCTTTCTAACCACCATGGTTTGACACACATGAAGTCGCCTGAGATCAATGCATGTGTTATTCTCAAAACCACACATTGATGATCCACATGACGACACACACTCTAGTGGGTGTGTGGAGATGAACTTCTGTCACACTGGTTCACCATTCCCATGTGGCAGTTGCATATTCCAGGGGCTCTTTGGGCTTTTTGACCACCATTGTTTGACACACATGGAGTCTCTAGAGATCAATTCATGTTTTATTATCAAAACCACAACTCGATGACCCACATGACCACACACACTCCAGTGGGTGTGGTGATGAAAATTCTGTCACACTGGTTCACCATTCCCGTGTGGCAGCTGCATTCTAGGGGCTCTTTGGGATTTCTGACCACCATGGTTTGACACACATGGAGTCTCTAGAGATAAATGCATGTGTTATTCTCAAACCAACCGTTGATGATCCAAATGACCACACACACTCCAATGGGTGTGGTGATGCAACTTCTGTTACATGGTTCACCATTCCCTTATGGCAGCCGTTGCATTTCACGGGCTCTTGGGTTTTCTGACCATGGTTTGACACACATGGAGTCTTTAGAGATCAATGAATGTGTTATTCTAAAAACCACACCTTGATGATACACATGACCACACATACTCTAGTGGGTGTGGTGATGCAACTTCTGGCACACTGGTTCACCATCCCCATGTGGCAGTTAGAGTCCAGGGGCTCTTTGGGATTTCTGACCACCATGGTTTGACACACATGGTGTCTCTAGAGATCAATGCATTTGTTATTCTCAAAACCACGCCTTGATGATCAACATGACCACACACACTCCAGTGAGTGTAGTGATGCAACTTCTATCACACTAGTTAACCATCCCCATGTGGCAGTTGCATTCCAGGGGCTCTTTGGGCTTTCTGACCACCATGGTTTGACACACATGGAGTCTCTAGAGATAAATACATGTGTTATTCTCAAAATCACACCTTGATGATCCACATGACCACACACACTCCAGTGGGTGCGGTGATGCAACTTCTGTCACACTGGTTCACCATCCCCATGTGGTAGTTGTATTCCAGGGGCTCTTTGGGTGTTCTGACCACCATGGTTTGACACACATGGAGTCTCTAGATATCAATTCATGTGTTATACTCAAATCCACACCTTAATGATCCACACATGACCACACATACTCTAGTGGGTGTGGTGATGAAACTTCTGTCACACTGGTTCACCGTTCCCATGTGGCAGCTGCATATTCCTAGGGCTCTTTGGGCTTTCTGACTACCATGGTTTGACACACATGGAGTCTCTTGAGTTAAATGCATGTGTTATTCTCAAAACCACACCTTGATGATCCACATGACCACACACACTCCAGTGGGTCTGTGGTGATGAACTTCTGTCACACTGGTTCACCATTCCCATGTAGCAGTTGCATATTCCAGGTGATCTTTGGGCTTTTTAACCATCATGGTTTGACACACATGGAGTCTCTAGAGATCAATGCATGTGTTATTCTCAAAATCACACCTTTATGACCCACATTACCACACACACTCCAGTGGGAGTGGTGATGCAACTTCTATTACACTGGTTCACCATTCTCGTGTGGCAGCTGCATTCTAGGGGCTCTTTGGGCTTTCTGACCACCATGTTTTGACACACATGGAGTCTCTTGAGATCAATGCATGTGTTATTCTCAAACCACACCTTGATGATCTATATGACGACACACACTACAATGGGTGTGGTGATGCCACTTTTGTTACATTAGTTCACCATTCCCTTATGGCAGCAGTTGCATTCCTGGGGCTCTTTGGGCTTTCTGACCATGGTTTGACCAACATGGAGTCTCTAGATATCAATGCATGTGTTATTCTCAAAACCACACATTGATGATACACATGACCACGCACACTCCAGTGGGTGTGGTGATGCAACTTCTGTCACACTGGTTTACCATCCCCATGTGGCAGTTACATTCCATGGGCTCTTTGGGATTTCTGAACACCATGCTTTGACATACATGGAGTCTCTAGAGATCAATGCATGTGTTATTCTCAAAAACACGCCTTGATGATCCACATGACCACACACACTCATCTGGGTGTGGTGATGCAACTTTTGTCACACTGGTTCACCATCCCCACGTGGCTATTATATTCCAGGGGCTCTTTGGGATTTCTATTCAACATGGTTTGACACACATGGAGTCTGTAGAGATCAATGCATGTGTTATTCTAAAAACCACACCTTGATGATCCACATGACCACACACATCCAGTGGGTGTGGTGATGCCACTTCTGTCACACTGGTTCACCATCTTCATGTGGTTGTTGCATTCCACGGGCTCTTTGGGCATTCTGACCACCATGGTTTGACACACGTGGAGTCTCTAGATATCAATGCATGTGTTATTGTCAAAACCACATCTTTATGATCCACACATGACCACACACACTCTAGTGGATGTGGTGATGCAACTTTTCTCACACTGGTTCACCATTCCAATGTGGTAGTTGCATATTCTAGTGGCTCTTTGGGTGTTTTGACCACCATGGTTTGACACACATGGAGTGTCTAGAGATCAATGCATGTGTTATTCTCAAAACCACACCTTGATGATCCACACATGACCACACACACTCCATTGTGTGTGGTGATGCAACTTCATTCACACTGGTTCACTATTCCCATGTGGCAGTTGCATATTCTAGGGGCTCTTTGTGCTTTCTAACCACCATGGTTTGACACACATGGAGTCGCTTGAGATCAATGCATGTGTTATTCTCAAAACCACACATTGATGATCCACATGACCACACACACTCTTGTGGGTGTGTGGTGATGAACTTCTGTCACACTGGTTCACCATTCCCATGTGGCAGTTGCATATTCCAGGGGCTCTTTGGGCTTTTTGACCACCATGGTTTGACACAGATGGAGCCTCTAGAGATCAATGCATGTTTTATTATCAAAACCACACCTTGATGACCCACATGACCATACACACTCCAGTGGGTGTGGTGATGAAAATTCAGTCACACTAGTTCACTATTTTCGTGTGGCAGCTGCATTCTAGGGGCTCTTTGGGCTTTCCGACCACCATGGTTTGACACACATGGAGTCTCTAGAGATCAATGCATGTGTTATTCTCAAACCACACCTTGATGATCCAAATGACCACACACACTCCAATGGGTGTGGTGATGCAACTTCTGTTACATGGTTCAGCATTCCCTTATGGCAGCAGTTGCATTTCAGGGGCTCTTTTGGTTTTCTGACCATGGTTTGACACACAAGGAGTCTTTAGAGATCAATGCATGTGTTATTCTAAAAACCACACCTTGATGATACACATGACCACACATACTCTAGTGGGTGTGGTGATGCAACTTCTGCCACACTGGTTCACCATCCCCATGTGGCAGTTACAGTCCAGGGTCTCTTTGGGATTTCTGACCACCATGGTTTGACACACATGGAGTCTCTAGAGATCAATGCATGTGTTATTCTCAAAACCACGCCTTGATGATCGACATGACCACACAAACTCTAGTGAGTGTGGTGATGCAAGTTCTATCACACTAGTTAACCTTCCCCATGTGGTAGTTGCATTTCAGGGGCTCTTTGCGCTTTCTGATCACCATGGTTTGACACATATGGAGTATCTAGAGACCAATGCATGTGTTATTCTCAAATCACACCTTAATGATCCACATGACCACACATACTCCAATGGGTGTGGTGATGCAACTTCTTCTATCACACTAATTCACCATTCCCATGTGGCAGTTGCATTATAGGGGCTCTTTGGGTTTTGTGACCACCATTGTTTGACAGACATGGAGTCTCTAGAGATTAATTCATGTGTTATACTCAAAACCACATATTGATGATCCACGTGATCACCCACACTCTAGTGGTGTGGTGATGCGACTTCGGTCACACTGGTTCACCATCTCCATGTGGCAGTTGCATTCCATGGGCTCTTTGGGATTTCTGACCATGGTTTAGCACATAGATGTCAATGCACGTGTGTATTTTGTTATGGCAAACAATGTTGCTTTAGGAAGTTTTCACTTTATGGGCACGAAAAATCCATTTCCCATTTTATCGTTGCCTGAAAGGGTGTATTTTCTGAAGCAGCTACCAACAAGGATGTGGTGCAAGGATGCTTCACCCCATTTTTCATAAATCATTGATAGGTACAAAAAAAAGACATTTATTCTGAGATCCAGTAAGAGAGTATCAAGACTTGTCACCTAACTTAAGAACCCTAACTGCCGCAATCTTGGTCGCATTTTTGAAACCTAAATGTTGATTTATTTCAGCCACACATCACTCATCAAACGGCCAATAATCTGTGGTTCCGTCCTCCCCCAAATCCAAAATTTCGGGTTCGGTCCTACCGCCGATCCAAAATTTCAGGCAGCCAAATTCTCGCGCACTGATATTACCGTTCAGCCCATCCGCATAGCCTAACAAATTCATTGGTGTAGAGGGCATTTACGTAATCTGTTGAAAACCCTTCTTTATCCCCTCACCGAAAGGAGACATATCCAAATCTCCTACGCACGTCCTAGCCGCTGCCCGCTCGTCGCAGCAGGCCGTCGTTGTACCCTTGCCCGCCATCGTCCGCCCTAGTAATCATCTAACCGTCGACCTATCCCCAAATCTAGCCCATCCTTACCTTCCCGGTTTCCTACCATGCCATCGAGCTCGCGGATCTACCGTCGAGCACTGCCATCTGGCCGTCCTCCCCATCTGCCACCTCACCAACAAGGTCCTCCTCATCTCCGTGAACCTCTACGTTAAGGTCTGCTACCTCGATGTCCACCCCACCAACAATGCCTGTCTCCTCGCTGTTCACCTCGCTGTGCACCATGTCGTAAAGGCACGCTAGATCGTCATCCCCCTCGCTGACAAGGAAGGCCAGCAAGGTTCCCGACAAGAAGCGCACAAAGAATAAGGCCGTAGCACCTACAAGCAAGTAAACAACCTCCTTGTCTATGAATGTTCTGCTCTTATAAGCCTACTCGATGTTCATGTGTTTCATTTTCCATGCCTATGACATTGCTTGTTTGAGAGGCAATAGGTTCATTTTCCTCCTCATGTTTGTTATCGGGTAATCAACACCACCATCAAATGGGGCACTCCAGGTACACTTCCACAACACGTCCAAAGGGTTTCGTCCTCCATTTAGTCCCGAAGGCAAATGATATGTGGTCGACTTCACATATCATCTAAAGAGAGAAAACAAACACAAGTCATAATTATATCATAGAAAAGCAAGTCATATGGACACAAGAATAGATCATCTTTATTACAAGTTCATACTATTCTAGGGTTGCTCCATCTCCGCAAGAACAAAGGAACTACTCACTCATGGAAGCAATCAACAACATCATCATAATCAAATGGATGGATTAAACTACGGGGGTAGATCTAATGCAAACCACAATTGGATCTGGAATTACAAAGAGATCTAATAGATGAAAGATGGAGTAATGTTGGTGATGAATATGCAATGGTTGATGGCGAAAAGGGATGATGCGTTGTCCTCCAATGATCCGTGAAGCAGCTAGAATTTTTCCCTAGCCAAGTTCCTCCTTCAGATCCCTCTCGGATGTGGTGTTTCGTGGTTTTTGGTGGCTGTGAATGTCGAATCTCCCTGTCGTCTTCGCTAGGAGAAACTATTTGACGAGGCGGTCCCGATGGTTCCTGGTACGGGCGGATGGTACAAGCGGGCTCTGCCCGTACCAGTGGTCATTATCGGTGCTGATGCCTCCTCCTTGATTATTCTTCTTCCGGGTGCAAAGGTAAATTCATAAATGACTTTTATCACTTAGAAATATCATATAATTACACAATATGACAGCCCTAATTTATATGTTTATATATGACTCCATGATTTGGTATCCAATTGAAACAAGACCGAAATAGCGCGCATAGGCGTGGTGAAATACAAAAATCCCTACTCTATTTATACAAAAACAAGAGGTAAATATGCTTCAATTTTGGATGCATCAACTCCCCAAGCTAGGCTCATGCTCGTCCCCGAGCAAGATGGTGCCTTATGGACAAGATCATCATGTTCATGAGACAAGAGATGTTACAATAAATGAGGCAAAAATTGAAACATGAGTACACCATCGGATGTAGAGATACATCAAGGGTATTACCATACCCTTACATGTTACATAAATTAGAGGCTTCCACACCTTTTTCTAGTATTAATGAAATTATAAGAAGCTACTAGTGATTTAACATAACATAAAATCATGGAGTTTAGAGATTTGTAGATCTAAGTTTAATAGTGAAGATTCATGATCATTTTCTCTTTTCTTCTTTCTCTCTTTTTTTTATATGCTTGATTCTTTTGATATATGCTTTCTATTTCTTTCTTGATAATTCCATGTCTATATTTTTCCTTGCTCCCTTTTTCTCTTCTTATTTTCAGCAAGCTATTTTATCATGCTCACTACTTCAATGGCTTTTTAAAACTCTTAACCATAATACGCTACCAGAATTCTTCTTCTCATAACTTAAGCAATACTTCTATAGGTGTGGAATTCCCTAAAATTATGACAGATGTACAAGTATCATAACACTCAACCTAGTTCAATCATCTAATATAATAATCATGAATCAAACACAACTTCAATGTTCATAAAGTCTCATAACTCAATGGATATAATTCTTCTCTTGAACAAAGGGAACTCGAAGTTGATGCAACTAATGCAAATTCAGAAATTTAAACCTAACAATGCGTCTAGAAAAGTAAACATGCTAAAACTGTAATATAGATTACAAGGTCTTCTTAGATCCCCCCAAGATCGAGAATATCATTTCGAGGCCCGAAAGTTCGGTCGCCCAGGCAACGCGGTACCCAAGTTGATTTTTATCACCGCGATTCTAAAAGTTGGGGCGCCAATTGCTGAGAAGGGTATTTCGAGTGAATGATGGCCAAACCCAATATTTTCGAATTATGCCCGTTAAGTCAGGATATTCCATTACACTAGTTCCTATTGTGCCCCTTCTTCGTCGGTCACTCTTCTTAGCCACCCTACACGTGTCGTAGGGGAAAATCCATTATTGTACTTTCCTAACTCTCGACACTGAATCTTGCTGCAGCAGTGGCGGTCCCTTTTCTTCCCTTCCCCGACCCTAAATCTGCCGGCGGTGGAGGACCTTTTATCTCCCTCCCCCAACACAGAATCCGACGATGGCGGCCCAACATGTCTTGCAAGGCGAAGGTTGTAGCTACATCGCCAACTGATTCGGGTCTGTCGGGGCCCAAGTCTGGGGCTCAACGCATAGCAGTGGTGAGGTCTTCAGCCCCGGTTAGCAAGGAGGCCAGCAAGGATTCTGCTCCCAATGTACCTACGAACACTGGGTTGAAGAGAAAAGCAAGGCCGATGGCGGATTGTTCGGCTATGGTGGGCAGATGCAGCACCCAGATCTCGAAGAAAAAAACCCGGGAGATGAGTGAGAGGTGAATTTTTCTTATCTTTGCCTTATCTTGCAAGTACATTAGTTACGGCCTAATATAATCGAATGAACTGAAATGTTCCCCTTTTTAATCAAATTAGGCACAGCTTTGATACAAGGGACCTATATGAGTTCACAGTTCATGTTCGGCAGTACACTACAAAACTTGATTTTGGTTGCGAGAGGGTTGTGTTCGGGTAAGATGTGCATCTGCTTGTGAATTGCAAAGAGGTTGTGTCTGTTTCGCAACTGGTAGATATGCTTGCCGCTAGAATTCCCTAGGGTTCTAGATAGAGGACAAAATTGGTGTGGCACGACATGAATGATAACTATCAGCAAAATGAGCACTCCCATGAGCTTCAGATGGTTTGGGAGCGTTGTGCAGCTGATCGTAAGGTGAAAGTTGAAGCGATGATTGATGATATGTATGCAGATGCTGGAGATCTTGCTGCCAGAGCTTCTGCTCCTAGAGAATATGGACCAATAGATGCTGATCTAGATAAGTTTAGTATACGCATAGAGGTGGATTCAGAAATGGCAAAACTTGATGAGGGAGTTAATAAGCTAGTTTCGTCATGTACTGTGGAGATCACTGTCGATTCCAAAAACATAATTCTTGATGAAATGAGAGAGATGATCGGTAAGAAAATTAGTATTGGCCCTAAGAAGATGGCAAAACTTCGGTGGTGGCATCAGAAGAAGCAGCAATTCATAGATGTTTTGGATACTGAAGATCTTATGCAGATTATGCGACGAAAGAAGCAAAACCAGGAAGGTGTTCTTCCTTGGTACCATTTCTGATGTTGTTGAACAGGTTGTAGTGAGTGTAGATGCCCCTGTAGTGGCTGAACAGAATGAGGTGGTCGACGTTGATGAGATCTGATGAGAGCTGCTACCCTAGGCTTGTCATATGGACCGCGAGGTTCCCCTGCCTGTATTTGTAATATTCACTTCTATTGCATTTAGAGCGTGTTTCTGTAATTATGTTTGTTGAGAGATTGCGATATAATGCTATGCGAGTTGTTGAGATTTTCGGACATGTCACTCACTGAAACCATCGTTGTTGTAATAAGACATAAGTACATTGTAGTTGACATGATTATGTTTCTTAAGATGACGTACCGTACTTGTTTCTGTTATTATGTTTGTTGGGACATTGTAATGTAATGTTTTGTGAAACCATGACTGGACAAGTGATGCATAAATACATTGTAGTTGACATGACTATGTTTCTTGAGATGATGTAATGTATTTGTTTCTGTTATTTTGTTTGTTGAGAGATTGTAATATAATGTTTTGTGAAACCATGACAGGACAAGTGATGTGTAAGTACCTTGTAGTCGACATGATTTTGTTTCTTGAGTTGATGTAATATACTTGTTTCTGTGATTACGTTTGTTGAGAGATTGTAATGTGATGTTTTGTGAAACCATGATGTGATTATGTTTATTGAGAGATTGTAATGTAATGTTTTGTGAAACCATGACTGAAGAAGTGATGCATAAGTACCTTATAGTTGACATGATTTTGTTTCTTTAGATGATGTAATATACTGGTATGTTTTCGTTAGGCAATGAAATTGGGATGGAGGGAGTGCAGGTTTAATATTTGAAATGAGAAATTGTGAAGAGAATCCATATTAGGAAGGAGACAGTAATCCAGGGAAAGGGCATGGTATCCATTAAACTATTGTAACATGCCAATTTAGTCATTGTTGCAGCGGTAGAAGGGCTGCTCTCTCTCTCTCTCTCTCTCTCTCTCTCTCTCTCTCTCTCTCTCTCTCTCTCTCTCTCTCTCTCTCTCTCTCTCTCTCTCCCTCGCCGACGCCGACGACGACGCCGTCGTCTGCAACGACGCATTCGCCATGCTGTCCTTGAACGGTGAGGACGACCAGTCGAGCAGCGATAGCCTTCTCTCCGACATCGAGTATTCCTTCCACGATGTGAGTTCCTATGTTTTCTCGGGCTAGGTTTAGGCAATGGTAAATCTCTCGATCTGAGCTCCATATGTGCATGCAATCGTGTTCGATTTCAGCTTTGCGTTTACCTATAGGTACCACAGACGATCTACGACTCTGAATTGGAGGGCCTAGATCTCGATGGAGAAGTGCCATGTGACCATGGGCTAAAACTGAGGAGATATGTTGCATTCGAAGGTAGTATCACTGGGGGAAGGTTTTTGGGCTGTACAAATCAGGTTTGTTTACATTATGTGCAACTGTGACATGAAGTAAAATGTATCGTGCATGTTCATAACACTATAGTGTGTGTGTTTTTAGGTTGGCCCGGTGTGTAAAGAAGTAGAGTGGGTGGATCTTGAGTGTCCAGATGCAGTTAAGAAATGTTTGGCACAGTTATGGGAGATGTATGAGTTGGAAAGGTCGGGGAGATTTACTGATGTAAGTGATGTAGCTGAAAAAATTACAAGTTGTCGGTACGAAATAAGGAGCTGGAACAAGAAATTGAGAATATGTAGTTAGAGCTAACTGACAGAATCGATGGGAGCTTGGTTGTTGGAACTGCAAAGAAGCTTCAGGATAGTCGCAGGTTGCTGATTCATAATGCAGAAAAGGAGAGGGATCAGCTCAGGGAAGACAAGAAGAAGCTAGAGTACTACATTGCGGATCTATTGAAGAAACTGAAGAAGGCGCACGAGGGTGAACAAGGACTGACTATAGAGGATAAAGGAAATTTGAGATGAATAATTTATGTTGTGCCAATGCCTAAAACTAGTTAATTGTAAGACTTGCAGTTGCGCTTTCCTAACTAAGCCAAACTCAATCCTCGAGCAAACTAATTTCAGACGAACACATATATCGTGCATAGAGTTAAGTTCACGCTTACAAAATCACCACTTCAGAGGATAAACCAGACAGTTCAGTACTAAATAGACATATGTTGTGTTCAAGCGAACCTGGCCCGGAGCTGCCTATTTTCCTCCCTAAGATTGGCCAGCTCCGTCAGTACTATGTCGTGCTTTAGCTGTAGGTTCCAACGCTCCGTCACGGATTGGAGAATTTGGTCCGTAGCCATACGATTTTCCTTCAAGATCCCTTTCATGATCTCTGTCTGCTTCCTAGCCGAGGTGCGACCTTCACTATGTAGCTTCGCCCAGCCGGCGTTTAACTCCTTCAGTTTCTGGCACTTGTCAGAAAGGACCGCGAGTTTAGCGCGCAGCTGGTCAAAGGCCAGTTTCTAGGAATTCTGCTTCTCCCTTTGGATTGCTATCTTGTCATTTACCCAGGTCGACAGGTCCTGGTCGATCTTTCGCCGCTTTCCCTGCAACAAAAATACATAGTATGGTTTGTTCAGTTCACCAGGACAAGCTAGTTAGTTTCCATAATTAACTAAATCGACTAGTGGCACTGTCATAATTTCAAGGAAGAAGCAATCTAGGACTAATCAACATTTTATGAATCGACTAGTAGCACTGTCATAATTTCAATTTCAAAGACAAATAAGATTTATCTGTAGTTTAGTGTGCGGTGGGTTTTTCGCAATATCACCAAATAGTAGTGGGAGAGTGGCAAACTCATAATGCAGAAACCCATGACCAGATACATAATGGAAAGAGCACATGGTGTCCATTCATGAACATGAAGACCAACACATGTCCAGATAGATAAGGAGTTGCCCTAGGATTCTTATTGCAC
Organism: Avena eriantha; assembly: GCA_910589775.1. Lineage (NCBI taxonomy): Eukaryota > Viridiplantae > Streptophyta > Magnoliopsida > Poales > Poaceae > Avena > Avena eriantha. The sequence continues at coordinate 24,557,378 of OU342746.1, forward strand.
CCTATAATTGGAAGCGGACTTGGGCATTGCTCCCTGAACCCTAAACATTAAAAAAAGGAGTGGAGGACGAACTGATATTCGTGTCCCCGCTAACAAGAATCAGACTTGGGCATTGCTCCGATACGCCTCCAGACATGCCCTTAGCTCCTCGTTATCTTTCCAAACACCCTCGAGTATAGTGATCCCTCTGCTCATGTCCGCCTGCATCTCCTTGGCTGCATCCAAGCAATGGTTCCTGTCATGGTAGGCTCGCATGGTTGCCTTGGTGTCCTCAACACGTCCTCTGAGTGCCTCGCTGACTTCGTCCTGTAGGAGAATGCTCCTTTCCACGAGATTCTTCTTCTCCTCCGTGAGCTCGTTGATTATCTTGATGGCCTGTTCTTGCCTGTTCAAGTTACGGTCGAGCACTTTCTGCAGCCTAACGACGCCACGTCCAAATTCTAGCGAGATCTCCTTCTGCATAGATAATTGCTTGCGTAGGCTCTCATTAGCTTGGGTGAGGGAGCGTGCAAGCTCATGTTGGTTGACAATCTTGGAACTCATCGCGGCCACCTTGTCACGGTACTCGGCCTTCGATCGCTGCATCGTTCATGTTAATTGAAATAGGAATTCTATAATTACACTCCAGGTCCTAGGTGAATACTAATACAGATCAAAAAATCACCGTTGAATCTATTGACTGCAGTGTTAAAAAATGGACCTAGAGATCTATTCATGACCACGATAAACTAATCCTAATCACAAAAAATCCATAGTGAATCTATGGACAGCGGTATTAAGGAAAGACCAAGAGATCCAGTCATATTGATGAAAACTAATACAACTCGCAAAAGAAGAAGAAAAACCAATGCAGGGCAGACAGGATCTAAGAAATCCACATCACAACTCGGAAAAATAACAGCGTGGAGATTTGCTACCTCGCTGAGACATGGAACGGAGCCGAACGGGTCCTGCAACGCCTCCGTGGTGGTGGATTCGGGCTCCATGGCCGGCCTGTAATACGTAGAAGAGGAAGACCAAGAAGAAGAAGAAAAACAAGAAGAAGCTGAATAAGATCATGATGGAGAGGGAGATGGAGAAGAAGTAGAACAAGAAGACCATACCGGGAGGAGACCTCGCTTGCTAGAACATTCGGCGCCATTGTCAGGGGAGATTGGGCCTCGATGAGAGGGTGGGATTGAGCGGCTGGTAGAGCAAGAAGTGCCTCGCGGCGATTTCTCTCCCTTTTCTCCGCGAGGATCGTCGACCGGCCCTCCCCCTCCTCAGTGGAGCCATGTCTTGCAGGGTGAGGGTGGCGGTGGCAGGAGGAAGGAGATAGTGATTAGTGTCAGAGAAGAGTCAAAGAGTACAGCCGTGGTCCAGTAGTACTAGTACTATTATACAAGACCACCGTGTGCGGTCTACCTTCTCAAAGAAGCTAGGGAGGCAGGGGTAGGGAATTGATGGGACTTGTCTCTATTGCGATGGACACTTCAATGGTCTTCTCCGCCGCCCAAAATCCAGTATATAATAAGGGGAGTGCAAGCCCGGTGGTCATCACGGGAATCGGGGCGCACATCCCGCATGCCTGTGTGACGTGTTGATGGGGCAATGACTGATACGTCCATTTTGCATCACTATTCTATATCATAATTCACTGTTATTCATTGATATATTTCATATTAAGAGATGATACTTATGTTATTTCATCTGTTTTTGCATGGTTGATGACTTTTGGAGCATGGACCACTGCAGTCAGGATTCTGATGGAAAAGGTGCTGTTTGGAGGCGAAATTCACGAAGATTAGAAAATCTAGGAAAATATACGGAAAATCCTATTTTTCCAGAAGACGAAGGAAGCTAGGAGGAGGAGTGGAGATGGGCCACAGGTGGCCCACACCACCCTCTGGCGCGGGAAAGCCTAGGTCGCGCCACCAGGTTGTGTGGCCGCCCTGGCCCACCTCTGGCTCTTCCTTTGGCGTATATTATCCTCCTGAAACCCTAATACTCGGGGAGCGACCACAGAAAGATTTCGCCGCCTCTGATGGGCGGAAAACACCGAGAGAGAAAGATCTCTCCGGCAGACAGAATTCTGCCGGGGGAATTCCTTCCCGGAGAGGGGAGATCATCGCCATCAACATGACCATCAAGCTGGACTTCATCGGGATCATCATCACCATCATCATCACCACCACCATCATCATCAGCAGCACCCTCACCACCATCTCCATATTGCTGTAACAATTGGGTTGAATCTTGCATAGTTCTTTGGGGAAACTTTCCTGGTGTTGATTACTCTTTATAGTTGATGCTATTGAGTGGAACTGTTGAATTATTGGTTATGTTCAGATTGTTATACATCATTATTCCATCTCTGATCATGATCCATATGATTTCTTGTGAGTAGTTCGTTTTTTTCTTGAGGACATGGGAGAAGTCAGGTTGTTAGTAGTGGAATTGTGTTGAGAAAGATTCAATAGTTTGATATTTAAGTTGTTGTGTACTTCTTCTAGTGGTGTCATGTGAACGTCGACTACATGACACTTCACCTATATGGGCCTAGGGGAATGCATTGTGTATTTGGCTACTAATCGTAGGGGTTGCCGGAGTGACAGAAACCTGAACCCCCGTTAGGAAACCATTGCACAAGGGACGTAAGGGTCTTAGAGTTTAAAGTTGTGGTTAGGTTTCTACCTTAATTACTTTCTTGTACTTACGGATGTTTGCAAGGGGTATAATCACAAGTATGTATTAGTCCTAGGAAGGTCGGTACATTAGCATAGGTTCACCCACACAACACTTAGCAAGCTAATGAAGATTAATCAACTATATGAAGCGAAAGCACTTGATAGTCTTCCCATGTCTCCTCGAGAACGTTTGGTCATCTTAAGTAATACAACCGGCTTGTCCTTTGCTGCATAAAGGATTGGGTCACTTGCTGCATTTATTCTTATTGTCTTTTATTTACTCGCACTTTATTTACTTGCCTTATAAAAAAAACCTAAAAATCCGTTTGCTAAGTATTTGCAGAGAATTCTTGATCCATACCACTAGCCAGCACCTTCTGCTCCTCGTTGGGTTCGACACTCTTACTTATCGAAAATACTGCAATACACCCCCTATACTTGTGGGTCATCAAGACTATTTTCTGGCACCGTTGCCGGGGAGTGAAGCGCTATTGGAGAGTCGAACTGGTAAAGGAAACTGCTACTATGAGTATTGTTTACTTCTGTTAGTTGCTTTATTTTCATTATGGATAATTCACTGAGTTTCTTATTCGGTAATGCTACTACCACTGCTAAGGTATAAGATGAACCACCACCTGCTGAGAATGATACATTTAAAATACCTACAAGAATTATTGATCGTGTTATGGATAACTATTATGTTGGGGATGGAACTGTCCATCCTGGTGATCATTTGCTCTTTATACACGAATTATGCGGGTTGTTCAAGTGTGCAGGTATTACTACAGATCAAGTTAAGAAGAAGTTATTCTCATTGTCACTGAAAGGAAGAGCTGAGGAATGGTATAAGCTGCTGAAGAATGGTCAAGCTCTTGAATGGGAGGAAATAGTGCCTCTCTTTTATTCAAAGTTTTATCCTCCTAGTGAGATTCATAAAGATCAGAATCAAATATATAACTTTTGGCCTCTTGATCGAGAGAGTACAGCTCAAGCTTGGGGGAGATTAAAGTTACTAATGCTCAAATGTCCCATTCATGAGCTCCCCAACAATATTATTATCAATAACTTTTATGCAAGGCTTTCTCTTCATGATAAGGATTTATTGGATGCTTCTTGTGCTAGATCATTCACTCGCATGGAAGAAGAAGCTAAATGGGATCTTCTGGACCGTATTCAAGATACTGCTGAAGCATGGGACAATGACAAAGGAAGAAAGTCAGGTATAAATTATGATTATGAATGCACTGAATCTTTTATAGGAACTGATGACTTTCAAAATATTAAAAATGCTTATGGTCTAGACTCTCAAGATATGGCTTCTTATTTTAAGGATTTTGCTTCCTACATTGAAGTGCCTAAAAAGAAGTGGAATAAGTACCATGAACCTTATGAAGATGTTGCTAAGAGTGTTCCTGCAAGAAATACTGAAGTTTATACTGCTAATCATGTTTTACCCGAACCTTATATTGAGAAAATGTGTTTCCTAGTTAAGATAAAGAAACATTCTATGATAGCTAGTATGGTTAGTGAAAGTATAAGTAAAGCTGTTGAACCCTGATAAACAAATGGATGATGAACCTATAATAGCAAATGTGAAAGCCTTTGTTATTAAATATGTGGAAGAGTGACACACTATCCTTTGTAAGGATACCTCTAATATTATTTCACAAAGTAGTGTTATGAGAACTAGTATTCCTATGTTTTCTATTAGAATAAGTGATCATTGTTACGATGGTCCTTGTGATAGTTATATTGTTAAGTTTATGAATGATACTAAAAGTTAATATGAGAGAGGGAAGACTGTTCTTATGCATCTCAATAATATCAAGTTTCCTCGTTTTATGCTGAATATTTTTATGTTGCACTTGTTTTGCCTTCCTATGCTAGTAGCCTATGATTTCAACAACTTGTTTGTTTACAAAATTCCCTTGCATAGGAAGTGGGTTAGAATTAAACGTGTGTATTTTTTGCTTCTTAATGCTCTCTTTCACTTCAATTCATATTCCCATGTGAGCATCTTCAAAATTATCATGCCCATCTTAATGGCTATAAAGAAAGAGCTTTTTGGGAGACAACCCAGTTTATTTTTTCTTTAAGTTTGTGTTTGTTTCTTTGAGTCTTGGAAGTTATTACTTCTGTAATAACCTCTTCTTATCTGTTTTGTTTGGTTTTTATGTCAAGATCAACCTCTAATGAGAGAGAAGTAATACTTGGGGAAGTTGCTGTCCCGAAACAGATTTTTGTGCTTCACCGTAAAAATTCGTGACAGATCCTTGTCTGTCGGATTGAGCTGTAACTTTTTGTGCTTCTGCCCCAGGTTGTTATTTAACTTTCGTTAGTTTTGCACTTCTTTACTTGAGCAACATAAGATTTTCGAAAAAATTGATCTTTACCTGCTGGTCTGTTTTGACAGATTTTGCCACTCTTGCATTTGCTTCTTTATTCGATTTCCTTTTTGAATTCTTTTTGGGTTTTCGGAAGGAGTTGCTATAGTAGCTTATGTTTTGATGGTTTTCAGTTTAAATTGAGATCAAAAGGTTTTATCACTTCACTTATACTAATGTTGCTAATGAGAACTGTGTGAATTTTTGTGTGAAAGAAATTTCTAGGTTAATGGAGAAAATGGTGTCAAAAGAAAGAGAAAGATTTCATGACTCAAGTAATATGTGTATGAAGATGAAGATATTGATGATATTCAAGTTGTAACTCTGGAAGAATCTACTAAAATGCCAAATTAACAGACCCGCAGAGTCCGTTTTCAAATAGGTAATAGTTCTCGTAAGAAAAGTTCCGCGAAAGATCTGTCAAATTATATTTTTGCAGTTTTTAGCCAATAAGGAAAGTTATGAAGCGAAAAAGGGACGAAAACGGAGCCAGGGTGTCTCACACCACCCTGTGGCGTGGGCCCACCCTTGGCCGCGCCACCAGGTGGTGAGGCCACCCCAGACTCCGTCTCCGACCCGTTTTCTCCCAGTACCTTCCTTTTGTTATGAAACTTCATAATATATAATCCCCCGAGGTTCGTATATCGTGTTCTCATCATGTTTTCGTTTCGATCTGTTTCTGACAGGTAGAGTCCCAGATTTAGAGCCACAATGTCTTCCTCTGGATCAGTCAAGGAAGATTCTTTAGAGGATATCATCAACCCATACATGAGAGAGTTGAAGATCCATCCTAAGGAGTTGTTGCTTGAAAATGGCGAGGTCCGGATAAAAGAGGTTCAAGGCCCTAAGGGTGAAGGAAGTCTGGAGGACAGGATGGAAGCACTGGAGCAAGAAGTCTTTAGGTACAAGAAGATGGCGGAACGCGAAGTGGATATCATCCATAAGATTTGTTCCGAACTCATCGCCGAGCACCAAGAGGAGACTGTTGAGCTCAAAGATGAAGTCCTCTCACTCCGCAAACAACGAACGAACTGCAAGCACAGCTCTACGACGTTCAAAAACAAAATTGTGAGTATGAGGTTAGGTTTAAACGCATAAGTGCTACTGCAAGTTTCAGGATGCTGGAGACCACGATGTCCTTTGTTGATGGGAAGCCCTTACCTTGGAAGTCGGACGATGATGAGAGGATACCACCACCACCGAAGGAGTAATTCGTCATTAGGTTTGGCATCCCCTTTGTTTGTTCCAATCTTGGGGGAGTGTCGCGGTATCACATCACTATCTTCTACCTATTTACCTTTTTAGTAGAGTCATATCATGAATAGAGGAGTTATTATGTAGGATGGTTTGCATTATGGAAGTGTCCCCTCTCTCGTTAGATATGTATCCCTTGGTGTGAGTTGCCGTTATGGAATATTAATGAGAAGTTCTATCATTTACTCTTTTGCATATCTTATATTAGTTTTCAATTCGTGGTTATATGATTGATCTTGTTGTTAGTATTGGTATCACTTTGGGATCATTGAGTTAATTTAGTTGGTTTTGGCAAACCTGGCTTGGTCAATAGCAACACTATTTTTGAGAGTTGAATGAAAACATTAAAGTACTCTAAGGAAAAAAAATTCATCATCTTTCTTTCTTGATTTGCTCATAAGTTTAGTATTCTCTCGCTAAGATCTTTTGTGCTTCCAAGGAAGATTGCATGTTTGTTTTTATCACTTGTATGTTTGTTTGTTTGTTTCCTTCAACTCTTATACTTGCTACCCAGCCTTGCTAGCCAAAAACCTGTACTGAGAGGGAATTCTTCTCGTGCATCCAATGCTTAAACCAAAACCTATGCCATTTGTGTCCACCATACCTACCTATTAGCATTATTGCTATTCCAAGTAAATTCATGTTTTTTATCTACCTTCAAAATTAAACTTGTTATGTGAAAATTAGTGATTAAAGCTCTCATGAACTTGATGGCACACTTTATTTTCTTGCACTTAATAAACTTGACCCATTGTGCCCATCTATGTTGCGTATATGCTTGCGCTTTGTAAGTTGAGAATTAGCAGAACCATGCTATCATGGGGAATGCTTTCAACATTGCATTGGTACTTTGTACCTAGTTGATATCATGTTCTTTTGTCTATGGATGTCGTCGGTGTGAAATGAAAGGGGAGCTTGTAAGTCCATGGAGTTATGCATGTGTGTTAGAGAAACACCTGGGCCGCTGGTCTAATCCATGCTGACATGGTGGAAACCTGCAGCGTAACCATAACGAGCATCTATGAAGCATTCTTCTTATAAAAAAAGAGTCTGATATTGAGAAAAAAGAGATTATCAAAAGAGGAAAGAGAGAAAAAAAGCACCATATTCCCATGGTAAATCAGAAGATTGCTGAGATGCTTGATGTCTGCTTGCCTTGTCATTTTGATATGGGGATTCTTCTGTATCATCGGGCATGGGGTACCCCATTGGCGGTTATCCATGATACACATGTGCTTACGATGACAAGAACTTACCGGTGACTAAACTTGAGTAGCATGAGGAGCGGCCCTCGTATTCAAGGGACATGAGATTCTCAATTTACAACTTGTCAAGCATGTCCTCGTATTTGATCACTTTAACCTTAATCACCTAAAGATGCCTATGATAGGGCAATGAGAGCTGAAAACTAATAAGTATCATAATTTTTGGGAGCTCTTTATGAAACTTGAAATCCCTGCTTCCCTCTACGAAGGGCCCTTCTTTTACTTTTCAATTGAGTCAGTAAACTTATTCCTTTCTATCTCAGCAAGTATTTTGAGTTGTTGTGTTTCATTCATTCATATGGTGATTTATTTAATCATGTTTCTTATGTTCCTTGTTTTGCACATTGCTCTTATCTTGGTGTTTACTACTTTGAAAGCTATCATTGAAAACCTGTTATTTGTGAACTCGAGCAAGTTATCAACTATTCTTCGACCAAGAGCTAAGTTTGCCATTACCAATTATGATTCACTTTATGTATCTTTATTGTGTTTCCTTTACTTATTGCAAGTTAAGTTATATAATAGTGAGTTGTCTTCTAAATATGATCTATGTATTGATGAATGTGATGCTTCTTGTCCGTATTCTTTTATAGACTCTTCACTCCATAAACCTGAGGTCATGTTTATTGAGCTCAGTTTCGCTTGGGGACAAGCGAAGTCTAAACTTGGGGGGAGTTGATACGTCCATTTTGCATCCCTATTATATATCATAATTCACTGTTATTCATCGGTATATTTCATATTAAGAGATGATACTTATGTTATTTCATCTGTTTTTGCATGGTTGATGACTTTTGGAGCATGGACCGCTGTAGTCAGGATTCTGATGGAAAAGGTGATGTTTGGAGGTGAAATTCGCGAAGATCAGAAAATCCGGGAAAATAGACGGAAAATCCTATTTTTCCAAAAGACGAAGGAAGCTAGAAGGAGGAGTGGAGATGGGCTACAGGGGGCCCACACCACCCCCTGGCGTGGGCAAGCCTAGGCCGCGCCACCAGGTGGTGTGGCCACCCTGGCCCACCTCTGGCTCTCCCCTCTAGCGTATATTATCCTCCCAAAACCCTAAGACTCGGGAAGCGACCATAGAAAGATTCCGCCTCCTCTGCGGGGCGGAAATCACCAAGAGAGAAAGATCTCTCTGGCAGATAGAATTCTGCTGGGGGAATTCCTTCCCGGAGAGGGGAGATCGTCGCCATCAACACAACCATCAAGCTGGACTTCATCGGGATCATCATCATCATCATCATCACCACCATCATCATCATCAGCACCCTCACCACCATCTCCATATTGCTGTAATAATTGGGTTGAATCTTGCATAGTTCTTAGGGGAAACTTTCCTGGTGTTGAATACTCTTTGTAGTTGATGCTATTGAGTGGAACCGTTTAATTATTGTTTATGTTCATATTGTTATACATCATTATTCCATCTCTGATCATGATCCATATGATGTCTTGTGAGTAGTTTGTTTTGTTCTTGAGGGCATGGGAGAGGTCATGTTGTTAGTAGTGGAATTGTGTTGAGAAAGATTCAATAGTTTGATATTTAAGTAGTGGTGTGATGTGCTCGTCGTTCGACGTAGAGCTCGTTGGGAACCCCAAGAGGAAGGTACGATGAGCACAGCAGCAAGTTTTCCCTCAGTTATGAAACCAAGGTTTAATCGAACCAGTAGGAGCAAGGAAACACCCCAAAGGTGTTACTAGCTGAGCTTTGGCAGGGCGCACTACCGGTGCTAGTAGCAACGTGGAGACATGCACAACACAACCATAGAACTTGGTCCCCAACTTGCGATGAGGTTGCCAATCTCACCATGTTTTGCGGCAAACAAAGGATCAAACGTAATCAAATGGAAAGAAGTAAAAGTTTGTAGAAAGTAAACACAAAGCAATAAAAGATTGTAGATTGTATGTAAAGAAAAAGGACCGGGATCCATAGTTCACTAGAGGTGGCTCTCCTTAAGATAGATAACATACTGGGTGAACAAATTATAGCGGGGCATTTGACAAACACCGAGAAAGCAATACATGCATATACTTATCATCTTGACTCCTTTGAGACTTGATTAGGCATTACAACATAATACATAGACTGCCATCCAACTACATCTATGACTAATAATCCACCTTCAGGTTATCATCCGAACCCCCTCCAGTATTAAGTTGCAAGCAACAGATTATTTCTTTATGAACTGCGTGTAAAGTAAACAATACGATTGTTCTATGAACAAAGGATTGCTGTTTTCTCCCTAGTAGCAACAACACATCTAGTACCTTAGAGATTTTTGTCACTTCCCCAGATTACCAGAGGAATGAACCCACTATCGAGCATAAATACTAACTCTTGGAGTTGCTAGCATCTACTTGGCCAAGATAGCTACTAACAACGGAAAGCATGCAAGATCACAAATAACAAAGACATGATAGATTCAATAATCAATTTGAAATAGCATCTCAATATCCATCGGATCCCCGCAAACACAACATGCAGAATTACAAATAGATGATCTTGATCATGAACGGAGCTCACAAGATCTAAACATGAAAGCACAAAGGAGGAGAACCAACCATCTAGCTACTACATGAATCCGTCGTCCAAGGATGAACTACTCACGCATCACACCGGAGGCTTGCATGGTGATGAAGAAGGCCTCCAGGGTGAATTCCCCTCTCCGGCAGGGTGCCGGGAAGAGCTTCAGATCCCTCCCAATCTAGGGATGGAGATGACGGTGGCTACAGACTCTTTCATGGATTTTTTGATCGGGTACTTAGGGTTTTCGTCCCGAGGGCAATATATAGGCGGAAGGAGAGGCCGAGGGGGTGCCTGGGCTGGCCACACCACCCCCTGGCGCGGGCCAGGCCTGGCCGCGCAGCTAGGTGGTGTGGCCGCCCTCTGGCCCTTCTCTGTCTCGTATTCTGGCACTTGATCGCTTCCGGAAAAATAGGCACTTTGGCTTTTGTCCCGTCCAATTCCGAGAATATTTATTTTCTGACTTTCCTGGAACCAAAAACACCAGAAAACAGGTAGCTGGCACTGTGGCTCTTGTTAATAGGTGAGTCCAAGAAATCATAAGAAAAGTACTCCAAAGTTGGAACAAAACACAAGAAAGTGGATAAAACCAAGCATGGAACATCAAAAATTATAGATACATTTGCAATGTATCAACATCCCCAAGCTTAACTCCTGCTCGTCCTCGAGTAGGTAAGTGATAAAAAGAAAGAATAAGTTTTGGGTGACATGCACCATCAAAGACTTGATCAAACTATTTGCAAAACATTCAAAGCTGGATCATAGTACTTCAATCATAACATGAAAAACAAAGTTCTAGCAATAAGCAAAGAAACTATGATGCAACATGAAAAGGCACAAACAAAAGATTCATGAATAACAATGCTTTGCAAGACGTTTGTTTGTTTCACATAAAGAAAACATAGCATAATAGTATTCAGCTTGTCCCTCAATAGAGTAGCAAATATAAATGCATAGGACACCTTCAAAGTTCATAAGAGTGACTAGATACAATAGTTTAAAACAAGCAATAACAAGTTATGCATCAATCAACTAGTCTTGGGACAATGCACATAGAACTAAGAATGGCCACTATGCTCTCAAAGTAGGTGCATAAAGATAGCAGGTGGAGAGTTAATATAATGGTGGAAGAAAGGCCTTTTGTAAAAGGAAGTAGGGATTCAAGTCTCATAAAGAGCTTCCAAAAATTATGGTACTTGTAGTTTTCAGCTCTCATTGCCCCTATCATAAGCATCTTGAAGGTAATTAAGGTTAAAGTGACACAACTAAGAGGATATGCTTGACAAGTTATAAACCGAAATCTCATGCCCCTTACTTACGAAGACCGATCCTCATGCTACTCAACTTTAGTCACGAGTAAGCTCTTGTCATTGTAAGTATATGTGTATCATTAAGAACCGCCAACGGGGTACCCCTTGCACATGATACAGGAGCTATCCCATAATCAAAATGACAAGGCAAGCAGACAATGAGCATCTCAGCGATCTTTTTATTTGCTATTTGCATAGGTTTTTATTGAGTATGCTTCATAGAGTGCTCATTATGGTGATGCTACAAGTTTCCACAATGATTAGGCATGGCTTAGGCTAGCGGCCCAGGCGTTTCTCTAACACACATACAAACTCCATGATCTTACAAGTTCCACTTTTATTTCACACCACCGGGATCCATAAGCAAAAGAACATGATATCAACGGGGTACAAAGTACAAGTGCAATGTTGAAAGCGTTCCCCATGAAACATGGTTCTACTAATTTCAACTTATAAAGCGCAAGCATATACGCAACAAAGAAGGACCCAATGGTTCAAGTTTATTAGATGCAAAAAGTAAAGTGTGCCATCAAGTTCGTGAGAGCTTTAATCACTAGTTTTCTCATAACAAGTTTAATTTGGAAGGTAAACAAAAGCATGAATATACTTGGAATAGCATAAGCTAGTAGGTAGGTATGGTCGACTCTTTGGAAAAACTTGGTTTAGGGAGTTGGATGCATGAGTGGAACTCATACTTGGTTGTGGAGGCTAGCAAAAGACTGGGAGCGACAAACTAAGAGAGCAATAATGGCCATAATCATGCAGAGCGACAAAACATCATTGATCAAAGCATAAAGTGATACTACAAGTTGAAAACTAAAGGATCATAAAGGCTATGGTGACTTGAGATAGTCATAACATGGTGTGAGCATGCCCCAAGTCAACCCAAATAAAGCATCAAAGGAGAATACCACTATACTATGCTTTTAATATGCTAAAACAACGCATGATTCATCCAAGGCACATTAAGCAATCTCAATTGTTTATAACAAGTCATGCTACAACAAAGAATACTAAGAATAAATCCAAAACAATACCAAGCATGGCATCACAAAGCATACGCCACAGTCAAAAACAAGCTCTCTTTACCACTTAAGCATGAACTTTCCTACTCTTTTCCAAACCAAACCAAACTATTTGTAAACCAATGTATGAAAGAGGGGGTCCAACGAATTTATTCAGAAAACTAAGCAAACCAAGCAAACGAAAAATCAAAACAAAAACTAAAAAGAAGACGCTCCAAGAACAACACAACTGTGCATGAAACAATAAAAATGAAGCGTTTGGAAGAAACCTGGAATTTTTATTGATGAAGAGGGGGATGCCTTGGGCATCCCCAAGCTTTGACGCTTGTACTTCTTGGATATTTCTTGGGGTGACATGCATGGAATCCCCAAGCTTGAGCTTTAGTCTATCCTTAATCTCATTACTCATTCCTTCCATACACCTGAAATTTTACCTTCATACAAAACTTCACACAATCTTTATTAGCAACATTAGTGCACTCAAGATAAATAAGTCTTAAGGTTCAGTTCTAACACCAAATAAAATTCCATTAGAACATTAGCTACTATAGCACTTCCCTCAAAAAGCTCAATTCCCCAAAAGAACTCAAAAAGGAACCAACAAGAAGCAAATGCAGAAAATGGCAGAAATCTCTCAAAACAGACCAGCAGGTAAAGACGAATTTTTTAGAAAACCTTCTGTTGCTCAAATCAAAAAGTGTTGAACTAACGAAAGTTAGATAACAACCTGGGGCAGAAGCACAAATATTCACGCCTCAAAAAGACGTTCAAATATTTTACATGAATTTTTACGGTGAAGCACAAAAATCTGTTTCGGGACAGCAACTTTCCCAATCATTACTTCTCTCTCATTAGAGATTACTCTTGGCACAGAAAGAAAATAAAAAGGATAAGGAGCGGTTATTACAGAGGTAATAACTTCCAAGACTCATCTAAAACTTTTGGGTTATCTCCCAATAAGTACTTTTCTTTAACGTCTTTAAGTTAGGCATGATAGTTTGAAGATGTTAACATAAGAAATATGAATTGAAGTTAAAGAGAGCATCAAAAAGCAAATTCAAAGCACATTTAAGTCTAACCCACTTCCTATGCATAGGAATCTTGTAAAGAAACAAGTCATGAAAGCACAAAGCAACAAGCATAGTAAAGCAAAACAAGTGCAACTTCAAGACTTTCAACATAAAGAGGGGAAACTTAATATTATTGAGATGCATAAAACCATGTTTCCCTCTCTCATAATAACTTTCAGTAGCATCATGAATAAAATTAACAATATAACTATCACATAAAACACTATTATCATGAGCCATATGCATAAAATAATTAATACTCTCCACATAAACAAAGTCATTTTTATTGATCGTAGTGGGAGAAAATTCAACAAAATAGCTATCCTTATTATTCTCATCACCATAGTCATCAATATAGGAGGCATATTGTAATCATAATTAATTTTCTCCTCCATAGTAGGTGGACTAAAAATATCATACTCATAATTGTAATCATCATATATTGGAGGTTTGGTATCATCATAAGCAATAGAATAGCTATCTTCCAAAGCTGGGGAACTAAAAAGATCATTTTCATAAAAACTAGCTTCCCCAAGCTTAGACTTTTCCATAGCATTAGCTATTAGTATGCAAATAAAGTTCCATAGGTTTTTTAATTTTCTCTTCAAACACTTCATGTCCTAACTCAAGATAAATACTATAAAGCTCTCTTATTTTGTTGTTGTTTTCCATTAAGCCTAACTAGTGAAAACAAGAAACAAAAAGACAAAATTACAGAATCTAAAGGAAATAACTTCGAGCACTCACACCGGAGGATGTGAGTACCTTTTACCTTACCTCCCCGGCAACAGCGCCAGAAAATAGGTGTTTGCCGTGGGAGGTTCTTCTTCTTTAATCCTCCGGTGTGAATACCTTTTACCTTACCTCCCCAGCAATGGCGCCAGAAAATAGCTTGATGTTTACGCACTTCTATTCTTGTAGACAGTTGTTGGGCCTCCAAGTGCAGAGGTTTGTAGAACAGCAGCAAGTTTTCCCTTAAGTGGATCACCCAAGGTTTATCGAACTCAGGGAGGAAGTGGTCAAAGGTATTCCCTCTGAAGCAACCCTGCAATCAAGATACAAGAAGTCTCTTGTGTCCCCAACACACCCAATACACTTGTCAGGTGTATAGGTGCACTAGTTCTTCGAAGAGATAGTGAAATACAAGTGGTATGGATATAAGACATTGGTGCTAGAAAATAGCTTGATGGCATGGAAGAGACTAAAGACGAACTGAAATAAAGATGCAAGCAAGCAAACATGTAACAGATCTAGTTGCGAACGGTGTATCAATGCTAAGAAACAAGGCCTAGGGATCATACTTTCACTAGTGAATACTCTCATATAAATATCTTCTCTTTATGATACTACTCTTAACTACTCTCCGGTTGGACACTCTAATCAATGGTAGGGCTATAACAGCACACCTCAAAGTAAGCCTTTCCCATCTAGAAAACCCCACACTGTCACCTTGAGTACTAGATGAGTCCAACAAACACCACAATTTGATAAAGACATCCAACTCCAAATATAACTCATAACAAGTATTTGTAATCTCTAGCCTAAGTGCCGCCATGGTGAGCATGCTGTCACTTTCACACACATGGGGAGAGCAGAGATTCATTAAAGCACTTGAGTAGCAGAATAGATCTATTGATTACAAGCTCATGATCTCAATAAGATCATGCATAGAGAGAGAGATATATATACACATAGCTACCAGTAGAACCCTTAGCCTCGAGAGAGAACTACTCCCTCCTCATCATGGGAATCAGCAATGGTGATGGAGATGGCGGTGGAGATCGATGGAGATGGCTCCGGGGGCACTTCCTCGTCCCAGCAGGGTCCCGGAACAGAGACTTTCTGTCCCCTGAATCTCCCCTTCGGTGGTGGCGGCGCTGCGGAACTTTTCGTGGCTGGAGGTTTGATTATTTAGGGTTTATGCATTGGGAGGCTCTTATAGGCGAAGGAGGCAAGGTCGGTGGCCAGCCAGGGGGCCCACACCATGCCCTGGCGCGGCCTGGGCTGGCCCGCGCCAAGGGGGGTGTGGCCACCCTGTGGCCCCTCTCCGACTCTCCTTCTGACTCCGTGAGTGTTCCGGGAAAATAGTAACTTTGGCTTTTGTCCCGTCTAATTCCGAGAATATTCATTTTCTGACTTCCTGGAACCAAAAACAGCAGAAAACAGGCAACTGGCACTGTGGCATCTTGTTAATAGGTTAGTCCAAGAAATCATATGAAAAGTACTCCAAAGTTGGAACAAAACATAAGAAAGTAGATAAAACAAAGCATGGAACATCAAAAATTATAGATACATTTGCAATGTATCATGGTGTACTTCTTCTAGTGGTGTCATGTGAACGTCGACTACATGACAGTTCAACTATATGGGCCTAGGGGAATGCATTTTGTATTTGGCTACTAATCGTAGGGGTTGCCGGAGTGACAGAAACCTGAACCCCCGTTAGGAAACCATTGCACAAGGGACGTAAGGGTCTTAGAGTTTAAAGTTGTGCTTAGGTTTCTACCTTAATTACTTTCTTGTAATTATGGTTGTTTGCAAGGGGTATAATCACAAGTATGTATTTGTCCTAGGAAGGTCGGTACATTAGCACAGGTTCACCCACACAGCACTTAGCAAGCTAAAGAAGATTAATCAACTATATGAAGCAAAAGCACTTGACAGTCTTCCCATGTGTCCTCGAGAACGTTTGGTCATCTTAAGTAATCAACCGACTTGTCCTTTGCTGCATAAAGGATTGGGCAACTTGCTGCATTTATTCTTATTGTCTTTTATTTACTCGCACTTTATTTACTTGCCTTATCAAAAAAAACCCTAAAAATCTGTTTGCTAAGTATTTGCAGAGAATTCCTGATCCATACCACTAGGCAGCACCTTCTTCTCCTTGTTGGGTTCGACACTCTTACTTATCGAAAATACTGCGATACACCCCCTATAGTTGTGGGTCATCAATGACACGCGCAACTGCTGCACGATCACGTCGGCACGTCGAACCCCGTCGAACTCCACGTGATAGGCACGCACGGGATATTTACGAGTCTAGAATACGTTGTGCCACTTTTGTTGTGATCAAATTATGTTCAGTAGGTGAGATATTACTTCTTTCTTCTTCCTTTTTTATAATCGACAAATGCATGCGTGGACACGATGCACGAAACCGCTGCTCATCCTTGATCAGATTGGCACCCCACTCTGTGTACCGGCCATCGACCATTCAGAGCGACTACCTCGAGCACGATGCCCCCTCGCCGTGGCAATGGCAGGTCCAAGCCATCCACTGACCGTCCTGCGTCCCCGGCTCTTCGCTGCATCATTCGCGCTTGTGAGTCACCTACTGAGGCAGCACGTCGTGTCCGACCGTGGCAGGATCCATCGACATCAGCACTCGAGGACACCGCGACGTCGAAGCTCGTACCGGCCGCGCAGGAGGAGCGTGGGGTACCTGCAGCGTCAGACGAGCGTGTTGCACCGGCGAGTACGGACAAGGAGAGGAACAAGAAGAAGACTAGGAAGAAGAGAGGAAATGGCTATTTGGACAAGTCCGACTCGGCCAACAAGGAGGCGTTCATCGAGCAGTTGGAGGTAGAAGCGGAGGAGAGTGACGTGGACCCGTGGGACTACGAAGAGGAGGAGGAGGACTCCGACGAGGAGATAACATGCTTATTCGAAGAAGGGGCGGTGTCGAGTCGTTAGAGGAGGTCACTGACGGCGGCGATGGCAAGGACCATGGCGTTGACGAAGAAAAGGACAAATCGGAAGACAAAGACAATAACTTCTTCGAAATATGATCATTTTTTTAGTTAGATAGCTGGATTTTCACTTGTTTATGGAGGTAAAGTATCTGTGGCACGGATTGACCATGCATAAAAAAGTGGAGAAGGGAGGAGTTATCCTGCCCGTTGGATCACATAGGATAGACGGTAGGTGGAGACGATCCGTGTGACATCCGTGTCAGCAAATCAGGGCATAACACCCAGAGTGAGCACATGTTTGGGATCTCCACACGTTTGGGCTTTTGTGAGATTTGTGACCTAGAGAGAGCGCAAATCTCTTTCCAAAATCCGCCTACGGATCAACCAGTGTCATTGAAATGTGTGTTCTCTTCATGGACCACACATGGATCCATCAGTGTCATTGCATAAGTGCTCTTTTTACTAACAACAACCAGAGTCATTGCATGTGTGTTATTTTCACATACCACATATGGATCCACCAGTGTCATTGCATGTGTGCTCTTTTCACAATCCACCTATGGATCCACCAGTGTCATTGCATGTATGCTCTTTTTACCAACAACAACCAGAATCATTGCATGTCTGTTCTCTTTAGAGACCACACATGGATCCACCAGTGTCATTGCATGTGTGTTCTTTTCACATACCACATATGGATCCACTAGTGTCATTGAAATGTGTGTTCTCTTCAGAGAACACCCATGGATCCACCAGTGTCATTGCATGTGTTCTCTTCTTACTAACAATAGCTAGAGTCATTGGATGTGTGTTCTCTTCAGAGACCACACATGGATCCACCAGTGTCATTGCATGTGTGTTGTTTTCACATACCACAACTGGAGTCATTTCATGTGTGTTCTTTTCACATACCACATATGGATCCACCAGTGTCATTGAAATGTGTGTTCTCTTCAGAGACCACACATGGATCCACCAGTGTAATTGCATTTGTGTTCTTTTTACTAATAACAACTAGAGTCATTGCAGGTGTGTTCTTTGCATACCACATATGGATCCACCAGTGTCATTGCATGTGTGCTCTTTTCACAATCCACCTATGGATCCACCAATGTCATTGCATGTGTGCTCTTTTTACTAACAACAACCAGAGTCATTGCATGTGTGTTATCTTCAGAGACCACACATGGACCCACCAGTGTCATTGCATGTGTGCTCTTTTTACTAACAACAGCCAGAGTCATTGCATGACTATTATTTTCACATACCACATATGGATCGACCAGTGTCATTGCATGTGTGTTCTCTTTAGAGACCACACATGGATCCACCAGTGTCATTTCATGCGTGTTCTTTTTCCTAAGAACAACTAGAGTCATTGCATGTGTGTTCTTTTCACATACCACATATGGATCCACTAATGTCATTGAAATGTGTATTCTCTTCAGAGACCACACATGGATCCACCAGTGTCATTGCATGTGTGTTCTTTTTACTAACAACAACCAGAGTTATTCCATGTGTGTTCTTTTCACAATCCACATATGGATCCACCAGTGTCATTGCATGTGTGCTCTTTTCACAATCCACCTATGGATCCACCAGTGTCATTGCATGTGTGTTCTTTTTAGTAACAACAACCAGAGTCATTGCATGTGTGTTCTTTTCACAATCCACATATGGATCCACCAGTGTCATTGCATGTGTGGTCTTTTTTATAACAACAACTAGAGTCACTTCATGACTATTCTTTTCCATACCAGCTATGGATCCACCAGTTTCATTACATGTGTGCTCTTTTTACTAACAACAACCCGAGTCATTGCATGTGTGTTCTCTTCAAAGACCACATATGGATCCACCAGTGTCATTGCATGTGTGTTCTTTTTACTAACAACCAGAGTCATTTCATGTGTGTTCTTTTCACATACCACATATGTATCCACCAGTGTCATTGAAATGTGTGCTCTCTTTAGAGACCACACATGGATCTACCAGTGTTATTGCATGTGTGTTCTTTTTACATACAACAACTAGAGTCATTGCATGTGTGTTCTTTTCACATACCACATATGGATCCACCAGTGTCATTGAAATGTGTGTTCTCTTCAGAGACCACACATGCATCCACCAGTGTCATTGCATGTGTATTCTTTTTACTAACAACAACTGGAGTCATTGCATGTGTGTTCTTTTCACATACCACATATGGATCCACCAGTGTCATTGAAATGTGTCTTTTCTTCAGAGACCACACATGGATCCACCAGTGTCATTCCATGTGTGCTCTTTTTACTAACAACAACCAGTGTCATTGAAATGTGTGTTCTTTTTACTAACAACAACCAGTGTCATTGCATGTGTGTTCTCTTTAGAGACCACAGATGGATCCACCAGTGTCATTGCATGTGTGTTCTTTTTACTAACAACAACTGGAGTCATTGCATGTGTGTTCTTTTCACATACCACATATGGATCCACCAGTGTCATTGAAATGTGTGCTCTTCTTACTAACATCAGCTAGAGTCATTGGATGTGTGTTCTCTTTAGAGACCACACATGGATCCACCACTGTGATTGCATGTGTGTTCTTTTCACATACAACAACTGGAGTCATTTCATGTGTGTTCTTTTCACATACCACATATGGATCCACCAGTGTCATTGAAATGTGTGTTCTCTTCAGAGACCACACATGGATCCACTAGTGTCATTGCATGTGTGCTCTTTTCACAATCCACCTATGGATCCACCAGTGTCATTGCAGATGTGCTCTATTTACTAACAACAACCAGAGTCATTGCATCTGTGTTCTCTTCAGAGACCACACATGGATCCACCAGTCTCATTGCATGTGTGCTCTTTTTACTAACAACAACCAGAGTCATTGCATAACTATTATTTTCACATACCACATATGGATCCACCAGTGTCATTGCATGTGTGTTCTTTTCAGAGACCACACATCGATCCACCAGTGTCATTGCATGTGTGTTCTTTTTACTAACAACAACTGGAGTCATTGCATGTGTGTTCTTTTCACATACCACATATGGATCCACCAATATCATTGAAATATGTGTTCTCTTTAGAGACCACAGATGGACCCACCAGTGTCATTGCATGTGTGCTCTTTTTACTAACAACAACCAGTGTCATTGAAATGTGTGTTCTTTTTACTAACAACAACCAGTGTCATTGAAATGTGTGTTCTCTTCAGAGACCACACATGGATCCACTAGTGTCATTGTATGTGAGTTCTTTTTACTAACAACAGCCCGAGTCATTGCATGTGTGTTCTTTTCACAATCCACATATGGATCCACCAATGTCATTGCATGTGTGATCTTCTCACAATCCACCTTTGGATCCACCAGTGTCATTGCATGTGTGTTCTTTTTACTAACAACAAGCAAAGTCATTGCATGTGTGGTCTTTTCACAATCCACATATGGATCCACCAGTGTGATTGCATGTTGTAGGGCCACACAAAGATAAACAAAACGTTTTCCCTAACGCGGAACTCCCAAGATTTAGCTCAGGTTATAGGCCACGAGATTACCGCTAGACGCGCGGATGCGGAAGTTGATGTAGGACGTCAAAGCAGTGCCGAACGATCCCCGGACAGCCCTTGCGAATCCCACGAACTCCTTCATCAGATCCCCATGAGCTTCCCCGTCTCCAGCGCCGCACGTGCAACGCCTCTACCGGTAACCACACATACAGGAAGGAGCTTCGGATAGAGGACTGTTAGATCCTGTCTAGCCCGAAATGAAAGTGGAGAAAGTGACGGCTAGGTCAGGGACTATCCCTTGTCACTCCACTTATATACACTCCTAGTTGGGCTCAACGCTTGAGGCCGATCTAGGCTATACTCCAATCTCCATATGGATCTAATCCACATGGGCTCCTTACCCTTAAGTGTGTGACCCTGTAGGTTCACGTGCACCTGGACACGACATGAGCTACTCCTCCAAGTATCCCGTCATGGCTTTGAGTCCAACAAACTCCCATGAACACTCGGTCTCAAGTCGATAGATGGTAGCGGTCTCTAGCAAGACATCCCAACTCCCAAGTGCCGTAAAGTCAGAAAACGAACCTTCAATGTGACTTTCGTCCAAGTCCCTTTGCCTCATGAGATATCTGTTAAACTATAGGCGAGTAGTTGCCATCCCTTAAATAGCTTAACTCTCGTCTCATACCATGATATGTGATTCACTGGACTAACTCTTAGTCTGACTCCTCAGTTAAAACTTAAATGAGTAGCGCATGGCCATGCTTCCGAATCATATCACACGAGAGGGCCAAGAGAATATCTCTCCATTACGGAGGGGCAAATCCCATCTTGGTAATCCACGTCACGCAGCTTGCTTCATGACGAACCCGAACTCTACCTTTATACCTACCCATTTACGGAAGAGCGTTTGATAGAACCTAAGTTGGCGATCCACAACTCAGATCATGCAATCACCTCAGGTCAAAGGATTCCATTGCTTGAGACTGCAAATGACAACATGCTCATTGCATCTCAACTTTGGGTCAGTCCGACTCGCTAAACTCTTTAGCTGAATCAATGTAAGTCGGAATAGCATCACCATGCCCATGACAAGTGGAACCGTGTCATCAGCCGACTTGCACATTGGTCTAAGTTGTGTGTCCAGCACAACCTCAACGACCAAGGACAATCTAGTATGAACAATCATGAATATATAGTTCCACAACTGAATCACGCATTCAGTGATATATATCTGATGTTCATATAAGGACAACTTTACTTTATGAATACTTTGGGAAATATCATCAACCATGATTGCCTCTAGGGCATATTCCGAACAGTCTCCCACTTGCACTAGAGTCAATCATCCCGAAATCATATTTCTAGGCATCTAATGCCCATGGCTCTTACGTGCGCCTCATGCTTAGGCTGTGGAAGTGGCTTTGTCAACGTATCTGCACCTTTGCATCCGTGTGTACCTTGCATAACTTGATATCACCTTGATCCACGAACTGGCGAATCAGGTGGTATCGCATGAGTATATGTTTGTTCTTCTGGTGTTGTCTAGGTTCCTTGCCTTGTGCAATAGCACCATTGTTGTCACAATACACGTCTAACGGATTGGACGAGCCCTAAACCACACCAAGATCAATCAGGATGTTCCTGATCCAAACAGCTTCCTTTGCCGCCTTCGAGGCAGCAATATACTCAACTTCTGTTGTAGATGCAGACATAGTCTCTTGTGTGGAACTCTTCCAGCTCACAGCCCCTCCGTTCATAATGAACACGTACCCAGATTGCGAACGAGAATCATCTGAGTCAGTGAGGTAACTCGCATCCGTGTAACCCCTTACACTGAGTTCAACCTCACCTCCATAAACTAGGAACACATCCTTAGTCCTTCTCAAGTACTTAAGAATGTTCTTAACTGCTGCCCAGTGGATTTCTCCAGGTTCAGCCCGGTATCTGCTCACAACAATTAGAGCATAGGAAACATCTGGCCTAGTACAAATCATGGCATACATGATGGACCCGACTGGCAAAGCATACGGAATCACACTCATCCTACTTCGCTCATCAGTTGTCGAAGGACACTAAGTCTTGCTAAGTTTTATACCGTGGGACATCGGTAAGAACCCCTTCTTAGACGATTCCATGTTGAATTTCTTCAACACTTTGTCCAAATATGTACTTTGACTCAACCTAATGAGCCGCCTGGATCTATCTCTATAGATCCTGATTCCTAGTATATAAGTTGCCTCACCCTAGTCTTTCATTGAGAAACTCCTTTCCAATGACTTCTTGGTTTCTTGCAACATCTGGACATCATTTCCAATCAATATGTCATCCACATATAAGATCAGAAATTTTACGTTGCTCCCACTAAACTTCTTGTATAAAAAAGAATCATGATCACTCTTGATGAAGCCAAAAAATTTGACTATCTCATCAAAGCGAATGTTCCAACTCTGAGATGCTTGCTTCAATCCATAAATGGATTTCTGAAGTTTGCATACCTTGTCAGCATAAGCTGGATTGAAAAACCCTCGGGCTACATCATTACACGTCCTCCGTTAATTTTCCATTAAGGAAAGCCGTTTTGACATCCATCTGCCATATCTCATAGTCGAAATAGGCTGCTGTAGCTAACATGATCCAAACTAATTTAAGCATCGCTACGGGTGAGAAAGTCTCATCTTAGTCAACTCCTTGAACTTGCCGGAATCCCTTCGCAACAAGCTGTGCTTTATAGATAGAAACATTTCCATCCATATCAGTTTTCCTTTTAAAGACCCATTTGCACTCGACGGGTCTTGCACCGTCTGGCAGATCAACCAAGTTCCAAACTTGATTATCATCCATGGACATTAACTCGGATCTCATGGCTCCAAGACATGACTCAGAATAAGAACCCACCATCGCTTCTGAATAAGTTGCCGGCTCATCACTGTCTAACAGTAATTCATCACGACCACTTCGCAATCTTGCCGATCTTCGCAGTGGAGGTGCAGCTACCGGCTCAGCTACCACGACTGGCTCAACCTCCAAGGCTTTCACCAAATCGCTACTGACCAGTTCCTCTCGAACTTCTTCGAGCCGCACCGTACTCCCACTGACTTCTCGACTGAGAAACTCTTTCTCAAGGAAGACACCGTTCCGAGCGACAAACACTTTGCCCTCTTCTCGGTTGTAGAAGTAGTAACCCAAGGTTTCCCTTGGATACCCAACAAAAATGCACTTATCCGACTTGGCTGTAAGCTTGTCCGACTGAAGTCGCTTGACAAAATGCTTCACAAGCCCAAATCTTAAGAAAAGACAAGATCGACGTCTTGCCTATCCACGTCCCATGGGGTGTCTTCTCTACCGATTTTGATGGTACTATATTTAGTGTGAACGTCGCCGTTTCTAGACAATAACCCCAAAATGATAAAGGTAGATCTGACCGACTCATCATTGATCGTACCATGTCCAACAAGGTCCGATTTCCGCCGTTCTGACACACTGTTCCTCTGCGGTGTACCCGGTGGAGTGAGCTGAGGAACTATTCCACAACTCTTCGGATGGTCATCAAACTCATGGCTCATGTACTCGTCTCCTCGGTCCGACCGAAGAAACTTTATTTTCTTGCCGAGTTGATTCTGTACTTCATTCTGGAATTCTTTGAACTTTTCAAAGGCTTCCGACTTATGTTTCATCAAGTAGACATATCCATATGTACTCAAATTATCAGTGAAGGTAATGAAGTACTCATAACCACCCCTG